>CM048755.1:320080331-320547831 GCA_026315105.1 Locusta migratoria
CAGAACGTAACGCTACTGGGGGGGGAAGATTTACAAACAACACTCACTCGCTCACACACACGCAATGCAACAGCGAAACTCACCAAAAACAGCGTGCTGGAGCGGCGCAGAAGCAGGCGCCGCTATCGTAGGCGAAACCCAGCAATCCCGGAGGTACCACACAACGCAGTATACAATAAAACTGCGAAGATGGCTCTGGTCTGTCGTGACTGATTCGAGATGGTGCGTGAGTATAGCAAAGCTAAGTTCCATTTAGAATAGACCGCGAGCAAACACGCTAACGGCGACACACGGCTACGTTACATGATCGCACTCCACTGAATTTGGAAGTGGTTAAAAAATCGGATTTATTACACAAAATCACAGGGACAGCGGCGTAGCGGAGAAGCCGTACTTATTGCTACGTTCATAACCACAATAATAAATTATTAAAATAACAAAATCCTAGCAATATTAAATAACATTTCAGAAACTGAACATGAAATAAAAATGCTATTCGTCATGCCTCGAAAAGAGTGGGGTTCTAGTTTTAACAAAATGCTAATCTAGCGACATCAAATAAATTGCAATTTTATAAAAAATGTATGGAAGACAACATACGGTCGTCTTTCAAGTTGTAACACAATGGTCTCGCATTCGGGAGGGCGGTGGTTCAAATCCACCTCCGGCCATTCTGATTTTATTTCTCCGTGATTTCCGTAAATCATCCCAGGAAAACTCCGGGATAGTACCTTTCATAAGGCACGGTTGATTTCCTTCCCCATCCTTACCCAAAAATCCAAGCGTGAGCTTCGTCCCTAATGAAAATGTCGACGGGACGTCAAACCGTAACATTACTTACTTCCTTACCAGTGGTACAGCCATCCCACAAAAATTAAAAAGGAAAAGTTTGAAGCAAACGTGTTCCCACAAACAGCTCGGGAAATGAAAGTCTACAAGTACGCCCAATCATACTTATTATGTTAAATCTTATAAATTTTGCTGCGGTTGTAACCTTAAAAGTTGCTAGCGACAGTTCCGCCTCAGTAGTTAGGCATCACATCAGCACATAGCACAACTTGAGATTGAGGTTCTTTTTTTCTTTTTCTAAGACACTTTTTCCTATCTCGCTATCCGGCGTTTTAGCCAAGATCCCCATTCACTAAGTTCCACTGCCGGGCCCCTTGTTGGTCGCTGAAACATGCCCAGTGTTTACAGTGGCAGAGGACTGAAGCCACTCACCAGTCACCAGTTCAGGGACTCTGGGTTTGCAATGCACAAACCCAACAAATGAATGCTGGCCCCCAGATATGATTTCTCACTGGATGCAGCGCGTCTGCTTCAACGTTTTCACACCTTATAATATAGGCATGCTAGCACAACACAAGCGAAATCTGATACGTTATAGAAGGGTCGTAACATATTCAGTACTACCCATATCAAATTGCGATGGAAGACTCATGGAACATCAGTTTGAATCTTTGTAGTCAGGTGATGTCGTGAAATGTTGTTGGAAATGTTTTGAGAATCATAATTACACGAAGAGTGTGAGACCATCCTGTTCCACTTGCGTACATCTTGTGCAGCGGCTATTACACCAGCATAAGAGGAATTAGGCAGCATACAGAGGAATATATTGGCCTTTGGTCTAGATCAATATGCTAATGGAATAACACATAATTTACCTAACAGTTACACCAAATACTTATCATTGCGCTCTACATTGGTTTGTGGAGTAAATTTATGGATGTAGATTACATATGTGTCATTGTGACATTAAGATGTACATATTTTGTATTCAGGAGTCACACGACAGTATTATACAGAGAACAACGGTAGCTTTATAGTTTGTAAATTGACTAACCCCGGTCTTTACAATAATCTTCTCGTCTGGTTCTATAGAAACAGCATCAGAAAGATGTCCTGCTACGATTTCTGAATAGCGTTTCCTCTGAACTTTTAAAATGTTGTTCAATTTAAATGCACATTTTTCCTATCTTAGTCTTTACTTGCCGGCCGCGGTGGCCCAGGGGACTGAGGCGCTCCAGTCACGGTCTGCACGGCCACTACGGTCGGGGGTTCGAATCCCCCCTCGGGCATGGATATTTGTGCCGTCCTTGGTGTTAGCTAGTTCATAAGTAGTTTGTAAGATTAGGGACTGATGACCCCGTAGTTAAGTCCCATAAGCTATACAAATATTTGAACATTTTAGTCTTTACTTAATGTGGAAAACGCAATAAAACTTCAACTACGTAAAACTAGTAAATTAATCAATGTACACAGTGTATTGTAAACGAACAGGTGATCTGTCGCTAGGTGACGGATTTGCTAATACTTCATATGGGGTTTCTATCTGCTGCTATGATAATTTGAGAAAAGCTTTTACTCTGTGAAAAATGTGAAACACGTTCCGTCGTGAAAAAGTCTTTGGAAATACTTCTCCATAACTTTTACTTTGAGGATATTATAGTGACTTCTAGATAATTGTTTGGGTAGCTTTTGCGTTAACAGGAGAGTGTTGCAGTTGAATGATGGGTTAGTGAATATAGGAAGGCATGATGATTCCTGGTCGGCGTTTCAATCCAGTGATCGAATTACGAATCGAAGGAAGGAATATACACTGAAGAACATCGTAAGCAGTTTCCGGCATTTTTATTGTTTTTGTTGCTCTGTGAAGCATAAGTTTATAATTTGTGCAAATTTTGTAAGCATTGCGAGCTCCGCATATTTGAATGCTCTATAACATATTTTAGTTATTTAGAGTACATTTTGAATTTTCAGTTACACAGTTTCCTCTCACTGCGTCCGTCTGTCTGTCTGTTCTCGATAAATTGAAAATACTTTAGTTTGAGTATATACTAGGTTGTTGCCAAGCTGATAGACGATAATTTTCTTATTTATCTGTCATCCTATGTTACGCTATGACCTAGACCTGGATATATCCGCAAGACTACGAAAATCTTATGTAACTTTTCATAATCATTGTTAGTTATCGCCGGCCGCGGTGGCCGAGGTGACTGAGGCGCTCCAGTCACGGTCAGTACGGCCACTACGGTCGGGGGTTCGAATCCCCCCTCGGGCATGGATATTTGTGCCGTCCTTAGTCTTAGCTAGTTCATAAGTAGTTTGTAAGCTTACGGACTGATGACCCCGTAGTTAAGTCCCATAAGTTGTACAAACATTTGAACATTTTGTTAGTTATTCAATAAAATAAAAATATTTGTAATTTAAACCCTACCTCCATCCCCGATAATCCTGTTCCCTCTTGAATACAAATGTATTATAAATAATGCTGCTGTATTTTACAGGAACAACACAATATAAAAAAAGTATCGTACTGCCATCTGGTGACAGCATCGCATGTAACAGACGTCTGTAGCTTGTCAGTCAGTTACCTACAGCTAGAGCTGTAACATGAATATTTTAAATATTTTAATGTTCTTTTATGACTTCGTGCAATGTTTGGCCGGCAGCGGTGGCCGAGCGCCAGTCACGGTCTGCACGGCCACTACAGTCGGGGGTTCGAATCCCCCTTCAGGCAAGGATAGTTCTCGTCTTTAGTATTATCTAGTTGCATAAGTAGTTTGTAAGTTTAGGGACTGGTGACCCCGTAGTTAAGTCACATAAGCTCTACAAACATTTGAACATTTGAGCAATGTTTGCACATAATGATTTTAACGTCAGCAGAGACATTTGTAAGATATGATGAGTTAGATATCTCTTATAATGGTCTGTTTCTCCATTAAGGAAATTCTATGTTTTGTAGTCTGTAATGTACTTTCAGTGAATGGTCAATATTTTGTAGGCAACTGATCTGAAGATGATGAGATAGTTCATCATCCAGATATGGCGACTTCAACTGTTGGTGGTGGTGGTGGCAGCGACGCAGTGGCTGGCTTGGACCCACGCAGGCGACGTGTGAATTGCGCTGGGATGGGAAGGGAATAAGAAGGAGAGCAGTCTGATGGGAAGAAGTGAAGCCTGTGAAGGGGGTAGCCACTGTGAGGAGGATGGGATGGTGGATGGGACGGGGTGTGATGAGGAAGTCTAGGAGATGGTGGTGGGGGTGAGGGATAACTGGGTGTGATGAATTGTGGTGCTGACAGGGGGGTTCTGTGGATGACAATGTTACAGGGAAGAGGAACACACATTGATGATTAACAAATTACACTGATTACACTAAACACTGAACACTGACGTGGACGTGGACTCTGATGATGAAGCCAGACTAGAAAACGACGGCGGTGGCAGCGGCGGTTGTTGCTGGAGGAGATAATTGGGACAGATGCATTCCCTAGAGACCTTGGCCTACGTTGGCGGTGTAGGTCATGGCAACTCCAAGGGGCGTCCAACGGATGTATTTCTAGTAGGTTAAAGACGTTGACACATTTTTCCCTATGAGTCGGATTGATGGATTGCATGATGTCACAGCCATTTCTTAGAGAGTTAGATGGGCAGAGGGGCATAATTTCAGGTGAATTACTTTGATAAATTTCACTTTCTGCATCTAATTCTATGTGGGCTCTCATGACTCCAAACGAAATAGTATTTTTCCCCTGTGCGATGTTGATATACTTCAAGATGGTTTGGAATACAACCACGTTGTCACCTCACGCCCAAAAACAAGTGTTTTTCTAGGTTTGTAATGGAAGCATAGTTGTAAGATCTTAGACTCTACCAAACCTGAAAGTGATAAATGTATTGTGGGCAGGGCTTGTGAGTGAGCGATTGTGTCTAATGGAAACACTATCGATTATCAACAGTATCGATTGATGTGTGTAATGACACATCGACAAACGAAACAGATGCCCGTTTACTCCGAAAAGTGTGCACTTATCGAAATTATCGTGTTGGGGAAGATGTTCAACGTAGCTCCAGGTGTTGTAGGTTTCAATATTAAACTGTAAGACTGTTCAATATATGTTAGATTGTACTTCTTTTCGAAGGGTGCAGTGAGGATGTTTTAGTTGGTTGTTTAAATATGATTACTTGCGATGTTATTATACTCAAATGCACTATTCTTATTTAATTATGGCAGTTGTAAAATAACTGGAAGACTGTTATAAAATAATAATGTTAATGGTTGAATAAAAACATGTTTCTCTACTGTTATGGCTTTCTGAAACAAAATTCACTGGATAATTTTGTGCCGGCCGCAGTGGCCGAGCGGTCTGCGGCGCAACAGTCACAGTCTGCACGGCCGCTACGATCGGGTGTTCAAATCCCCCCTCGGGCATGGATGTTTGTGTCGTCTTTAGTATAAAGTAGTTGATAAGTAGTTTGTAAGTTTAGGGACTGAGGACTCCGCAGTTAAGTCCCTTAAGCTTAAAAAACATTTGAACATTTGATAATTTTGTTGCTTTTAAGATGGCGCAGTAAAATCGCTCAGAGAGTACAAGTGAGCTGAAACCATTATAGACAATCTTCCTAATAGTGTTGACACAAGCATGTCTACACAATGAGACAAGTAGTTGGTAGGCGTGAACGCATCACTCATTGGACTGTAGCAACAGCACCTAGTAGACAAGGCCATACAACTGGCCGTGCTACGTCATACTGACCAGGCCGCAGCCGCCAGCTTACTGGCTGTCCGCTGGGGCACGCCCACTGCCTCGTAGCGGGCAGCCAGTAAGCTGATCAGTATGACGTAGCACGGCCAGTTGTCTGTTGGCTGTAGTTGACCATAGGCTGAGTGCGCCTGCCTCTCACTCAGGGGCCATCAGCCAGGCAGAAGCCAGCGCTATCTGACCAGTCAGTAGGGTTTACATATTCGTTTTCCGGTAACCGCATTGCACTGCGAGTTTATTTACGAGTGCATGTAACATCTGTGACAAGGCACTTGACGTATGTGGGGTTGCTTTCAGATGCATCAGTTACTTACAGTAAAGACGTACAGCATTTACATAGCTGTTTTGGCCCAGTTTTGGTTACGGTAGTAACACTAAAAGTGGGTCTTTGCGATCGCCTTTTAACAGGTCAAAATTTAAATGAAAATAACATCTTAACCGTTCATCAGACACGGAAACTGAATACATGAATTTGTAGAGGAGAAATTTCTCTACAACTTTGCTCTCTTATGTCTTTTTTTCATATCTTGCATAGTTTCACAGATATTTGCAGAAATAACGACGATTTTGGTATGTCTGTCTGACTGTCTGTCCGTAACGTGTTCCCACTTTTTAAGTCGAAGCGTTCAACCAATCTGTGGTGTCGCACAAGTCTAAAGTGCGCGCCACCTACTTTCGCCGCGCGCCGCCATGTACGCACGGCGCGGCGTTCTTACGACGTCAGCCACGAGCGCCCTCTGCTACAACTCCGCTCGTGGCCACCACTGAACGACATCGGTCACTTGGGACTGAGATAGGAAGCAGTTAACACTTCGGAATCAGATAGGCACCAGTGAAGACTTGGCTATCGGACAGGCACTAGGCAGGCCTCTAGCTCAACTATGTATCAGCATTTTGCAGTACTGAGCTATGTAAAAGTTAAGTATTACTAAGTCTCTAAGAAATATATATCTCGTTCTAATTTACTCTAGTGTTTCTAGTTTCTGCTGTCCCACTGGCTGGTCACCTCCTACCTGCACAAGCGTGCATCCTTTATACCTGTGTCGGTGTCTTTTTACTCGACCACCGACACCTACGACGGAAACGAGACACAAAAGCGGCGACGAGGCTGGGACACAAAACAATCAGCACCAAATTTTACAGACATAATTGTAGGCTAACAGAGTCCAGAACCTCCCTTTTTCAAATTTTTAGGACAAAAACACTTTAGTAACACTAAAATAAGCCGTTTGTAATGTAATTGCAAACGAACCGTTCATCTGACACGAAAACTGTTTAACCGAAATTATGGAGGATTAAATTCTTTAAAACTTCGCTCTTTTGTGGTTTTTTTTCATATCTTGCCTCGTTTCAGAGATATTTCAAAAATAATGGCGATTTGACGATGTCTGTCTGTAACGTGTTCCCACTTTTTAGGTCGAACCGTTCAATCGGTCGGCACCAAATTTTACATACATCATTGTTGGCCACCAGAGACCAAAATATGGCTTTTTCAAATATTTCGGACAAAAACTACGTTAGTAACACCAAAAAAGTCATTTGTAATGTAATTTTAATTGCAAATAAACCGTTCAACTTACACGAAAATTGAATAACCGAATTTATAGAGGAGGAAATTCTGTACAAATTTGCTCTTTTATGTTCTTTTCGTATCTCTTCTTACTGTGGTGATATTTATTGAGGAACACAGTTTTTTAATGTCTTTACTATGTTCTTTAGCTTGAAAATGGAAATTTGTATTGGTTACCAATAGGATCCACTTATAATATTTTGGTTTTGTTCAAATGTTTGTATAGCTTATGGGACTTAACTACGGGGTCATAAGTCCCTAAACTTACAAACTACTTATGAACTAGCTAATCCTAAGGACGGCACAAATATCCATGACCGATGGGGAATTCGAATCCCCGACCGTAGTGGCCGCGTAGACCGTGACTGGAGCGCCTCAGTCCCCTCGGCCACCGCGGCCGGCTATTTTGGTTTGTAACTAGTTGTCAGTACCACTTCTTGATTTAATTTCATTTATTGATAATTGGTGTACAATATAATTTAAATATCTGTTACATTATAAGTAGCTTAGCTTTAGGAATTGGTTACTCCACAAAAAAAAAAAAAAAAAAAAAAAAAAAAAAAAAAAAAAAAAGCATTCCTGATGCTGTGCTTCAAAATGCAAGTATGACTGAAGAAAACTCAAAGATATTGCCACAGAGTTCTTCGACATACAAATAGCATTCCACAGAGTGAAATGGTGAATGATGTTCGAAATTATGGAAAAATATGAGTAACCTATAGAGTAATATACAATATATGCAATAAAAAGAAAAAATAATAAGACTGGCAGACTACGAAGGAATTGCTCGAATTAAAAAGGTGTCACACAGGGGCTCAGACTTTTGCTTCTACCGTTCCGTCTATTTACTGAAGAAGCTAGAACAGAAATAAAAGAATGTTTCAAGAGCGTAATTAAAATTTGTGATGAAATAATATCAGTCGTAATATTTATAAATGACATTTCTATTCTCAGTGTCGCTGAAGAGGAATTGCATGATCTACTGAATGGAATCAACATTCTAAAGAATACAGATTATGGCGTGAGATTAGTCTTCAGAAAGGCAAAATTAATTACCCGTAACAATAATGGAATTGTGAGAAACGTATCATCTTCAGTTGTTTTCATCAATTGTACGAAGTTAAAAAATTATACGACCTACTGGGCAAAATAACCCGTGACAGACAAATCATGGATTTAAAAAGAAAAGAACAGACTAGGTTAGGTAAATATCACATTCCTTACCAAGAACGAAACTTGGCATTTAATTTTCACCAAAAATGTCTGAAACTGTACGTTTGAATCATACATTTGTATGGTAGTGAATCATGATCGTCGGTATAACCTGAAGAGAACAGAATCGAGGTGTTGAGATGTGGTACTACAGAAGAAAGTAGAAAATTTGGTTATCAGATAATGAGTAAGAAATTCTCTGTAGAATCGGCGAAGAAAGGAACATATGGAAAACACTAACTAGAATATTAGACGGAATCATAGAAGAAGCGTTATGACATTATGGAATAACATATATGGTACTAAATGTATATGCTGTGGGTAAAAACTGTACGGGAAAACAGAAATTGCAATACATCCAGCAGATAACAGTGCACCTGAGTTGAAACAGCTAGTCTTAAATGAAGAGTTTAGCGCGGCATCAATTCAGTGATTCAAAGATAAAGTGCGTAATGACGCGAGAGACTGCTAAATATAGCATTTTCAAGATTTTCTAATGACTACATTTTAAAATTTTAATACAGTTTTTATTCCTACATACACACATGACCATTTTATACCGTGGAAAAGTTTTTCACATTTCGAAAACGTTACTTTCATGGAATAATTTTGTAACTTCTGAAAAAATCTACAGCGACAACACACAGAGTACTTGCTATCACTTCAAAAAGGAATAAGATAATACAGGCATAAAACTTTTACTACAAGGCTGGTTGGAGCCGAAAATCTCAAAAGTGTTCCAAAGTAGAACAGCATTACTGAGTTCACACAAAACATATTTTCCGGCACATCTCTATTTAAATAAATCAATTTATCACATAACGTTCGTAACTTCAGTTTTCTGTGTTACTACTTGAATAGTAATGATGTGGGTAATTGTATACAAGGCTACGTAAGGAATGTGTCAGAAAGAGTTCAGGATTACTCAACAAATGTTGAAATTTACCGAAGTTTCCATTCAGCACAGAAATCTGACAAAACCGCAAACGCGGAAGAATTGTGCCCTGCCAGCAGACGTTGCAGAATTAAGGAACTGCTTTCCGTGAGCTCCCTTATTGTCTTCAAAGGGAACAGTTAATGGGTTTTTCTCCGCTTGCCAACAGAGATGGCACACTGTTTGCTTCTAAGAACTGTCTTAACGAACTGTTAATTGCAGAGAGGAACTGCTGTTTAGCTCACGTATGAAATCCGTGTTACGCTCTTCTGAGGACAGTAGAACACGCTGTTCTATCCGAGCTGACACATTTTCTAAACAAACATTTCCTTCTGCTTGATTACAAATGTAACTGCATGATTATAACAGGACGCCACCCGAGTCAAAAGTCAAGCAAAGTACCGAAATGTGCTGTCTGTATCATTGTTTTTAAATCATCTGTTACTCTATGTTAAGCTTATTTCATCATTTACCCTGTTTTATTTACCCACTCCTTTAACTTCCTCGGCAACAGTACTGTCCTCAAGACTGTTACAGTATTTGCTATGAGGTATGTAATTAGTAAAAATCTTGCAGATGGTCTGCAGTGTCTCCCAAACCATTTGACAACAACTGTTTTTCAGAGATTAAATGTATGTATCTTTTAATTAATGTCATAGTTAGTCTTAGCAATATAAGAAGAATATATCCCACCATTTTATTTTCTAAAAAGGGAATGGATAGAAAATTATTTATTCATAACTACGTCTGTAGTGTCAAAAGAGGAATGCGCAAAAAGTAGAACAGAAAATAAAAATATATCAGATAATAGACAATCTCTTCAAGTTTGTACCTGACATGAAGGTCCACAATATGGGTTTGGTTTGTAATGAGGAAAATGTCAATACGCGCATACAGTTAGTTGACGCGGTGTGTCTGTAAATCGTGTGGCAGCCTATTCCGAAAATCTGTAGATGGATTGCCAACCTGCAAGTGTTAAGTATGTCGTTGCGACAATACGAGGACGAGGATTAACCTTGAGGATAGCACAATCTACAGGTGCAATGTGTTATTTAAAGAATCCTACAAACCAGTGCTAGTCTTCCCTTTACGACAAAAATGATACCCAGCAATAACGTGTAGTAAATTCCGAGCGGTTCTCTGAAAACCTATCGTGGGACACATGCGTCCTATTGGCACTCAAATGGCTAAGGCAACAACTATATTCTATAGTTATATCGAACAGTTCAGTGGTTCCAAAGTTGGGCGGCAACTATCTAGCATACAGTACCGACAGCATATAAAAGCCAAGTAACAGGGAGCTGTTTCCATTTATTGAGTGGTCTGCAGTTGTTTGGTTTTGTATTTAGTAGGCCAATTCTCACGTTTTTGTGTATTTACACCGCCTATACCGCGACAGATTTTATTTTGTTTTCGTTCAAGTAGGAGGCAGTAATAGTTGATTCAGTTGGGCGGTAGCATACAAAAGCCAAGTACCAGGGAGTTACAGTTTTATACTTATGCCTGCTAGTCTAACGTCATGTTGCAGTTCTTGCATTTATGCTAGATACCTACTGCAGATACCTACATCGTGTATTCATAGTCTTCCGATTGTCTGCGTACTGTAATTATGGATCGGGACTACGACTGCTGTATACGGATGCAAGCTGAGTTAATGATGCATCGCTCCTACTTTCAGGCGGTGCTAACTTCGGTTGAACAGCTGTAGACTGCGGCCTACGGGCACCGCTGTTGTGAACTGGTCGTGTGGAACCAGTGGACGTCCAACACGTCCGATGTGTCCAACAATCGGCCGCAGCTGAAGCCAGCCCTGTTGCTGCTCGCTCTGAGACTAAAAATGTACCCGTGGTCACGTGGGAAGAAGTCACAGGGCGTGGTAGGCAGCGAGAGACATCGCAGGGAACAGATCGAGCTGCAGCGGATTAGGCGTGCGCACTGAGGCGCCGTGCTGCAGTGCACGTAGCCGTTCGACGTCGGAGGTTCGAGTCCTTCGTCGATCATGAGTGTATGTGCTGTCCTTACGTTAGTTTAACTTAGTTTGCTTAGTTTTTAAGCTAGGGACTAATAACAAAGCAGCTAAGTCCCATAGATTTGGGTGTGGCGGGAGACGTGCAGCGAAGAGTCCTCTGCAATCGGGTTGGTCACTGTGTCCTCCTTGGCGGAGTGGTCAACACGTCTGCCTAGTAAGCAAGTGATTCGGATTTCGAATCCCGGCCGGGCACAAATTTTCATTCACCTCACTTTGGTATTCCATCTAAACCTAGTACAGTGAAGCCATAACTGATCGCAAATTGCGATTTATTTCATTAATTTGAACGCTCTAACGTCGTCAAAAAAATCGCACTGACGTGTTTTACGGCCCATTTTAGATTAGTAGTTTTATAAGTTTTTGCAAACATTTTGGACCAAAATAATGATACTCTAAATAATAAAACATCAATTAATAAGAGTGTCTGAAACCCTTTTAGGAAAGAAAAGGTAGTGATCGGTTCCGAACCACCGACCTTTGGCATCATAGTCTAACGCCTTGCCCACTACGCTACGGCTATCAAGCAAAAGATCGATATTATAATCTCATACTATTGATGGCCGTTGTTAACTGATGCTAATATGGCATTGATAGACACTAGATTATCATTTATCGTACGAAGAACGATGTGTTTTTGTTAATTCTTCAGTGCGCCATTGCTGTGAAAATACAAGGTGTAAGTTACAATAAGAAAATCATCAAATACGCGCAAGATGGCGAATGCCACAGAGAGAGCTGCGCGAGGAATGTCACGTGACATCTCCGAACGGCTGGTTTTCGTTAATTCAATGGAGGGTGTCAAATCTCCGTTATTTTTGCAAATATCTCTCAAACGATAAGAGATATGAAAAAAACATAAGGGAGCTAAGATGTAGAGAATTTTCTCTTCTACAAATTAAGTTATTCAATTTTCGTGTCAGATGAATAGTTAAGCCGTTATTTTCAGTTACATTTCGAGCTGTCAAAAGACGATCGCAAAGGCCCACTTTCAGTCATCATTAATTAAAACTTCCGGGCTAAGTTGCCCTGGTCCATCAATCAAACTTCTTACTCCAAATGTTCAAATGCTTGTAGAGCTTATGGGACTTAACTACGGGGTCATCAGTCCCTAAGCTTACAAACTACTTACGAACTAGCTGAGACTAAGGACGGCACAAATATCCATTCCCGAGGGGGGATTCGAACCCCCGACCGTAGTGGCCGTTCAGACCGTGACTGCAGCGCCTCAGTCCCCAGGCCACCGCAGCCGGCTTTTCTTACTCCCGACGTTTCGTTGCCTACTGCGGGCAACATCTTCAAGGGTGAGTCGACGACTGCCTACTAGGCGCTGGAGGTCCTGCTTATATAGAGGGCATAGATGGCGCCACCACTTGTCACGTGCTGCCGACTATGAAGTATCTTTAACCAACGTCATCTCTCTCGATTACAGGTAATCGATTGTCATACCTTTGGTTCAAAGTTGACCGCCAAATCTTATCTAATTTAAAACCTTCTTCTAGCCTGTTAAAATTATTGTGGTGTTTTTGTATTTCTATGTTTTCTCTGTGGTGGCGCCATCTATCCCATCTATATAAGCAGGACCTCCAGTGCCTAGAAAGCAGTCGTCAACTCACCATTGAAGATGTTGCCCGCAGTAGGCAACGAAATGTTGGGAGTAATAAGTTTTATTGATGGACCATGGCAACTTAGCCCGGAAGTTTTAATTAATGAAGACGCCGGCCATGAAAGCCTACACTCTATGAACCCACTTTTAGTGTCACTACCGTAAACTAAAGTGGGCCAAAATATAAGTTCCATAGATTTAGAAACATTTGAACATTTGATTTGAACAGAACGCGAGGCCTTCCCAGATCACCTCACCAACAGGTTTGTGGTGCCATCTGTGCCAGACAATATTCCTGGGCTGGATGATGTTGCTTTAGAGCCGGTCAAAACGGCCGCCACTCCCGCTCGATTCCCGCAGCGCTCGCGCCCCGCTCTCGACGGCTGACGGCGGGTAAAGGGTTGGTAGAGGGGCAGCGATGGCGTCACACTCGCGAGAACGAGACGTTTCGGGCAGGACGAGTCACGATACTCCCGGGTTCTCGTCGCGCCCGCCGGGACGAGTTGAGCTTGGTTGAGCCGCCTCAGCCTTGTCGGCGCACGCCGTCGGCTGCGTGTTCACACAACGCGCCGGACGTACCCGAGACAAATAAAAAGGGGGAAAATACACTTTTTCGATTTTCACGTTGTAAAAATTGTTGATGGTATACACGATCATGCTACATCGTTTTATGAAATTGGTTTTTCCTTACTAGCTTTGCCTTGCCTGTGAAAAAATAAAAAGGCTAATTTTCATTCTGCACGAGTTTTTAGTTCCGTAACGCTCCTCACTCGATTACAGACTAACAATTAGGAGAGTATTTCCTTCCTTTAACATTCGATATCTTTAATATTCACGCCGAGAGTCGGCGCCGGCACGAACCGATTGGGCTATGCTGTTGCTTCTGCAGCACAAGTATCACAAGTCTCCAGCCTACTTTCAGCAGAAGCTTCTCTGTGAGATTTTTTTTCCAATTATACTTATGAAAATATGTTTATTTTTCTTCTATTGCTATTAATTCTGTAAGATGAATTTAAAAAAATCAGAAATGTTTAGATTTTTACATAAGGAAAAACTCTCCTAAATGTTAGCCGAAATTAATGGGATGTGTCCATACCACATATTTCTGATGTGCTTTAAATTCTATGAGTCACTACAGTGTGCAAACAATAGTAATAAAATTACAAAATCAATTAACAGTCAGCTGGCTCAAAGTAGATGGCAGTGAACAAATACTGGTCACACCTGTGTTTCCTTCGATCTTCCACTGACAGTGGGTGACGATCCCTTTGTTGCTGGCCAAAAGCCCACTAAGAACGAAAAAACAAATCACAACATGAAACAAATGACACCTGCTTCTCATCCTTTACTGATCTGCAGTGTCTGAGGCTAAACTAAATACGTGCGTTTTCCTTTCATTTAAAGTATAAAAATCGATATGAAAGTACCATGGAGACAAGGAAAGTTGTGAGATTCAGGAAATGTTCATAGAAAAGCAGTTCCCATCAGACAGCTTCCTAACAAAATAAATAAAAATTCTGAGAACCGTGTAGAGTTCTTTGAAAGTGGAGATGAGCTGAAACATAGTACAGCGCGTACCACATAAATCTGGCACACCTGACGTACCACCCCATGGCCATAAGTTGCAGCATCCATTATCAGGAGGTAACTAAATGTCTTTAATTTTAATGTTATGTACTCCTACTTTAGTCTCGGTCTGAGGGATAGCGCTTTTATGTGAGACACTGTATATAAATTGTTTCACCTTGTGGTAGGACATTTTCTGGGAGTTACAAAAGTGAATGGGGGACTGATGACCTCCGTAGTTTTGTCCCCCTAAAACATCCAAACAACAACAACAACAACAAAAGCGAAAATTAAGAGAAGGTTCAAATATTTGTTAAGCTTAAGGGACCTAACGGCGGGGTCATCAGTCCCTAAACTTACAAACTACTTATGAACTACCTTATACTAAAGACGACACAAATATCCATGCCCGAGGGGGGGATTCGAACTCCTGACCGTAGCGGCCGTGCAGACTGTGACTGGCGCGCCGCAGTCCAGTCGGCCACCGCGGTCGGCTTAAGAGAAGGCTAAATAGTGTAATCTTAGGTGTAGATGCAACAGTAAATGTAAGTATATTTTTGGGTTTCTTCCGTTTATTATCCTCAACTAGAAAGTCATTGAGTAGAATTTCAGAAATTTTATTTCAGTCCATCAAATTCGCAGTTTCCATTAATTGTTTCTTCTCTTGTAGTTTGAAACACGAAATATGTACCCCATTAATTGTACAATGTGGACAACAAACTACTTGTATACCTCTTAAGTGAAGTATTGCCTTACATAAAACCATAGCAGATCCTTGTCCATTGTAATCGGTTGCCACCCAAGAAAAATTAGGGTATAGCTATTTTCCGGTTATGAATTTTTAACACATCACGACGGACCAACATACGTGGCCAGCAAATAATTTTTTCGGCACTGCAGTGCTTTACGCCACGCTCAACACACCCCGAATTCGTGGCTTGCGGACGCGACATGATGCCGCTCAGATAACTCACAATTACTTGTGAAAGAAGGTAGATATCAGTGCGACTACCATTTCAAAAACTTTTCTGTTCTTTTAGCTCAATTTCAATCGCTGTAATGTGTGGCCTAAAATGCATAGTACAGTAAGCTGTCCGCTATCTAACTTTTTCAATACACGATTTGTAAATCAAATGCGCATACCTGACAAAAAGAATCACTTGAAAACGAATTTCGAAAAGGTGAATGTTTTATTGGAAAGCTAAGATGTTGCACTACCCTATGTCCAAAAATCAGATTTTTTAACCGAATACTTTCATCAAAATTGAGTGAGGAGCTTTACGAAACTGAAAACTGGTGCGGAATGAAACGTAGACTTTTTATTTTTTCACAGGCAAGGCAAAGCTTGTAAGGAAAAAATAAGTTGATAAAACGATGCGATGTGGTCTTATATACCGTCAAAATTTCTTGCAACTTGAAAATCGAAAAAGTTGTTTTTTCCCCTCTTTTTCGTCTTGGCACATCTCCGCTCGGCTCGGCTCGGCCGGCAGTGTGAACGTACCGTCGTAGACATGTGCTGGACGGGCGCAATAATTTCTAACGGCGTCGTGAGGGGGGCTGGCCGTGCGCATGCGCACTGCTGTCGGCTGTTCCACATGCCAGCCGGGAGTACCGAGTCTTCTCGCTCCCGAGACTGCATTATCGGCGGTCTCGCTAGCCGCTCCCTCTGGCGGGAACGAGCGGGAGCCAAGCCGCGTTTGACGGCCTCTATGTTGCTTGTCCTGAGGCCATCTCTCAACCTGTAAGATCTGGGAAATCGCAGAGAGTGTATTCTTTGTAGCTGTAGGTAGCATATGGCGTTTTGGGCGCTCGACAGATAGATCTTCAGCGCCCGCTTTTGTAATTGTCTGCTCCTCAAGTATTTGGTCACAACTTTCATCGCAGCCAAGTGTTTATGTGTGTGAATCAATTCCATATAAATTATTCTTTAATGACATCTGTATTAAAGGTTTGAAGTTTGCTATGTATCAGTGTAACTTGCAGGGTGACAGGCACAGAAATTTTTCAGACATTGTCTTTCTCTTGTGTCTCATTTTAATTCAAATCGCTACTCTTCTTACTACTAAAGCACAGATATTTTCTGCAGTTCGTTGGTACTTCTGCTTCCGTGTTCCAGTGGTTGCGTCTCGAGGACATAATATACTGCGTATTTCAAGAGGTCCACAACAGAAAAAGAAATATGTGTCACAAGTTTTTAAATGGCAGCGTATTTAATGTTGCATTTTCTAACAAATTTGGTTCACATAATTATGATATCTTGTTCGTTTAACTACTAGATATGTATAAAGATATTAAAATCATCAAAACAAAGGCTGAGCACGGAATAATAATTTCAAATATATGTATATTAGTATTTGTGGAGAGTTCAAATTAGTAAGAAGTAATAAAATAGTATGGAAAACAGAAAAATAAAATGAAAAATTCTGAAATATATGGCAAGGTAAGATTAGAGAAGTAGTTTCATGTGATTTTTCACTGGCAAGTAACATATTCTATGAAGCTTGGGCCATAGAGCTGCTTTAGTTAGCACATAAGGTAACTAAGAAGGGACATCTTTTAACTCGAATGCTCGAAACCGCACGATACCATGCTTCGAAAAACAGGCAAGCATAAACAGGACAGGATGTGCGTCATTTCTATGCAAAACGTTGCATTACACCTTAAATAACATTTTACCACAGAGAAGCAAAGTAACAAGACATCAGTACCATAGGGAGGAAATTATACATAATGTAATTGCGTCAGTGTATCATTACATATTCAATCAGCAGAGACGAGACCTTTTTGCTTAAAGTACTTATAATAGCGCAAAACACACACATACAGCAGTACCACATACCTGAAAGTGCATGTATTAGTCCTCAAAGTGAAGGTACGGGATTGCGATAAAGTGATTTAAAAAAAAGTGGGAGACAACTACGTGAACACCCCACTAAAGCCACGTTATCACATTCCAAATCACTTTCGCATTCACGCAGTCCAATATCAAAAGACACACTAATTATATTTTCAAATGATGATGTTGGTATGCCAATGATATAGCCTGGCTTTCGCGAAGCATATTGCAACATAGGATTATACGTAGATTTAGAAAATTGACTGTAAATCACAAAGTGGTGTCCCGATGAAAGAATGATCATGAACCTTCACTTGTGGCTTGGCACCTTGTAGTATTACAGAATCGGTAATTATGATATGAAGTTTATATTGCCGAAAGAAGTAAACATTAAGGGGTTGCCTATATTTTGTTGTTTTCGGTGGCAAAATTTTCAGCGTAATATCTTTGTTTGGAAAACTTCCCTCTAGAAGGGTACAAAATGTTCAAATGTTTGTATAGCTTTGGGACTTAACTGTTCTGGTCATCAGTCCCTAGGCTTACAAACAGGACAAACACGCACAACCATGTCATAAGGAGGACTCGAACTTCCGATGGCGCGCAACCGCGCACTCCGCAGCAAGGCGCCTTAGAACGCTCGGCTACTCCACCGCGGCTACAGTGGTACGATCTCTGTGACGCACTAAGGAAACATACAACAATAGGCACCATCTGGTGGGGCTAGCAGACAAGTGCGACGTTTTGCATGTAAATGACGAACACTACTGTTTTCTTTATGATTGCTTGTTTTTCTAAGCATGGTTTCGTTCATTTCCGAACGTTCGAGGTTCAAAGTTGTCCCTTGTGAAAAAAATAGCAGCTGAGACGAACAGAAATGACTTGTCTATTCACAAATAATGATAAGGACGAAGTACTGTGACTTTTGGTCATCCCCTGGACATCACAAAAGCCGTCTCATGGGTCTAAATTGGTTTCATAAAAACCACAGATGCATTGCATGAAGTGCAACGTGTTATGATGCGTGACGCATAGTTTGTAAGGAGTTCTTGCAGTCAGCTATTCTGTTCCTATACCGGATGGTCACTGGTGCACGTAGACGTGTTGTTACATGTCTTCTTAACGCACTGAATAAGTATTCGATGAGATCATATATGCCACCCCCATGAACCACTGACATTGCCGAGGTAGGGTCACTTGCGTACCACAGCGGAGGGGGTAACTGTGGAGAGGCCATGTAACCTCTTACCTCTGGCTAAAACTACCAATCACCCTAAACACGAATGTAAGGGCACAACCCATGGTGAGATTTTTTTATTTGACCGTGTGTGTACCTAAGAATAAAACACTCTTGATTTGTATCGGACTTTGGAAAGACTATTTGCTAAACGGTGACAAAATGCTCTGCACAAGAACTGATCAGTTTACTGAATGTTATTTATACGGTCGCCAGCCTGATTAGGCATTAAAATGTCCAAACTGTTATTCATGACCTGATTCCAATCTGTTGTAAATATTACTTTAAAACAACTAGGTACAAACAAGTAGAAAGCGTTAGGTTTATGGTCCAATAGCAAACACTTTACTCTCTATGGAAAGCAATATGCAAGACAAGGAAAACCAATCCACTTATTTACTACTTAAATATAGCTCTGAATATGAAAGAAATATTTGCATCTGATCAAACAATAAAAGATTTTTGGACGTAGGTGATCCTAGTTCAGTCACTTCTGGATCGCACACAAAAGTTACACAAATTTACCAACCACAAACCCATATTTAACTACCTTTTGATTAAGCATTGTATAAATAATGTTACGGAAATTTTACTAATGGATTTTCTAAACGTATGGTAGTAGCCCTGAAACTGGTATAGTGCACTTTTCCATTGGTTTCATTAATTTTGAGGAACTTTAACTATATTTGCAGTTCCTTTAAACTATGTTTAACACTTTTAACAAGTACTATTGAAATTAATATGACTTTTATCAAACTGGAGAGAAAATATATACTGTACTACTTATTTGATGCAATCAATCAGTTTATGATTACCAACTGATCAATATTATCACATTAAATTATTAACTGTTATTTCAATCATTTCTTTTTAATAGTTTATCGTTAAATTTGATATATGAAGTGCAATCTTAAATTAGTGAGTAAACAAATTGTAATATTTTTTACTGCTTATCAATTATCTACTGCAAAAATGGAACTAAGCACTTCAGGTTGTTAATTAGTTCATCAAGAAAATTATTTAATTTTTGATCCTTTGTCATTTAGGACACTCGGACATTTACACGCTAGGATACAGGGGGCAACAGTCTAGATAATTGACTGAGTTGCCCTTGTAACATTAGATAACATGGCTTTGCCATGCAGTTACTGCGAACGGTTGAAACCTAGGACATGCAGCTCTACTGTCTGAATATATCATGTTGGCGACTTCTTGGGTAAAATTTTCCGGAGGTAAAATAGTGCCCCACTCGGATCTCCGGGCGGGGACTATTCATGAGGATGTCGTCATCAAGAAAAACAGAACAGGCATTCTACTGATCGGAGCGTGGGATGTTCTAACCCTTAATCGCGTAGGTAAGTTAGCAAATTTGAAAAGAGAAATCGATAGGTTAAAGTTAAATATGGTAGGGATTAGTGAAGTTTGGTGGCAGGATGAAAACGATTTCTGGTCATTTGAGTACAGGGTTATAAATACAAAATTAGTTGAGGTAACGCAGTAGTAGATCTTATAATGAATAAGAAAGTACGAATGCGGGTAAGTAACTATGAACAGCATAGTGAACGCATTATCATAGCAAAGATATGGGGATGTCCTTGATGTAAACTCAAGTCAGACGGTCAGGCCGTTCTGTCCGACCGATTTCCTTCATTTTAGCTTCAAATGAAAGGTATTCAGTCGCAGATTTGTCATCAAGTATCAGAATTAACTTAAGTCTCTCCATCCTTTATATTTATTCATACGCGGTATCCTTCTGTCCTTGCATTGGCTATTTTAATCGGTTTGCTTTACGTTATCGTTTCCAATTAAGGCACGCAGTTCTGTTTGATCTAACAACACTCAGCGGATCAAGCTCTTTCATTTGCGCCTTTAAACACTTGCATTGATTGATTCTCAAGAAAGCTATGCGTGAACATTCAACTTTACTTCCATTTTTCCCCAACATTTTTGTCATTTCACTAACGGTGCGAAGTATTCGCACGGGTCCTCTAGTATTACATAATGCTTCCCTCCATTGTAGCACCTAGACCACCAAACCGACCACGTATACATCTACATGCATACCACGAAATCCACCGTAAGGTGCGTGGCGGAGGGTAAATCCGCTTATCGATTTTGCATAGGACAAGAATTTTTTCGGGTTCTCGGAAAGATCTTTTGCTGAGGTATGGCTGTGGTAATTATTGTACGCTTCGCGCATCGATTTAATCCAGAGTGCAACAGTCTTTACTTTCTCAGTTGCTTTCTAACATTATTATTATACCACGGTGGATTTTTCCATCCTTAATCGACTTTACAGGCACATATTTCTCTAACCGTTTATGTACAATGCATTTAACTTTAGTCCACAATTCTTCTACATCCTTTGTACCGGAACTAAACGATGTCCATTCATTTTCTAAGTGCAATTCTAACAATGGCTTATCGGCTCTTCCCATCAAAACCACCCTCCTAGCCTTCTTGATTGGTTTATGAACTTTGGTCACCATCGACACTATGACGTCATGATCTATAATTCCTGTCGCTACATAGACATCGTTAGTAAGGAAGGCCTGTTCGTAGCTATAAGGTCTAAAATATTTCCATTGCGCGTGGGTTGCCGGTTTAAATGCTCAAGACAGTTTTCCGAGAATGTGTCCAAATGTAGCTCGCAAGACTGCTTGTCTGTACCGCCTGAAATGTAACTAGGTTGTAGTTGAATGACGGCTATCTGCCGTCTTCCCTAGGTTTTTAACTTTGTAATTTATCTAAGTTCACTAGACGGGCTTTTTTGCTAAACGAGAACCCCTTTCGTTCGGAGGCATGAGAAATACTATTTCATTTCATGTTTTTAAATGTTAGTTTCTGATATACTGTGTCAATATTGCTTGGATTTTATTATTTTAATAATTTATCATTGTCTCTATGAATGTGGCAATATGAGAGGTTTCTCCGTGACGCCACTATCCCTGTGAGAATGTGTACTTGCTTTATTCTGTATGTGCATGTATGAGCATCTTCTAGTATGGAAGTCTGTGTGTATGTATGAGAATTTTCGTCGTCGGCTGCTGGCTGCTCGCTACTAGTGTTCAAATGTTCAAATGTTTGTATAGCTTATGGGACTTAACTACGTGGTCATCAGTCCCTAAACTTACAAACTACTTATGAACTAGCTAACACTAAGGACGGCACAAATATCCATGCCCGAGGGGGGATTCGAAACCCCGACCGTAGTGGCCGTGCAGACCGTGACTGGCGCGCCGCAGTCCCCTCGGCCACCGCGACCGGCTACTAGTGTTTCTCTGGCTTCTTGTCGATAGGTAGTCGTTACCAATCTCTGCTTTTGATGCTTCGAAAGAAGTTACTCCACCTGTTGGTTACAAGTTGGGTTGGCAATGCCCGGTAGCGAGCCTCGGTAGGACGAGCGTGTCTAGGCTCTCTCCAGCACCGCGGCTTTCTTGGTATTTCACTGATTTCTGGTCCTGGTGGGGACTCACTGGCCGTCTGGTCACTCTGTGGCTGGACTTCGACCTGGTAAGATGTTCTGATTTTCTTTCCTCCCTTGAGATGGTATCGATTTGTTGTCTGTTTTGTTCAAGTTAGACTTCAGAACATAGGTTCATTTTTCGGAGTAAGTTTCCTCGATCATGTACAGAAGTGTATTCAATTTCATTTCGGTGATTTTGCATATGTAAACGCGGCGATTATATAACTAATTCGGTTTGATAATGGGTGAGAATCGGTAACCTTTGTGAGACTAGCTGGCGGTGTACGAACTCGGTTTAATCTCTTTCTAGCTTTATGGGATGTGACTAATGTGCGGCAATATCTGTATAGTGCATGTGAAATATTCATTTCCGGTTTTTTCTTTCGCAAGTGATATGTACTCCACATGGTGTGTTCTTAGAACAAAGCCTTCAGCTACCCATGTGTCTGTTTCTATGCCCTTCAGGCAAGAAATTATGCATGTATCCTTCTGATTTCCTTCAGTAGATCGCGATTTCCTCTCCGTCTATTTTAAATTGCTGTTTCGTTTCCAAACCTGTACCTTGCATTCAGACTCCATCAGTAAATTCTCATCTAGCCTTGTACTACCCCCTACCCCCTTTTTTTAGCTTGCTTATGAAATACTACGCATTTCTTGGGGCTACATACCATATGTCTTAGCGATTTACTCGGACTTTGAATTTATTCCACTTTTCTAATTTTTGAAGACTGGACTTCGTCCATCTGTGTAAAACCTTCCCAATCGCGTCTAACTGTATTTCTTTAGCTTCCTTATAATATACTACGTATTTCTAAGGGTTGCATGCCGTAGCTATTTTTCTTTATTTTTCGGAAATTGATTTTTTATATTTTTTACTGGTTTTCAGAACCACGTGCTTCCGAACTCCGACTACAAGGTTTATAGCTAGTCACTTGAGTTCTCGCCACTGCTCACACACCAGTGCCTTACTATTGTGTATTCTTGCTTCGTAATCTATGATTCCGTTGATTTTTGTTGAATTCGCCTCCAGTGGGGTGCGAACATGTAAAGTAGCAGACACGTGCCGTGTGACTCAGTAAGTCTGCATGCTCACGGTTTGATTTAAATGGAAATTAATCTCGCTATTATCGCGTACCATCTCAAGTAAAGAAAGACAGACCAGAGCCACCTACAAAGTTTATTTTCCTTTTGTTGTGTAGTACATCCTGGTTCGCTGAATTTCACCTATAATAGCGGCGCCTGCTTCTGCTTGTATCAGCACGCTGAGTTGGGTGAGTTTCGCTTTGCTTCGCGAGTGTACTTGGCTGATTGCTTGTTGATTGTAAATCCCTCCCCCGACGATGTTCAGTTCAGATTACTTTAGCTTAATTTTCAATGTGAGATGCATTTTATTGTTTAACAAAATTGGTTCCCCCATTTGCGCATGTTTGAACTGAATAAATAATTTATTGTGAATGAAATTTTATCCTACTTATAATATTAGTTTATGAATACTCGTCCTTTTTTATTTAATGTTGTTATTCACTAGTGCTGAGAACAGATTCACATGTAAATTATCATATTTTAATTCCGTTGCACCATAAATGTTCTCTCAGCCACCTTCATGAACTTGTTTAGTTCGTGGTGGCTTGTATATTAATGATTGTGTGTAATTCTCGAGGTCGACGACGTGTGTCGCCCACCGTCTCTTTGTCTTCCTGCTGTTAAAGTAAATTTTGAGTCAGTTCTAAATTTTGGGCCGTATAACAATATTCTGTTGCAGGAAGTAGTCCGTAGTTCACGCGAATCCTTTAACTGGTTTTTACGGCGAGAAATATGTGTTTATAGTAAGCTTTTAACTGGCTCCTTTCAGGTAGAATTAATTTTACAGATAACGGTGGTCCTTCAAAGTCTCCCCCGACAAATATTACATGGCCCGGATACCTACGCACTATCTGGTGTAGACGTCCTTTGAATGACTCTAAAACTATTACAGCAGCACTGGGGAGCCCGTAAAAACATCAAGAATTAACTTTACTTCTCTTAGACCTGTTATACGTGCCCAAATAACTTCACAGTTAATTTCAACCTCGATCTTCGTAGAAATGTTCAAATGTTTGTTAAGCTTATGCGACTTAACTACGGGGTCATCAGTCCCTAAACTTACAAACTACTTACGAACTACCTCATACTAAGGACGGCACAAATATCCATGCCCGAGGGGGGCTTTCGAACCCCGGACCGTAGTGGCCGTGCAGACCGTGACTGGAGCGCCTCAGTCCCCGCGGCCACCGCGGCCGGCTGATCTTCGCAGAGACAATATCTTTGGCCACAGCGATGAACACTCTCCCTCCGGTTGTGTCCGATCTATCTTTCCGATATACATATCTTTCTGGACCTGCATATGATAAGAGATAGGAACACACAAAACACCCAAGTACAATGTCTTTTTGGTGATGCAGGTGTGTTGGTGGAGAGTGGCATAATGTGCATGGGAGTTCTGGTCAATGCAGGTCCTTATAGAAGGAAGATACCGAAATATTTGTTAAGAAAACACGACTCTCAAGAGCTTCAAATACAAGACGATTCCTCCATCCACCCCCTCCCCCCTACCACCACCTCACGGAATCTCTCTTTTATGCCTTCATTATAATGTCAATCACAATATTAAGCGCGATGTGAAGAATATGACCCGATAAAGGTGCCATAGAATTAGTGTTATCATATGGAACCAACTCTTCTACACTATGGTACGGCATATATCGACCGTGTCACGGCAATACCACGTATCTGCTAAACAAAAATTTTACAGGAGAGACAAAAAACAGTCTATTTGTCATAATAATGGCATGATATGTTTTTATATAGTATGAGAAAACTGAAAACTAGAAAAATTTTCTCCAATTACTGATGTTGCTAGGTTACAAAGAACATCCCATTCCGTAACTACACGTAAGAAAGTAAAATCCTTAAAATTTGCAGATACGTGGTATTGCCGTGACACAGTCGATATGACGTTCATATGTAAACGACACACAGTGTAGGCGTCAATATAACATATCATTACAAAATATATCTCATCCAGGATTTAAATGATACGTCGAATGCTGGAGAAGCTCCATTACGTTCTTAAATATAAATAAAGATCAATTAAGACGAAAACATAGGTTTAGTCCTTTATGAATTAGAAAGGTTAATTCATGGTGGTTTATGAAGTTATAAACATAAACAGTGCTTAAGATGCCGGTGTATTCTTAAATAAATAGCTAAGTAAAAAGAAGACAGTTTTCTGGTCTGGAGACAAACGAAAATTATAGGAGCTGCGCAGAGTGGCCGCGTGGTCTAAGGCGTCATGATACGGACAGCCGTTCCCATCGGAGGTTCGAGTTCTTTCTCGAGGTTGGGATCTCAGTGTGCGTTAGTTTAGGTAGTTTGTATGTCTAGGGAGTGATGACCATAGAAGTTTGGTCCAATAGGTTTACAAACAATTGAACATTTGAAGGCTAAAGGAAATAAGAGGTAAATATTCCAAGATCATTAGTGGCACTAATGTAAACCGCCCATATTATGTGAAAGCGAATTTTCAAACTAAAAGTGACTTTCATTTGTTGAAAATTACTGCTAAGAAGGTAAATGATCGTGACACTAAAAAAATACATTTTATCCGTCTCAAAATACCAAATCTTCAAATGTGGGAAGAAACTGCAGTGGTCTTCCGTTCCTAGACTTTCAACCTACTTCAATTTCTTTTGCTAAGAACAACACACACACCAATGCCGGAAGGACCACTCGAACCTCCGACGGAGAACGGCACGCGCTCTGCAGCAAGACGCCTCAGGGCGCTGGACCATTCCCTTGCGGCTCTGATAATACCGTCTGAATAAACTCTGCGTCTCACACAAATTCATTCGTGTCTGGGCTCTTGGAATGAACAAGTTGGAAAAATTCTTTACTTTAGATTACATCGTGAGTAAAATTAATTTTCGATATTATCAACGTTTCTCATCATCCTTTCCGTGGTGTTCTGTTTATCACTGAAAAACGATCCCTCGTTGTTGGTAATACCTATTTATATTGCCCACGGCCAGTCAGCGTTGACAATGTCGATATTACATGACGAGAAGATTAATGTGTCAAACGGAGTCCTCGATTCTCGACGCGTAATAATAAAGTACGACTGAAACAGGGGATTGCAATGAATTTTCAGGATAAACCTTCTGCTTTTTGAATCTGTGAAATTATTTCATCGCATCACAACAAGGTGACATCCATGGCTTTACTGTTAGAATTTAATGTCCATCAGAAGCGAGCGATGTTATTAAAAATTGAGCATCTACTGTAATCAGCCCTGCATGGAATCGGTTGAGCTTATAACCTGAAGTTTTATAAAGAGAGCTTCGGTGTAGAATCATTATATCTGAAGAAAATCTGAACGATGATACTATCAAAAGCTCTTAGAAATATTCTTAAATTTTCCCAGTAACGGAAATAACTCATTTTTAACAAACTTCCCTAAAGAATGTAAAACACATCAATTTCGAGTCACATGTCACATTGACTTCGCCAGTACATATATATCAACGAATGTCTTTATACCGCAATATACTTATTTCCTTGTTCATTATTGTTATACTGATAGGTATCCTTCCCAACAGTTTTTAAATCTAGGTAGTACTGATTATCATCAACAACAACACGCATATATATTGTAGCGGTCACAGAGGTTAACTCTCATTCATCTCTCTCCATTGTCAGACCACTTCTTAAGAGCTTCTCTGACTTCTTTATCCCTTTAAAGCCAGGAACTAACGTATTTTAATCACTTATAAACAAAATTAATAATGAAGTACATCAAAAACAGAGAAACCGTTAATGAATAGTCCACGACATATAATACGTATATTATGATTTTACAGCCGGTTTGGTCATTGAAAAAAAAAAGGAAAATTCTTTTAACGTACCATCGGCAACGTAGTCATTACAGACGGATTAGAAAGAAAGACGTGCTAATAACTGTTCAGGAATGACGGAAAATCTACATCTACATAGATACTCTGCAAATCACATTTAAGTGCCTGGCAGAGGGTTCATTAACCACTTTTATAACTTTTCTCTACCGTTCCATTCTCTAATAGCGCGCGGGAAGAAAGAACACCTAAATCGTTCCATTTTCGATCTGATTTCTCTTATTTTATTGGGATGGTCATGTCTCCCTAAGTAGGTGGGTGCTAGCAAAATATTTTCACATTCAGAAGTAAAAGTCTGTGATTGAAACTTCGCAAACAGCTCACGCCGCAATGAATAACGTCTTTCTTTTAATGATTTCCACCCCAATTCGTGCAACATTTCCGTGACGCTTTCCCCCCGTAACGTGGTAAAATAAAACGAGCTGCCCTTCTCTGAACCTTCTCACTGTCTTCCGTCAGTCCCACCTGGTGAGGGTCCCACAAGGGGCAACAATACTCCAGGAGAGGACGCACAAGTCTGATGCGTCTCTTTGGTGGAGCTGGTGCATCTTCGAAGCGTGCCGGCCGCGGTGGCCGAGGGGACTGAGGCTCTCCAGTCACGGTCTGCACGGCCACTATGGTCGGGGGTTCGAATCCCCCCTCGGGCATGGATATTTGTGCCGTCCTTAGTCGTAGTTAGTTCATAAGTAGTTTGTAAGTTTAGGGACTGATGACCCCGTAGTTAAGTCTCTTAAGCTATACAACCATTTGAACCATTTTTCTTCGAAGCGTTCTGCCAATGAAACGTAACCTTTGGTTCGCCTTCCCCACAATATTTTCTATGTGTTCTCTCCAGTCAAAGTTGTTCGTAAATAGGCAGTATACATTTCAAATAACATCTACATCATTCGTCTGAAGAGATTTAAGAAAATAATGGTTGTTATCTAGAAAGCAGTATTTGCAACATAAACTGCATTGTGTCAACCACTGCGGTAACTCGTTTTGCCTCCCGTCATAAACATTTAGCGTTCTCTGAAATGTAGCAAATTTATAACAGTTAGACGTTTCCTAGACCGCTAAGAAACTTCTGGGGAAGCTGAGACTGTTACAGCCGATATCAGGAAATTTGGAGACAGAGATAGAAAAAAGTTAGGAAATTCTATTGTAATTAATCTACATGTTCTTTTAGTGCCAAATAAATGACAGTCTGAAACAAAATTTTCAAATTGGAATACAGCTAAGCATTTGTGTCACTGCACGTTTGTTGAGGCAGTAAACTACAAGGCGATCAGGTATATATATGTACTATTATGCTGAAAAATATCCGAATAACTTGCATCGCATTCCGTTTATGGAACTCGCATAATGAAACTGTCTTGCAGGAGTCTGATTTCTCATCCGTATGCTCATTTGACAACAAGACACCAGCAGGGAACATGATCCGTATGGCCATTAACTCTGCAATGGTAACAGTTGTGGTCGCGTTGTATCTATGATTTATTAATCGTAATAGAAAATGCAAGTCTCACTGGAAACTGCACTCTCTTGATGTTAAAAGCTAGATCTGTTAGATGTACGCTTTTTCATTCTCTCCCTTTCTTTGTTGCTCTATATAAATCTATTGCTTTGACCTGCAGCCGTGCGCACTTCACAGTTCAAAGTTGTCAAGGGTTCGTTTCGCTTGAATTTACAGCGGAATTCGCACTGTAGTTTCGTTTTGAAACAGCATAGTGGTTATGACGTCGTATATGCAGATCAATGTGTCGTTCAGTGATATACTATTGTACTCCTTTCAGTGGTATATTTGGGTATTGTTTGCGGAATGTGCTGCGAACAGAGTAATAAAGATTTAACAAAATGTCAAACATAACGCAGTACCTATTTACGGATGTCGCGTTTATGACGCAATATCTCCTGAATTATGTATCCTACAGAAACATTGTTTACCAGGTTCGTAGACTGGAATATTAGGAAATTGCCCGCGAAATGTGTTGTAAATGGAGTTGGAAGTTGGAAGCAAAGACGCAGTAAATTAAAACATCATGCTTATTAGGGCGAATTTTCATGCATTTCATTGTTCTTGACGTCAGTACCCCTGAAACACATGTCGTAATACGATATTATTTCTAAGGTAAATCCGGTAGTGTATATATAAAATCTCTGCGAATAGAGTTAGTAGAACAGGCTTAATAAATCAAAACGTCATGCGTGATGAGGCGGTTTTCCATTAACGTAATTGTTTATGACTTCATATCTCATGAACTGTGTGTCGTACTATGATAAAATGTCGAACGTACGTTCAGTGGTATTTGTGTATGCCGTCTGTGACATTTCTCGCGAGTACAATTAATAGTGTCTATGTAATAAATTGTAACGTCATGCCAAATC
Organism: Locusta migratoria; assembly: GCA_026315105.1. Classification (NCBI taxonomy): domain Eukaryota; kingdom Metazoa; phylum Arthropoda; class Insecta; order Orthoptera; family Acrididae; genus Locusta; species Locusta migratoria. The sequence goes on from CM048755.1 coordinate 320,109,641, forward strand.
CCGTAATTTTACTGCACAAACGCCGAAAAACTAGTAAGCGACAAACTTTTTCCTGCCTGCCGCGGTGGCCGGGGGGACTAAGGCGCTCCAGTCACGGTCTGCACGGCCACTACGGTCGGGGGTTCGAATCCCCCCTCGGGCATGGATATTTGTGCCGTCCTTAGTATAAGGTAGTTGATAAGTAGTTTGTAAGTTTAGGGACTGATGACCCCGTAGTTAAGTCCCATAAGCTTAACAAACATTTGAAATTGAAAAATTTGAAACTTTTTCCTTTCATCATTTTGCTGGAATTGTCAGCGAGAAAATGTTTCATAAAGGTTTGAAATTATGTTAAAAGTTTGTTGCATGTCACTAAGTGCTCTCTATCTCAAATAGTGGACTGATAAAGTCACACTATCCCGTGCCGCAAGACGGGGAAGTTTTATTGTTACGACGTCATATCTCCTTAACTATCGAACCTATCGCAAAATCCTTTCCTTAGCTCAAGTCTTCTACCTATAAACTACATTCCTGCCAAATTTCAGCCTCATGCGCGAAGTATTTTTTGAGATTTCGTGTTTAGTCAGTCAGTGAGAGAGTGAGTGTCCTTTCGCTTTTATATAGATAGAGACTGATGTACAAGCATACATATCTTTATAGAGCACCGAGCGTGAGTCTCTTCCACATTCGTTCTGTGGAGGCTAGGCGGAACTCAGAATAACTGTTCGGCGATTGACGTCGGCAAATTATCAGTTCCTAACGAGAAGATGCTAAAGCCTTGTTGTTGAGTGCGGTCCTCGGAGTCGGGCTGAATACTGAGCCCAAGGTACGTAGACTAGAAAGGTATGCCAGTTTGGGCTTCTTCACTGTCATTGGTTAGCGCTGTATTACGTCACTCGGCAGCAAGCCTCTGTATTATAAGGCCGCCGTGAACACATTTTCTACGTCTTTTCTTTTCTCATTCGACAAAAAAACATTGCTTTTAAGCGGTGGAACACGCTTCTGATCAATATATACTAACATACAAAGGACTGAAAAAGAAAAGCTTCAAACAATATTAACAACTAGCTAACCCGTCCCGCCCCGCGACTTGGCACGGGTAATATTTAAACGTCTTTAACTCGAGAACCGCAAAACGTATCGTGATGAAGTTTGTTTTTAAATTGTAGAGCTTATAAAGATCTAAAATAAAGTCCGTGAGAGCACATGTCTAACTTTTATAGATTTAACTATTTATGTATTCTGAAGCCATCCGGCTCTAGCGCCTTAGGAAAGAAAAATGGTACGTATGCTTCCCTCGTAAAAGTTAAGACATATGCTCTCACGGACGTTTTTTACCCCTTTGTGAGACCTACAATTTAAAAGAAACCTCATCACGATACGTTCAGTAGTTCTTGAGTTATAGAAGGTTAAAGGGACAGACCGAGAAAAAAGGTGCTTCTGTTTTATATAATATCATGATTTCACCCCCTTAGAGTACGAATTTCGAAATTTTACTATGCCTATAACCGTGACGCTAGTTCATGTAGTAAGTTGACGAAGTTTTATCGCAATCGACTGAATGACATTCACAGGTATAGCATAAGGACAAACAGAGGCCTTCATTTTTATATATTAGATAAAGAAAACTTTTGTTACAACGCAAATGTAGCAGCCGATAAATGGAAAAATTGTTCCCTAATACAAGAAAGCTACTTTCTATCCGAACACTTAACAGGTCACGAAACGAGCGAGCGCAAAACAACTGCTGCTCGCACGTTTCATAAGGGTTCTGCGGCAACTGCTCGGGGTCTTGCTGCCAGGTGACGTCACACAAGCAAAGCGCGCCAGTCAAATTTACACCCCCTGTACTGAGCCCAGCACTGGTCTTTACAAGGTCTTTGGCACTGGCTTGTGGCGTCCCATAGTTTGCTTGCGCTCCACTCGCACGCCAGCGATGTTATTTTTCCTGGCTATAGACTCACGGACAGTATCGAGCAGTGAGTCTGCAATATGCCCATTTGCCATCCCCAGCTTCAGGGAATTCCTCGTTGAAGAATGAAAGCTTTCTCTCTAATTGGACGCAAGCACTGCACGAGCATGCTTTCTGTTTGCCCACTGCCCGTATACGCATTATTCCAGAGATATGGGCACCGAAACGCTGGTACTGAACCGCACAAACTATAACAAGCAGCCTCCAGTTCTAAGAACTTGATGCCCCCTTTTTTCTAGGGGGTTCCATTTTTGGTCTGAATGCACTGTCCCACGAACTGTAGTAAACATATCTCGGAAGTTCACGTACAGAAACATTCACCGGAAATTGCGGCACACACTGGTCACTAAAGGGACGACACGGCACTGCTTCCACATATGTAAAGAACAAGAATAAAACCAAGTGTGAGGCATTTTAGTGCATTCATGCAGATTGTCACTGTACAAATAATGATTAGAACTAAGACGAATGGTAACCTGCAGGACGGGGGTCCGTGATAACTTATGCGTCATTCTAAACTACAAGAGAACAATATGTAAAATATCTCGCACTCTCTCAGGCCTTTTGGTACAACAACCAATGAAATATAATTTCTTACAAAACACAGTCTTGGTTGCAATAATTATTTTGATCAGCACGTTTCAAATTTATGGGGCATCATCGAAAAGAAGTTTTGGGAAACATTACAGGTCCAGTATTATCGTGCACAGTAATATTAAGAAATGAGATTATTACTGACCTTCAAATAATATATATACATGTGGTGTCTGTTCCGGTCACGTCTGATCCTGCAGTTGTTATTATTTAATATTCACAGAATATATGACATCAACTGCGATTGGGCAAAGCTGAAAATGTGTACCCAGCCGGGATTCGAACCCAGGTCTCCTGCTTTCGAGGCAGTTGCGCTGGCCCCTACACCACTGGGGACAAAGTGATCACCGCCCCTGCAAGGACTACCTAAGCACGCCTCCCGTCAGATACAAATACCCAGCTTCGCCCTGCCCACAGTACTCAAACTCGTAGTTATGGAACTAATTCCCGTAAGAGTAAGGGCTTCAAACTTGCCCACCCCTCCCCACTAACGATAGGATCATTGCCCGTCATCGGCATATTATATATATATATATATATACATGTGGCGTCTGTTCCGAAAGAACAGACGTCACTTATGATCCTGCAGTTGTTATTATTTAATATTGTATCTGACGGGAGGCGTGCTTAGGTAGTCCTTGCAGGTGAGGTGATCACTGTGTCCCCAGTGGTGTAGGGGTCAGCGCAACTGCCTAGAAAGCAGGAGACCCGGGTTCGAATCCCGGCTGGGTACACATTTTCAGCTTTGCCCAATCGCAGTTGATGTCATATATTCTGTGAACTTCAAATAATACTTTACATTGTCAGCGTACAGATTTCGCGCCAAAGACTGGCACCCTTCAAATACCTAAACAAACAAACAAAAAACAAAACAAAAAAAACACACACACAATACAAGAGAACTTAAGAGTGTGGTCCTATTCTCCACGATCGTCACAGTAAGAACTTTACAGATGTTAATGCAACCGCTATTAGCGCTCTAAGTCACGAAGCATTGCATACAAAGAGTGGACAACGATTAAAACATACTGTAGGGTTAGTGAAAGGCGAATAAAATAAATTTGTGAAAATGGGTGAACTGATGTGTGGCATGTAAAAGTGGTGAGTAGTACGTAATGTGAAAAAGTCTTTTGCATCTCACAACGAAAGAACTTGGGCTCGAACAAACACATATACACCAAAATCGTATGAGAGATAATGTAAAGATCCCTTATTGAACTAGTGATACTCCCGCATCTGCAAAACACTTCAGTCGTCCGTTAGAGACCTCTGCGTGTGTCATGCCGCATTGCACATTGACCTGTCGGTTCGCCAGTAGGGACGGTGCAGTGTGCCTCCGAAGTTGCGTATTTGTGTGGTGAAGCGTCAGATGGGGCGGCGATTGCTAATCAATCCTGCTAATCTATTGCGATTAGTTGAGATGAAGTTACGAAGAACCCTTCTTCGTGAAGATGGTATTAGTGTAGAAGATAAATCATTTGCATGCTTTCTCGTATCTGTTATGGTATAGAAATACAAGCATAAGTCAGATACTTTTATTACTAACTCATAATAATGATAATAGGGATGATAATAACGAACAACTCATTGCAAGCGATAGTGCTACGGTAAGTGCGGGAAGAGGCGATGGAAGCAGTGGCAGTGAACACCAACAGTCTTTCGGGAAGAAGGTTAAAGTTGCAACTATCATCACGGATTTTGATGACAATTCGCTAGAAAACATGTAAGATGATTATTACATAAGTTATAGTTAAGATATCGCATTACGTATGGCGTCTACAATTACATCTACAGTGCTATCTAGAGCATGGTTGCAGAGCTTTTGCAGAAAAACGACACCCACCAGCAAATTGAGGTGTACGTAGAGATCCTGTAACCAAACGTTCATACAGATATGTTTGTTCGAGCCCATGTACTTTCCTTGTCAGCTCAGTTGGTGTGCTAAGTCGCTCATATCGCAAGCAGAAAGCAACACAAAGTGTACACGCGGACGTCAGATGCAGTCGTCCCGGCTCACGTAAAAGGGGGAAGGAACCTAAACGAAACACCTCCTGTAGCCGCGCGTTGGAACGTGACCAAAGCGGACCAGCTAGCCCGCCTTGTGCAATGCAGAATAGCTTTCAAGAATTTTTCAACTCGTGGAGGAACTTCCAACTCAGGCAGCCGGTCCAGATAAATGCTGGGTGAAAGTGTAAGTTGCACAATGCACCACAGAGCAGGGCGGTGTAGTACAACTCAGTACCAGTTCCAGATACGGCGCGGTCTGGTACTGGCAACGTGTGGCCCAGACAGTCACTGCCAGCGACCACGTGGAACCCAGCACGCTCTAGGTGGCGGCAATACTGCAAACGGCGCATATGATTTAGTAGCACGATGACGACCGTCTCTAGGCGGCGAGAACAGTGGGGTAGGGTTCGAGTCCCGTGCCATACAACACCTGCTACGCCGCAGCGGGGGCCCGCAGCAGCACCAGATTACATAGAACAGAAAAGTCTGGAGGATTGAGATCCAGTGAGTGTGGTGTTTGTTCAAGTTGTAAGATAACGCTCGCCCACATACAGTGTGAGGGGGCTGATATGGAGCCGTTTATTTCGCATATCAATATATTAGGTGTTAAAGAAGTTTTCTTGGTTGGAGAACTGTGTGACGTAATAGAAAGGGTGAGAGAGAGAGAGACAGTAGATGAGCTTGTATCCCGTGGGAAAGCTCCGCCCCTATTGCAAGTTGAGATCTGATTGACTCCCGCCTATACTAGTTGTCCGCCAAAACTTTAGGCTTCTTTTATTAACGTTTAACTTTCCTATGTTTATTAAAATTATCTGTATACTTTCTGTAATGCATTTGTGCTAAGCTATATTTCGGTTAATTCAAAGATTTAATTATTTATATATTTTGTAATAAGTTGAACAATTTTAGTCTAGAAGTTTCGCTTGGCGCCAAAACGAAACCTTGCACATTCATGTTAGTCAGTGCGGGTCAGGGACAGTTCATACGTTACGTACCGTTTATATTTTTAATATTACTCAGTCTGTATATTTGTGCTTGGATATACACTGGCATTTCTTCAATAAAAACAAGCACTGGCATCCTACAAAAGCTAAAGTTATTCGTAGTGCAGTATTTCCTAGCCACATCTCAACACCTCTTTTAGCATCACTTCAGGTACAACGAATGCGCGACCTGTGTGCTTCACCTGCGCAATGGGACATCAACTACGACAGAAGACACAAGGTTAGTAAAAGAGTGATTTTAGACGTGCACTGAAGTTGCATGTTGACACGGCACCTCGCGTGCAGCGCTGCCCCGTTTACAAACCAGGGTACTGGCACAAAGTGCGTTGGTAACATCGCCGAGGGAAGGTATCAAAGAGAGGAGGTGTTTTAGGAACCTTGTCAACTATGCACTGACCTTCCCTGTGTTTTTTTAAGAGGCCCCCCTGTAACCGCCAATAACATCAGACACTTACTAGCAGGTTCAACTTGAACTTGCGCCATACTCGCCGGATCTCAGTCCTACAGACTTCTTCCTATTTGTTCGACTCAATCTCGCTTTGAAAGGAAAGAAATTTGACGATTTTACTGACATCTAACGAAAGGTGATGAGCCTTTTGAACACTGTCACAAAGGAAGACTTTGTGCAAAATTTCCAGGACATGTGTCGCAGAGCACAGTGGTGCATAGATATGGGAGGTGAGCATTTCGAAGGACAGTAAGGTAACTGTAATTCATAGTTTTTCTACATTCATGTCACGGGACGGTTAACCGAATTTTATTATCTGAGGTTTTAAAAACCAGTTTGAGTAGAATGCTCTTTCATTTACACCTCCAACATGAGTTGAGTTCGGACCTTAGTTCAACTGTTCAAATGTTTGTATAGCTTATGGGACTTAACTACGGGGTCATCAGTCCCTAAACTTACAAACTACTTATGAACTAGGTAACACTAAAGACGGCACAAATGCCCGAGGGGGGATTCGAACCCCCGACCGTAGTGGCCGTGCAGACCGTAACTGGCGCGCCGCAGTCTCCTCGGCCACCGCGACCGGCTCGGACCTTAGTCCCACAGCCGATAAGAATATCTCCGCCATCCTACCAGTATTATTTGCATTATTAGGGGTATTTGTTGCTAATGATAACTGAGTTCTACCTTCTCCCCCGGCATTGGTGTCAGAATACTCGACTGAATGAGGAGGTGTGAGTGATGTAGCAATAATTGGCAACTATATTATGGGCTGATAAATGTCCAGCAGGTAAACGTTATAAGTGCTTTCATTTCTTGTTCTTTGGTTAGTTGGTGATTGTTGAATTTTTGTGTATAAGGTAGTAGTCCGAAAGATTTTAAATTTATTAGTGAAAAATCGTTATTGTTATGGAGAAAGAAGGCAGCAAAATGGTGGCGTCGACAGTTGAATGTATTCAGAGTTTTGGGAAACCAGTAGTGCAACTTAATAATGATAATAGTATGTTACTACAACAACTAAGTAATGTTCGGCAAACAGGCACAGTTGCGCATATCCATGATTCTTCTGCAGCCAGCCTTGTGAGTCGGAGCCCAGCCGGCTGTAGGCATGGAACATGGGGTGGCGCTGGCAGGAATCAGTACGCGACTTACCCAGCGATGTGATAGGGAACGGCCATACCGCAAGCGCCGCCTGTGATTGGAGAGCACGGCGACGATCGTCCCCGGGCGGTGAGAACACAGGGAGCGGGTTCTGGAATAGGGCGAGCCACCGCCGGGACCCCCAGCATGTACTGTGAAGACACGCGACCACGCGAAAGGTCTTGTGTAGTTCGCGAACGAACTAGTTCGGAAGAGCGCTCCCACAGGCGAACTACGCGAACTAGTTCGCAGATCCTTCGCCTCTTAGTTCGTCCGCTCCTTTTACGAAGACTGACGGAGAATAGCGAGAGGACGCGAGAGCGCGCAGAATCGCGTGATTCCCTTCTGCCACTTACCTTCATTTCGAGCTGAGATGCAGCTCATCTGTAGTTTCATAGTTCACTGCCACAGGAAATCCATTTTAAAAATAAAGGACTAGGATACTCCGTATTCAGAGTGGTTGAATACCATTGTATCACCCATTCGTGTAATTAACTGGATTATTTGCCTAAGTATTTGATGTCAAATTGCCCAAAAATATGGGTAATAGCACACGCTTTGGCAACACTGACTCATTATATAAAAAATCTGTCATAAAAAAGAGCTCTTTTAGAAGCGGTAGCAAAAGCCAAAAAGAGCGGACGAACTAGAAAGAGCGAGCGAACTAGGAGCAGGGGGCGAACTAGGAGCAGCGGTTGAACTAGGAGCAGCGGGCGAACTAAGAAGGAGCGGGCGATTATGCCAAATGTATCTCGCTTCATAGTTCGCTAGATACTTTTCCGAAGACCGACGGGCAATAGCGAGAGGGCACGTAGCAGAATTAAAAATCACGTGTTTGTCTTCTGCTGATAAGTCATTTCGAGGTGAGCGTCTGTCCGCTAGATTACATAGTAGGCTCGAACCTCCGGCGGCAACGACCGCCCAGTCCATAGCATGACGCCTTAGACCACGCGGTCATTCCGCGCGGCGTTAATGGTTCTCCTCTGTTGGTGAACTATGCTTTCTGATTTAGAGCGTTGGTAGCGGACTCTTGGCGTATTACCTATGTATGACGCCAATTTTATCACTTACCAGCAGGTCGGTTTGAAAAGTAGAAGTGCAACGGTGGCGAAAATGTATTCATAAATTTTCGCGGTGTGCTAATTTGTTAATAAGCGCTTATATCTGCACTGTCGTGGTCGTTATTACCCATTTTATACACTTATTTTCACATACTCATGCTCCGATTCTCTTTTGATTGGATTATCATGACGCGTATATTGTTTCAGCAATGAGCTAATTTTATAAAACACTATGTAGGGAGAGTTAACATCTGTAATTATTTAAAATGTCCGTGAAGTTTTTACAGTGACGATCGTGCAGAATAGGATCACACTCTAAGTTCACTTGTATTTTATTGTTATTACAGGTTTTGGACGGATACTCTGCACCCAGTACTATTTTTAAATACTGACGCTGCCAGACTTTGGCACGAAATTTTTTTAATGCTGAGTGATGTAAAGTATTATTTTAAGGTCAGTAATAATCTATTTTCTTAATATCACTAGGTCTATAAAGTTCCCCCAAATTAATCTTCAAATGTTTGTAAATCTATCGGACCAAACTGCGTGGTCATCAGTCCGTAGCTTACAAACTACTTAAAGCTAGGTAAACTAACCTAAGGACAAACAAACACACCCATGCCCCAGGAAGGACTCGAACCTCCACGGCGAGCAACCGCGCGCTCTGCAGCGAGACACTTTAGACCGCTCGGTTACTCCACAGCGGCTCCCCCGAATTATTTGCCAGATTTTAATGATGCCCCAAAAAGGCGAAACTCGTTGATCTAAATACATTATTGCGGAGAAGACTGTATTTCAGTAGATAGAATAATATGTGTCGAGTATGTGTCTGAAAACTCCCAAAGGAATAAAATGAAGTAAACAGAAATAACTAAACCTGCATATATCCTCGAAGTTTTGAATACTGGATTACACGTTTATTGTTGGTAAGTCTAAATTTATCTACAGGGAAACTACGTTAGACTACGAAAAATAATTTATTTGGTGATTGAATTATATAAACTGTTCATTCCTTTCGAGAAACGTTATAGTGGAGAAATAGATACTTTCTGTTTCAGTCTCTGTTTTTCTTTCTCGCTGTCGCGTTTGCGTGTTAAATGAGTGTTGAAAAGAAGTGAACAAATTATTTTTTTAATAAAAAAGGTGATTTCACATAAAGCCACAAAATCCGTATTCCTAACTTCATTACAGTTACAACCCAGCTATACTTCCAGTTATAAGCATAAAAATTCAATTACAGAAAATATCCTACTTGCCGTGAAACCAATTTTCAGAGACCTTAGTCAACAAGATCTTTTAAGAAAGCGTCTCCATGGTATAACTCAGAACCCAAATAATAGTTTCAATTCTGTCATTTGTACAAGGTTACAAAAGAAACATTAAAATTTGTTGTTCATGATGCAGTGATGTGCTTCAATGCTGGTCTGTCAAAGAAAAATGTGTTAAGACTCTTGGGAAAACAAGATAACATCAGTACCACAAAGGGGCTAAAAAGCATTGACGTGGATTGTATCCGTTATGCTGAAATTTCTGCAAGAAAAGCTACCAAGGAGACAGGATAGTCAGAAGATCAAAGAAAAGTACATAAAGAGCAAGAACCTGAGCTACAGTATAGTGCTCAAATGTTTTAATAGTGTCTCTGTATTATAATGTATATTATTGGCCCACTTTAGGTTATGGTAGTAACACTAAAAGTGGCCCTTTGCGATCGTCTTTTGACAGCTTGAAATTTAAATGAAAATAACGGCTTAACTATCCATCTGACACGAAAATTGAATAACCGAATTTGTAGAGGAGAAAATTCTCTACAACTTTGCTCTCTTATGGTTTTTTCATATCTCGTAGCGTTTCAAATATATTTCCAAAAATAACGGCGATTTTGATATGTATGTCGGTCTGTCTGTCCGTCTGTCTGTCTGTCCGTAACGTGTTTCCTGTTTTTAAGACGAACCGTTCAACCGATCAGCACCAAATTTTACAAACATGATTGTAGGCCTCCAGAGACCAGAACTTCCCTTTTTCAAATTTTTCGGACAAGAAATATGGTAGTAATACCAAAAAGCCGTTTGTAATTTTAATTGTAATTGCAAACGAACCGTTCATCTGACACGAAAATTGAATAACCTAATTGGTAGAGCAGAACATTCTCTACAACTTAGCTCCCTTATGCTTTTTTCATATCTCGTATCGTTTGAGAGATATTTGCAAAAATAACGGAGTTTTGACACCCTCCATTGAATTAACGAAAACCAGCCGTTCGCAAATGTCACGTGACATTCGCCCAGAACTCTCTCTGGCATACGCTATCTTGCGTTGCGTATTTGTTGATTTTCTTATTGTAACTTACACGTTGTTATTTCAAAGCAATGGCGCACTGAAAAATTAACAAAAACACATCGTTCTTCGTACAATAAATGATAATCTAGTGTCTACAAATGCCATATTAGCATCAGTTAACAACGACCATCAATAGTATGAGATTAAAGGACTTTTCTTTTGATTGATAGACGTAGCGTAGTTGGCAAGGCCTTGAACTTTGACGCTAAATGTCGGGGGTTCGGAACCTGCTACGACCTAGATTTTGTTTTCCTAAAAGGTTTTCACCCTTATTAATTAATTTTTAATTATTTAGATTATTATTTTGGTCTAAAATGTTTGCAAAAACTTATAAAACTACCAATCAAAAGTGGGCCGTAAAACACGTCAGTGCGATTTTTTTGTTCGGGGTCTAGTTCTATCCTCGAAACGTGTGAAGGTCGGAATTTTTTATTTATCAATTCCCCGGTTGTATATTTGTGGTACCTGTATTTCCATTTCTTGCAGATATTTTTGTACCTCTTGGATCTACCGTACCTTGGATTTTTTCTTGTATGTAAAACTATAGTACAATTTTTCTCAAAACTACATGTTTTGATCTTCTGGTACACTTTTCCTAAAAACTAAGACTGATAAGCTCATCAGATTTTCAGTAACTCTTATTAATACAACCATGATTAATCAGATAAAAAATGTGACCTGTAGTCACAACAAAAACAAATTCACAAGTACCAAGGTATTTATAAAACTTGTATTTTTTTTCTTTCATAGCAAAAATGTCATTCCAACATACATAAAATACAGTAACAAATCTGTACGTGATCTGCAGATGATGTTTCATCTGTGTACTGTAAAAGTTTCAGGTCTTTGCCTCCACTAGTTTCTTCAAAAAATGTACGTGAAGTTTGCCACTTTTAATATTAATTTATTATGGGAGAGCATTTGCGACTGTGCCCCGTTAAAAAGCAAACTGGCATTATGTAATCTCTCCAATACTTCTGTATTCTTCCTTACGTCCTCTTTGTGCAATTCTGTTTTCACCATTCGTTGACAACCAAAAAGAACGTCAATTCTAGGACAAGCAATAAATCTGTTTTATGTTAAAAAAAAAAGTAAGAAGGTGAAGTTGAGAATAACCACATTTCTTCACTACACTATTACGATTATTTAAGTCATAATACATTTTCTTATTACAAGTACCATAAGAAATGATGAGCGATAAAATCTGTTCGTCACATCACAGTCCCAAAGCCAAATTCGCACAACAACTCACAAAAATCCGTAAAATATCCATTTTATTAGAAATACATTTTGATTTTACACACAATGATACTATTAAGACAGGACTTGGTATACGATTACCAATTTTGCTTCTCTGTAAGGGCAAACGAGAAAGGAGTGTGTAATTGGTTTTTCACAATGCTGTCACTGGCCATTTCGAAACTATAGCTACCATCGCGTACGCAAGAAATACAAGAGGTAAGCAACACAGCAGCCAGCAGTGGGCGGGGCGATAAAAAGTGAACAACGCCTTCGCGGGCGGCTGGGCGCGTCGTGACGAGGGCTGACGCATGCGCAGTGAGGCGCTATTCAGCTGACAAGCCGCTGTTTACTCGGTCCTACGTTGTACCTCTCCAGTTACGCGCGTTTGCACACTGTCAGGGGCTAGGCTAGGCTAGACACTTGAGTTGAATCATTATCCTAGATCACATTTCTTACGTCACGTAAGGCACTACCAAGCAGCATCACAGACATAATGTACTTCATACTGATTAAGAGTAATATCATAATGTTCTCGTCCTATTCAGGCGTTGGCGCATGCCCACACACCCTGACGAGGTGCCCCTGACTGTGGTACAGTAAATAGGATGACATGAAAACGCTCCTCATTGTTTTCGTGTTACCCAACTACAGATGTGTTACTATGGTATTGCATTACGTTAAATAATAATTACATATCAAAACTAATGAAAATGGAACAACAGAAATGGCTTGATGTTTGTCACGGTAACAAATCTAAAAGTACGCCTCTAAAATGTGCCGATGTCATCCTTTAATACGACCTGATAGGGATTTCATACACTTGACCAATACTCAAGGATGAGTCGCGTCAGTTTTTGGCCCACTTTAGGTTACGGTAGTAACAGTAACAGTGGGCCTTTGCGATCGTCTTTTGACAGCTCGAAATTTAAAAGAAAATCATGGCTTAACCGTTCATCTGACAGGAAAATGGAATAACCGAATTTTTAGAGGAGAAAATTCTCTACGACTTTGCTCTCTTATGTCTTTTTCATATCTCGTATCGTTTCAGAGATATTTGCAAAAATAATGGCGATTTTGGGATGTCTGTCTGTTTGTCTGTCCGTAACGTGTTCCCTGTTTTTAAGACGAACCGTTCAACCGATCAGCACCAAATTTTACAGACATAATTGTAGGCCGTCAGAGACCAGAACCTCCCTTTTTCAAATTTTTCGGACAAAAAATACGGTAGTAATACAAAAAAAGCCGCTTGTAATATAACTGTATTTGCAAACGAACCATCCATCTGACACGAAAATTGAATAGCCTAATTCGTAGAGGGGAACATTCTCTACAACTTCGCTCTATTATGTTTTTTTTTTTATATCTTGCAGCGTTGCAGAGATATTTGCAAAAATAACGGCGATTTGACAGCGTACATTGATTTTACAAAACCAGCCGTTCGGAGATGTCACGTGACATTCCTCGCACAAAACTCTCTGTGGCATACGCCATCTTGCGTTGCGTATTTGACGATTTTCTTATTGTAACTTACACGTTGTCATTTCAAAGCAATGGCGCACTGAAGAATTAGAAAAACACATCGTTCTTTGTACGATAAATGATAATCTAGTGTCTACAAATGCCATATTAGCATCAGTTAACAACGGCCATAAATAGTCTGAGAAACGAACACAACTCTTATCTGTTAGCTGTAGTGTAGTGGGCTGTGTGTTGGACTGTGACGCTAAAGGTCAGTGATTCGGAACCTGCCACTACCTAAATTTTTTCCCTAAAAGTGTTTCAGACATTCTTATTAATTATTTTTTATTATTTAGATTTTTATTTATTAATTTTTTTATTATTTAGATTATTATTTTGGTCCAGAATGTTTGCAAAAACTTATACAACTACATATCTAAAGTGGGTCGTAAAACACGACAGTGCCATTTTTTCCAACGTAATCTCCTTTGTATACAAACTACACCCCTATAAAATTATTCCAATCATCTAGCGTCTCCGCGCGGGGCCGTGCGCGCTAAGGCGCCTTGCTGCGTTGTGTGTGGCTGTTCACAGTCTGAGGTCCTAGTCCTTCCTCGGGCATATGTGTGTGTGTGTGTGTGTGTGTGTGTGTGTGTGTGTGTGTGTGTGTGTGTTTGTTGTTCTTAGCGTAAGTTAGTTTAAGGAATTTGATTTGTGTGGAGCCCGCATAGGACAGACAGGCAGGATTTTCAATGTTAGATACAAAGAACACACACGAGATAGCGAACATAACCCATCAACATTTTTTTCACCATTTAGTAAACGAAAATAACGAAGTAGACACAATCGAAAAGTCAATGGACATTCTCCAAATATTAGCAGAAGGCCCTGAAACGAACATTATTGAGGAAGCGGAAATTTATTGGCACTCCCTAAACAACACCCAAAATTTACTACATGAACAAATAGAACTAAATCATAAAAATTGTATCGAAAACTTCATTCACATCTTCCAGCATGAAAACTAGAAGCTACTAGTTACTTCCCTGCTATATTCCCTATCTGCACATTACAGTTCACATCGCTTTGCAACATTATGAGATTTATAATCGACGTGACTGTGTCAGACAGCACACTAATAATTCCGTATTCGAACATAACTCGACTGTTTTTCTTAATCATTTGCGTTAACTTACATTTTTCTACATAGAGAGCAAGTACTCATTACAAACATCATGTCTGTAAACCTAGTGGACCAAACTCTAAAGCTCATGAGTCCCTAGACTTACAAACTAGTTAAACTAACTTAGACTAAGGACAACACGGACATAGTCATGCTAGAAGTAGGACTCGAACCTCCCGCGAAAAGGGCCGCTCAGTCTCTAGCATGAGACCATAGAACACGCGGACATTCCGGCGGCTGTTCACATCAGTTATAAATTTGTCTACGTCATCTTGTATCCTCCGACAGTCACTCAACGATGACACTTCTGGTACACTACATCATCATTAGCTACCAGTTGCAGATTGCAGCTTACCCTGTCATTCAGTTCATTTACGATTAAAGGGTAATTTAGAAATCCTACAAAATTATAATTCAGGTTTTGTATAGAGGACTCGCCGCGGAGGAATAGCCATGCACACTAAGGCGCCCACCTGAGGTGCGCGCGGTCTTTCGCCGTCGGTGGTTCGAGTCCTCCCTCGGGCATGGATGTTTGTGACATTTTTAGTGTTAGGTAGTTCATAAGTAGTTTGTACGTTTAGGGACTGATGACCCCGCAGTTAAGTCCCTTAAGCTTAACAAACCTTTTTGATCGCCCCCCCCCCCATTCCACCACCACCTCACTCAGTCATCAACTACTTTCTACCACTCCAACTCCCTCCCACCCCATAAATATTTGGATACATATGCCAGTTGTAATTTCTGTTAACTATTCCCTCCTATCCTCTCCCCCCCACCTCATATTAAAAATAGGTTATTTTATGCCTCCACTTTGTTAAACTGCAGCCTTTACTGTATACCAATGAACTTGTTTGCCTCTATGGAAACCAGAAGAAGGGCACTCAAGCGCCCGAAACCGGTCGTCAAAAATAAATAATCACAAGCAACTGGTGGCTGCATTTTATTAATTTATAACTTGAACAGTTGCTGAAATGGATAAAATACTTCAATTTGTATATTTGTTCGTATTTTATGCGCTGCAGTACCGTTCATTCGATTGCGATGATTATTTGTCGACATATTACTTGCACTTCTGCGAAGGTTATAGGCGTAATTATATCACTGTACGACACATAGTTCAGGAGATATGACGTCATAAACACTGATAATAGTGGGGAAACTGTAGTATCATGTTAATTCGTATTTTATGCGCTGCTATACCATTCATCGTATTGCGATGGAACTTTGCATTCTTGATCTTCAAATAAAGAGGAAATTTACTATCTACGTAAAAAATTTAATGGTGCATTGAAGAGTCTACTTTACGGTACTATTCGTATCTTGATGTGATTTTGCACAGCCAACCCTCAAACAAGAGGAACATCACCATCAGCCTAAGATATCATACGTTGTATGGCGGAGGGTACCATGCAGTAAGCTTAGAGACCACTTCACTGATCACCACGAATGTTAACATAGTGGTATGGAGGGGGTGATGGACTGATGAAGTGGAGGAAGAGTTCGGCAGAGATACGAGAAGGTGATAGACAAAGAAAGCAGAGCCGGCCGCAGTGGCCGAAGAGACTGCGGCGCGCCAGTCACGGTCTGCAGGGCCACTGCGGTCGGGGGTTCGAATCCCTCCTCGGGCATGGTTATTTGTGCCGTCCTTAGTGTTAGCTAGTTCATAAATAGTTTGTAAGTTTAGGGACTGATGAGCCCGTAGTTAAGTCCCATAAGCTATACAAACGTTTGAACAGAGAAAGCAGAAGCTGGAGATGGGCACAGGGAGGAGATAAACAGAAGCAGAGAGGGGAGGTGCTGAGATTGCGACTTTATGCTCTACCTTTCACCGCATTTATCACAGCAAGGATTAAAGCAAGTGTGACTATACGTTGTAAGAACCTACGTATTGGGCTATGTACGCTTCTGATTTACACTTTCGGGGTCGAACCGTACATGTCTGCTTTCATCCCGCAGCAACTACCTTACTTTTACCTGTGATCCTGTAGTTAAAAACACTCTCTGCCTTGGCTTTAGTTTCCGAAACAAATAAAAATATTGTATAAAATATCTGGTTCATTAATAAAAATGGTTTTATTCTAACTTTGCAAATGGTGTACACAAAGTCACTTCTTAGAAGTGATCAGATGAAATAATGATCATAAATTGAATAAAATGGTTATACAACTGCGATAAGAAACTTTCCCCCAACTAAGTAATCGTAACTTTAAGAAACACAGAAACTCTGTATATTTCGCGAACTTTCTACATGAATTTGTCAACAGTTCAAAATAGTTTAAGTTTCATGAACACCAATTATACACTCACCAGTTGCCGTGTAAACACGTATCAGCTGCATTGGCGTTCACTCCCCCCCCCCCCCTCTCCCCAACCCAGATTTAGAGTCCCGAGAAACGACCGTTCGCAGCGCAAATCTTAACACTCTCCCCGATAGAATCACTTCTATCATCCAGGAGGGTCCCTCTTTTGCCAAGACTAGACACGGAGTTGTGTTTTCCGCACACCCTCTTGCTCACCTCCTCACCCCCAAACACACACAGAACTGACCCTCGGCCGCTTCGTCATTTGCCGTTCGCCATCCCTTCCAAAATCGTATACACCTTAACATGAGATATTTTTAAAGTAAAAACTGACCATCTGAAACCATTCTCTTCATCATATAAGATTACTTAAATACACAAAATATTAATGTTCAGTCACCAGAGGACTATTAATTAGTATTACATAAAGTCTGAAATCAGGAAGTAGACAACCAGCTTCAATGGGCTTGACCGCTCATGCCACGCAAAATTTATGTAAAATACTGGCAAATGGTACAATAAAACGACAAACTAAATTAAATATGCGAGAGGTAAATCATGCTTCTTGCATTTTCAGTGTTGCTATCGAGAATATGATGACTTGTTTGTATTTTCACTATCAATTTATATCAGTTGAAATCGTCGTTAAATAAATATATACAAGTGTGACGCTTTCAAGATAATAGCTTGAGACAATAAGCTATCATCTAAACCGAAGTTTGTTGAAACTGCATGAAGCATTGAAAAGTTGGTTATTTTAAGCTCTTTTTCTATATTTTGATATAGTAGTCGTAAAAATTGGTAATTTTTGAGATACTGAAATAAGTTTTAGAATCATGAGATGTGCGTAATTATTCGAACATCGTAGATGTCTTCAATGGTAATGGTAAACAGTTTTATGGAATATTTTATTTTATTCGAAACTAGCTGAAAACCCGGCATCGCCCGGTTACTTATTTATTTCAGTCTTAAATTAGTCCGCTTCTACTCCCCTTTTCTCTCTGTGTTCACCTTCTATGTCTATCTCCTCCTTTCCCAACTCTCTGTTCACCTGCTCCCCGTCTCCTCCTGTCCCTTTCGCTGTCCATTTCCTCCGCCGTGGAGTAGCCGAGCGGTATAAGGCGCCTCGCTGAGGAGCGCGTGGTTACTCTCCGTCGGAGGTTCGAGTCCTCCCTGGGGCATGGGTGTGTGTGTTGTCCTTAGGTTAGTTTACCTTGGTTTAAGTAGTTTGTAAGCTACGCACTGATGACCACGCATTTTGGTCCGATGGATCTACAAAGATTTGAACATTTTGTCCATTTCCTCCTCCCCCTCCCTCTGTTCATCTCCTTTTACCTGACTGTCACATCTCCCCTCTCTCATTCACCTCTTCTACCCTCTCTCTGTTTGTCTCCTCCCTCCGCTTTCTGTCCGTCTCCTCTTCCACCATCTCCTTTCCCTTCTATATATGAAAACATACATATATGCGCCAAGTTTCATGGTGGCTGGTCAAACGGTGTCAAAATCGCAAGGTACTCTCCGCCGTACTAAATTCACAGGCTTGCAGATGATAAAAATCTCCTTCATGAAAACATATATTTATGTGCTGACTTTCATGGTGACAAGTCAAACAATTTGGATATTGTAACGTACCCTCCCCGATGCAGCTACGGAGGCTTACGAATGGTAGCCCATGTATTAATTCGGGCTATAAGCTATCTCTTCATTTCACATTTCATTCAATACCGTCCAACCGTTTCAGCGTGAAGAATAGCAAAATTCTTGACCCACTGTAAGATACCCTCAGCCATGCACCATACGGTGGCTTTCTAAAGATAGCTCATGCGTTGATGTAGGATATAAGCTATCTACATTCCAAATTTCATTCAAATACGACAAGCGTGAAACGAAACAAACGTATTGACTCATTGTAAGTTAACCTCCTTCATGCACCATACGGTGGCTTACGAAATGTAGCCCATATATTAATCAGGGTATAAGCTACCTCCGTTCCAGATTTCATTCTTATCGTCCAGTCATTTCAACGTGAATGCATAAGAAACGAATTAAATAATTGTAACGCACCATCCGCCGAGCACCATACAGAGTTAATTTTTGTATGCCTATAACCTTCGCTCGAGGACAGGCAATGAGTTGACAAAGTTTCATAGCAATAGGATGCACGGTACGGCCGTGTATAAAATACGAACAGGCAAACATTAATTTTTATATATTAGATTTATTTTCAAAATCGCATGAAAACCACACGTTGGTAACAACAAATTCCTTCTGCTGGTGGTTTTCACCGCAATGATTCGGTACGCTTGGTATGCAGCAAAGGTGACAGCAAAAAACCGTCATTTAAAAATCTGAATGAAGTATGCTTTCCACTGAAGCATATTTTTTAAATTATCACATGGTGTGAATAATATTTACGTTTTAAATGTTTCTTTGATGATTAACGCCCTGAAAAATGTAACGTAACTTTCAGAAAGAGCTGCTAGAATTTTCAGAAATTTTATTTCATTCGAAACTTTGCGGAAATCTGAAAATTAACTGTTTACTCACGTTAATTAATTGAAACGATTGAAGGTAATCTGAATATATTAATACTGCACTGATAAACTGAATTGTTGAATCATATTTAAAAAATTCATCAGAATGGGAATACAACTGTAGAATGTGACGAAGTCCATATGTAAAGTATCCTCCGTCATGTACCAAACGAAATTTTATGTGACAGTGACGTTCCTCTTGTTTTGTAATCGAGTGTACAAAATGTCACGAAGATTTTAGGATAAATAAAGTGTCCTGATTCGCATGTCGCATGGTGCCATAGATTTTCAAACATATAACTGTTTATGACGTCGTATCTCCTGAACTATTTGTCGTAAGCAGTTCTTACACCTACGTCAACTGTTACCTCATGGAAGGAATATGTGTTCAAATATGGTTGAAATCGGTACAGTGGTTTAGAAGCAGACGTCGCATGATGCAGCACTTTTCTGCGCATTTTATTGTTTATTACTTCATATCTCCTGAACTATTTGTCGTACAGTCTATTATGGTGCCTATGAGTACCACGAAAGTGCAAGCAATATGTTGACAAAGTTTCTTCACAATCTGTTGAACGATACAGCCACGCATAAAATACGAATACACAAACATTCATTTTTATATATTAGATTACTGGAGTGTGTAACTCTCAGATGTATTCCAGAAATACCCTTAACAAACACTCGGCTAACAGCCCTCATTAGTTTTGAGGCAAAGCATGAGCCCTTCCAAGATTTCCGCCAATTTGGACAAACCCCCGAACGGCTGCTTGGTTTAACGCGCTATTGCCTGGCAGCTGTTCTAACACCATACCATGGTCCACTGCCGGTCGTTTATCTTTCCAAGCAATACCATTGCTTATACTGACTGTGTGGCTCTACAGACATTACTCCTGTAAAGTTACAAAATGAACAGAGAGAGAAATAGATAGAGAGATAGGTAGTTAGAGTGGGAAGGAGATGGACAGAGAGTGAAAATGGAAGGACAGATGGACTTACTTAAGAAACCGATGAATGAGTACCCAGGCGACAATGGTTTTTAGGTAGTTTATCATATTTACTTCTTACTATATGAGTCATATTCCATAATTAATTTATACTATGATAATTACCAAACTTAAAGAGACTAGAGATGTCA
Organism: Locusta migratoria; assembly: GCA_026315105.1. Taxonomy (NCBI): domain Eukaryota; kingdom Metazoa; phylum Arthropoda; class Insecta; order Orthoptera; family Acrididae; genus Locusta; species Locusta migratoria. The sequence continues at coordinate 320,130,038 of CM048755.1, forward strand.
ATGACCAGATAGACAATTCATAATTTTGCAAAAACAGAAAACGGAAATATACAGCAGACTGCAGATTTGAATATGCATTGCAACCAAACACCATGACACATAACCACGACGGCATACGTCTCGGTAAACAGTAGATGTTGCATATCTGTAGCTTGGACAATTTATTATTTCTACTTTCCTTCTTTCTTCGCAGTTCCGTACAACTTTTTCATCTTTCCGTGATTCATCTGTGTTTTGTTTTTGACGGGCTATTTACTAACCAACGCATCACTAATTCTGAGGGGAGTGAAGTGAAGAGTTTCACTTATTAGAAACACTGCTAAACATTTGAATATCCTGCTATGTTACTAAGGAATTTCATTTCATTGGTCTGTAATCTTGTTTTATTCTTCTTTTCCATTACCCAAGATTCACTTCCATACAGCAATGCTGGTACCCACATAACTAAACATCATCATCACCTGTAACTGAAGCAGAATGATAAAACTGTCCAGATATATTAAATTCATTACAACTCTACCGTAACGTAGTATTTTCGATCTCTCTGATATCAATTTATGTGCGCTGTTAAAAGTACAACGACACGAGAAATTAACTGCGGGCATTGGTGAATATTCAGCGGGAATTCTGCATGAAGTGATTACGGTTCGTTCGCTTAACCCCTTTATTTGATCGCTGCGAGACACTAAAGCGAAAACAGAGTATATCTTAAATTATGACTTTCGACTTGGGCCTTCCCGAGCTAGGGTCCGTTACTTCAAATTGGTAACTTCATGCTTCACCATTATCGTCTAAAATTTTCTGAATCACCATATACAATTAGAAGTATTCTCGGACATAAGTGGCCTCCTTACAGAGTACAAATTTTACAGCACCTCAGCGTGGACGATACAGATCGTCGATTTCAGTTTACCCAATGCGAGATACACAGACTAACAAAATCCCTCGTTTGTCCAATGAGATACTGTATATGGTTGAAGCTAAGAGACAAATAAACGAAAAATGGAAAGTTATACTCTGATGTAAAATATGGGGTTATCGTAGTCTTAGGCCTTTCTTCATTCTGGATGCCGTAACTTCAGATCGTTATATAAAGATGTGCTGCCGTCACCGTTGTCTCTAGATGTGACTTTTGTAACGTATTTGCAGAATTGTGGCGCTACTTGTCCAGGCATTCCTCAACACAGCTTCCGCGGAAACGGATAGCTTCTAGAAGGCCGGAGGAAGGACCTCCATGACGACCGGTCCTTTAGACTTCTACACTGATAAAAAAAATTAGGGGATCGGCTGAGCTATCACACACGTTATACATACGATACCGAATTTTATTCAGATATTTGTTACAATTGTAATTTGTGTGTTCAAAGGTTTGTGTAGCTTATGGGACTTAACTACGGGGTCATCAGTCCCTAAACTTACAAACTACTTATGAACTAGCTAAAACAAAGGACTGCACAAATATCCATGCCCGAGGGGGGATTCGAACTCCCGACCGTAGTTGCCGTGCAGACCGTGACTGGCGCGTCGCAGTCCCCTCGGCCACCGCGGCCGGCGTAATTTGTGTGTGATAAGACACATTCTAGAAGGCGATTTGGGACTGTTTGTGCTGATATTGCGCGTCCTGTTGCTGCCTGGAGGGTGCGCTGCACTTGAGCTGCATTCAGCCTCCTGTTTCGATGGCTGTTAAGCGGAGATAACGGTCATCTCTTGCTGATGCTACCCGTGGAAGACCTTAGCCTTGCCTTCTTTTAACGGTGACTGTTATCTGAAATCGCGTCCAGGTCCTGGAAATTTCACTTTGGGACACTCTAATAGCTGCAGCTCTTCCCTCCGTGACTGTCCCACTTTGAACCTTCCTATGGCTCTCCACGCCATATCTTGGGATAAGTCACGTTGTTGCTGCATTACAATACTTGCTCACTACACTATCTGAACCCAACTGCTTGTGTAATTCCTTTGGGCGAGTAAATACAAGTCAATACCAACCCTCTCAGCAGCAACTTTCTGTTTTTATCACCATTTCTGTTGCCGTAATGTTTCTGTATCCATTACGTAGAACCGAAGGAAAGACGTCGAACCATTTTAGTTCATTCTGACGATCACAATACTTCAGAACCTAATATCTCAACTGATTCTCGTAATTATTTTGATCAGTGTATATCTGAAAGCATTAAGTGCGTGGTGAATACCAGCAACATTACACATCATAGGTGCTGAACTCTTAATGGTTTTGCTTGCATTGCGGTTTATATGTTGGTTAAAGACTATGATGAGAGGTTAAGAACGATACTTAAATAGGACATAGTATTTTTATAACAAATGCTTGATTGTTTACAAAAATTGTGTCTCTTAATGCTGCTCTACATGTGAACCTCTTAGGTACTAATTGTATGACAGAAGCAAGGAAGAGTAGAGTGATGTTCCATGAAATTCTAGATTACTACAAATGTAGAAGCATCTCAGAGTACAAAAAGTACACTAATGATTGAACTGTCTCAGCAATTAAACTTCTCCATAAGAATTCTGTCCTAGAATATAACCTTTTGCGAGGAGTTATACGAGCTTTACAGGTAGTGCGAAGCTGGTAATCACGCTGATATGTGAACCACAGTACTTTATCTGGTCTGAAGTTCAAAGTTCAAATGTTTGTTAAGCTTATGGGACTTAACTACGGGGTCATCAGTCCCTAAACTTACAAACTACTTATGAACTACCTTATACTAAAGACGGCACAAATATCCATGCCCGAGGGGGGATTCGAACCCCCGACCGTAGTGGCCGTACAGACCGTGACTGACGCGCCTCAAGCCCCGCGGCCACCGCGGCCGGCACTGAAGGGTATTCAGTACTTTAGAAAATAACGTAATGAGCTTAAAACGTGCCAGAAAATGAAATTTTATTAATTATAAAACATTATTACGCTAGACAAATGAAAGACTTAAAAATGAAACCACATCAGAAGGGTTGTAAATTGCGTGCATAATTCGTAAATTTAAGAGGCGGTGGGGTATCTTGTGGCATTATTTATCATATGACTGCTCTCCGGTAATCAAACTGAAATTCTTGCGCGGTTTAGTATGGTTAGAAGTGGAACTTAAAATATCCCGAGGGATATAGAGGTCATTTCCTTCGTTGTATCACTTCATTCTAACTGTAAACGTGGGAGATATGTTAAACAACACATTCCCCCGTTATTTACACTTGTCGAAGCATCAGTAATGAGGTTCAGTGCTGGCTGATTCATCGTTCGTCACAGTCACATGTTTGTCGTATTATTTACAATAATGAACAGGCAGCTATTAAAATAAAACAAAAGAGCACGCAGAATGAAATCAGTGGCGCGGTGCTATTTGAATTGTAGTGAGAGGAGTGATAAAAATTAGCTAACAGAACATGTCAGGCAACGATATATAAAACCGATAGCGAAACCATGATTGTGCAACCATTCCTACAATAACTGTGCAACACTGTCATTGAAACTGGTAGTGTCTGATAAAAACATTTAATCAGTCACGGCTTCCTGTTGTTGTTCCTACAACGACAAGAAATGTTGTTACACAAAGTGCTGTGTTGCCAATTCTCAAATTGCGAAACAACTCTCTCTAAAGGTTTTGCCGATTACCGCGGCCAACAAGATTGTCAAAAGTGTCCCCACTAGGCATCTGAGAGAACATTTTGCACCAGTGTGTATCAAGGACCAATACCGATGATAGGGAGAAATTTAAAGGAATATAATCTAAGGAGACATCCATTCACTATAATAGTTTGCACAGAGATTCCCTGTAACTTGAGATGGCATAATTGAATTGACAAGTGTGTGCACTATGTGACAGAATGTATAATTTACAATTGCACGCCGGCCGAGCGGAGTGCGGCGCGTCAGTCACGTTATGCGCGGCCACTACGGTCCGGGGTTCGAATCCCCTCTCGGGCATGGATATTTGTGCCGTCCTTAGTATTAGCTAGTTCATAAGTAGTTTGTAACTGTAGGGACTGATGACCCCGTAGTTAAGTCCCATAAGCTCTACAAACATTTGAACATTTTTTACTACTGCACGACAGAGATATAATAAAACAGAATAATGTGATTTTTCACCGGTTACTTTAATTAAAATAGCTGCCGATTCCAGGTACTGTCATTGTCTGTGCGTTGAACTGCATCAAATCTCAAGAGAACGGTTGCCACGTGTGAAAACCTCCAAGGGCGATAGTTACTAAAATTTCAATAAATCTCATTGACGTCACAATCGTTGACCACACCGGTCGAGGCGCTACTCGACTCACTGATCATCCGTAATGTAACACCAAGAAGAACCCGAGATATCGTAGCCAAATTTATTTTGGCGGAAACACATTGTGCAAATATCGTACGAATGACAATACAGCACCATGCGATGTCAGGAAGGTAATAAAATCACTCTTCAGTGTTGCCGCCATTACTGGCTATAACCACTGCTACACATCTCGATATTGAATCAAAAAGGCTCTAGATATGTTGCTGGAATATAGAAGTAAATTCTGTTTTCACATATTTCCAAAGATGATCTGGTGTAGCAGCGGGTCAATGATTATGCAGTCATCGACGACATGTTTCCTATAGGCGATTGAATGGAGATGAGGGAGGACAAGGCATCATTCCAATCCAATGATATTGACTACTGCGTTCCAAACCAGTTCGTGCGTAATACTATCAGAATATGGCTGTCGGCAAACTCCGAAGTTTTGGAAGCACAAAAGGCTTCGTCACTTTAGATATGTAACGCTGGCCGGTTAGTTAATGTATCGGCATTGTGGAAGGTGAGTATAGGAGTGAAACCCATTATCATCCGACATCATAGTAGCGGTTTGTTGTTGTTGTTCTACGATTTTTCAAGAGGACTAAATAACCCGGTCATTAGCCCCCAGTTCTTAACTCAGACACCACAGTAAAGGCCCGAATACAGTACAGTGCGGCAACTAGTGCTACAGTGACAGCAGAGAAAAAGGAAAACACCGAAAAAGTAGAGCAAGTGGTTGACTCACCTAAAAAAATTAACGTGGCTGGCTGATCACAAGGATAATAAAGAATTATCCAGCAACTCTACTCTAAAAACCTCCAGTTTGAAGCAGGACAGTCGACACAAGAGTGGGGAACAGATTACAGTTGCTGTCTGAATCACAAAAAGTGCCTCTTCTAAACTTTGTGGCAAGTGAAAACCGCTTGCCGGGCAGGGACTCGATACTGTGGTCCTTGCAAGTGCTGTGTAGACAGTTGGCACACACTGTTGGCGACCCGTCTCATAGCTTCGCTTCCGCCGGTACGTAACGAGGTATGGAGATTCTGTTGTATTCCACATTTTAGTAACAGCTGCAACGTCCGTGCAGGAGCTCAGTTTTGTTCCAAATGTACGTACGGTGGTGTACATAACAAGCGTTACATTTCACTGACCACATTGCTTTCGGATTAAGAGTTGAGTGTGGTCGCTAAGTGACAACATAATGTCGCTCGCTAGCGTAGACGGGTGAACATCAGTAAAAGGTATGGTTTCTGAAACTGACACACACACACACACACACACACACACACACACACACACACACACACACACATTCAATATTTAACGAGGATAATGAACCTCCAAGTAAGACTGTTTAAAAAATGTTCAAATGTTTGTTAACCTATTGGACCAAACTGCTATGGTCATCAAACCCTAGACTTAGAAACTACTTAAACTAACTTACACTGAGGACAACACACCCGCCCAGTCCGTAGCATGACGCCTTATACCACGCGGCTTCTCCCGCGCGGCCAAGACTGTTTTGTTAATAGCTAAGCCGGACGCATTTTGTGTATTTACGGCCTCTGACGATTCAAATGTTCAAATATTTGGAAATCTATGGGACTTAAATACGCTGGTTATCAGTACCTAGGCTGACAAACTACTTAAACTAACGTCATCTAACCTAAGGACCACACACACACACACACACACACACACACACACACATATATATATATATATATATATATATATATATATATATATATATATATATATGCATGCTCGAAGGAGGACTCGAACCTCCGACGGGGGACCAAAGGCACTCTCCAAAGGAAGGTGCCTTAGAGCGCTTCGATATGGTAACGCGCCCATCTGAGCATTCCTACACTTGTATCCTAATAATAAAAATGAATTGCTGTTCGTTAGTCTCGCTAAAACTCGAGAGCAGCTGAACCGATTTGGCTAATTTTAGTCTTGAAATATTCGTGCAAGTTCAGGGAAGGTTTAAACGGTGATAAAATATGGAAAAAGTTGTCCGGAAAACAGGAAAATCTGGAAAAACTGAAACAGCTTTTTTCCAGTAAGCTGTCAATACCGTTCGTCCAGTTGCGATAAAATTTTGTACATTTCATGTTAAAAGCAAGAGAAGGTTCGCATGATACAAAAATTTGAAAAAGTCGTCCGTAAAGTAGGAAAATTTAGGAAAAAACTAAAGAGATTCCCTTCTATGAATAAAAATCAATTGCTACATGGTTGTAAAAGCATCACTTCGAGTACGGCTTGACAGGACAAGGTTTGTAGGAAATAAATTTTGTGGAAAATCTACAGGAAAATTGGAAAATTTGAGAAAAACTGAAAGTGGGTTTTTCAATGTGTTTTTGATTGAATTCAGCACTATAACTGTCTACTCTCACGACAGAGAGGGGTAATTCTTTTTTTGTTTTGTTCATTAAGGTCTAGGAAAAGTTTTTAGTAAGAAAAAGAGGGACAGTTAAAAAGGAAAGTCGCAAAATTCTAACAAAGTTCCTTTTTCAATGTGTTTCTAAATGTACTTAACATTAGAAGTTGAGAACCAGTCATCCGATTGCGATAAAATTTTGATCATTTGACGTTCAACGATAGATGAATGTTCTTATGCACTAAAAATTTGGGGAAGTTACCCGGAAAATTTGAAAATTCACGAGAAACTGAAAGAGCTTTTTTCAATTCACTATCAATATAATTCGTCTGATTGCGACAAAATTTTGCATATTTGACGTTAAAAGCAAGAGTAAAGTTCTTATGAAATACAAATTTGGAAAAGTTTCCCAGAAAATTGGAAATTCAGAAAAAAATGAGATTTTTCTATGAAATATCAAAACCATTTATCTGATTGATAAAATTTTGCACATTCGACGTTCAAAGTGAGGTGGCCGAGGAGTCTAAGGCACTCCAGTCACGGTCTGCACGGTTGGGGGTTCGAATCCCCCCTCGGGCATGGATATTTGTGCCGTCCTAGTTCGTAAGTAGTTCATAAGTAGTTTGTAAGTTTAGGGACTGATGACCCCGTAGTTAAGACCCATAGACTTTACAAACATTTTCAAAGTGAGAGGAAGGTTTGAGTGAAGCAAAAGTTTGGAATAGTTGGCTGTAAAATATGAAGATTTGTGGAAAACTGAAAGAGCAATTTTCTTTGGAATATCGAAATCATTCGTACGATTGCGATAAAATTTTGCACATTTGACGTTAAAGGCAAAAGTACATAAAAATTAGCAATTGCGAAGCATTGCCGGGACGACTAGTATCCTAATAAAGTTAAGGATGAAAATGTTTAAATGCAGAGAAGTTGTTACAGCTGTCGTGAACAGGTGTTTTGCAGACCGTGCAGAATCGTCCATTATAGATTAAATCAAATTATTAGGAAAAAACGTTGAAGATAGTGTATTCTTCTAAAAGGGAAGGGCAACTTGTCATGTTATCCTCGGAATGTGTCTCAGTTACGGTATATACAACTTTACGCGCACTATTGTCTAATTCTTTAAAAATTGAAATTTTCAGTAAATTATACTTACCCTAAACTGTCCTTTGTTAAGCGAATTGGATAATAATATTAAATATGAGAGCAAGCGTTTTAATTACAAATGATTTGTTACTAGAAATTGCCAAATGTGGATAACACAATGTTAGACGTCTTCGAAGTACTGAGAAGAACTGTTATATTATTTAACAGTGATTCTCAGAAATTAAAAATACTTTTTTGATAATGTAAGTGTACAACAAATTGAAACTGTGAAGCCTCCCCTGGACCAAACTTTTGCCTCTCATTGGTGTGCTACAGCTTCTGTAGTGTTTCCAATGGAAGAGGAGACGTCCGAATAATTTGATGTTTGTGTGTTAGACCGTTCATCTGATGTTACACACTTTACTCCGCTTATCGTATTGGCATCATGATAAGAGTCAAGGACCGACTCAGAGTTTCAACGCGTTAAATACTGTCCATCATCCCAATCATTATTCCAAACCGAGAATTGAGAACTGATATCCGAAACAGTTTAAAGTTTTAAATATTACCCAGTTTTTATCCAGGTACCGTACATGTCAGTAGCCTTGAAACTCCTTGAAATCACTTCACGATAGTACCCGCAGGTCACTAGAGGAGTCAAAACTAAATGGATAACGCGGGACATTATGTGGTAACGTTCTCGCATAAATTTTCCCTCTCAGTTGTTACAAAATCCTCTATTCATACTTCAGTGTAAGGATCTCTACTGAAACTTGTGAATAATCCTCTTTATCAGTGACCGCCGGTTCCGTAGCAAGGCAATAGGCGCTCTCAGTTTCCAGTACGTTGTTGTAAACTTTAATCTACTGCAAGGAGATATTGCGGACGTACTTCTCCAACTGGTTTAATTAAGCAACCAGCTCCTCCTCCAAAGGTTCGCTTGTACACCTTCGCGCAAAGTACTTAAGGAGAATGAGCTCAGGCGTCGAGTACGACAAGAGAGCACTGTAGCACATAAGTATACTTCAGGGCTTATAAACTTGACTGCGTAGAGCACTTGACTACGGTGATTTCCTTCTGAAAGTTCTGCTTAAATCCTACTTGTCTCATAAAATCCGAAAAACCGCATCCTGTTACCTACTCGTTCTTTGAATCGTCTGTATTAATAACCTTTCCTGTGGATAGCTGACTCGGCTTTCATATAAAACAACATTCTTACAAGTAATTAAAACCACTGCGAGATTAAATGAGCGGCTGGTTGAAATACGGTGCTTCGGTAACATTTTCCATACAAGAGAATTCTAAGCGAAAATTCATTAGTCGCTACTATTACATACGTCCCACTTAATGCACCTAGAATTAACGGCCGTTAAATCTTCGTGATACGGACAGTTTCATCACTCGTTATACTTGTATAAAATCATTCAATGTAGTTTCGTCGTAACACTTTATAGTGCCATGGTAATAATAACCCAACACAAATACTGTATAATTATTTTAACATAATTTTTTTCCATTTCTTTATACCTTAATAATAATGTTTATCGTTTAAACTTATACTGCAAAATTAAGAAATATTCCGACTTTGAAACACTGTACTTCTTTTTCACATTTTTTTCGTATGAAAAACAGCACTTCCCAATTATTTAATCTTTATTTTTTCTGTTCGGTTTGAATTGTGATTACATGGCAATTAGATCACTGACTAATTGTAAGTATTAGTAAATTGCAGAAAATTAGCAAATTCCTCAACAGAAGAAATAACACTTTACAATATTGAATATTATTATCAGTAATGCTTATGAAAGTAAGAGTACCAAATATAGGAGTGCTGTGTTTTGTATAGCGCCTTGTTGCGGAGTGCGCGTCTGCTCCCCGTACGATCAAATTCAAATGTTTCTAATCCTAGGGGACCAAACTACGTTGGTCATAAAATGTTCAAATTTTCGTTAAGATTAAGGGACTTAACTGCGGACTCATCAGTCCCTAAACTTACAAACTACTTATGAACTACCTTACACTAAAGACGACACAAACATCCATGCCCTAGGGGGGATTCGAACCCCCGAGGGCGGACGGCCGCGCGCACCGCAACACGGCGCTCCTGTACGCGCGGCTAATCCCCCGCGGCACGTTGTGCATCAGTCCCTAGTCTTACAAACTACTTAAACTAAGTTAAATTAACCTAAAGATAACACACACACATCCATGCCCGATGATGATTGGCGACGTCATCAGCTCCATGCCCGAGGGAGTATTCGAACCTCCAACGCGGGAGGCCGCGCGATCCGTTACGTGGCGCTGCAGACCACTCGGCTACTCCCGCGCGGCTCCCCGTAGGAGGTTCGAGTCCTCCTTTGGCCATGGATGTATCTCTTGTCCGTAGCATAAGTCATTTTAAGTATTTTTTAGGTCTAGGGGCTGATGACCACTGCAATTCGCTCCCACAGCTTTTGAAACATTTGAACATTTTTAAATACAGTAGTTACAGTGCACAGCCTTAAAAATAGAATACCGTCTTCGTCCTTTCTTTAATGGGAAGAGATAATGGCAGCCGGCCGCGGTGGCCGAGGGGACTGAGGCGGTCTGCACGGCCACTACGGTCGGGGGTTCTAATCCCCCCTCGGGCATGGATATTTGTGCCGTCCGTAGATTAGCTAGTTCGTAAGTAGTTTGTAAGTTTAGGGACTGATGACCCCGTAGTTAAGTCCCATAAGCTCTACAAACATTTGAACATTTGAACAAGATAATGGCAGCTACACCTATCAGAACAATGTGGCCTCCTGTCAGCTACGAATGTCATATTGGGTACCTCAGAAGCTACCGAGTATGATAGAAATGTCACATAAGAAGTGGTACATTGTACAGTGCTTCAGTCTAAATGTTCAAATGTCTGTAGAGCTATGAGACCAACCTGCAGTGCTCATCAGCCCCTAGACTTACAAACTAGTCTAACTAACTTATGGTAAGAACAACACACACACCCATGCCCGAGGGAGGACACGAACCTCCGAAGGGGAGCATACGCGCAGTCCGCAGCAAGGCGCCTTAGAGCGCACGTCCACTACCGCGCGTCTCTTCATTCTCAAATATTGTACATATCAGATTTTGCGGGAGAAAAATATTCTAGTAGGAATTTGGGAAGTTACTAGTAGAACACGACGCATCCAGAAAATATTTACAAAGAACTTAAGATGCTCAGAGACTAATCAAGAACACAAGACCTAGTGTGGCAACAATGTGAGAATCTTAAACAATAACAAAAATTAATAAATGTGCAGGCTCTAAATTGTTTCAATCAAGTAACGACCACTAACCAAATACGTTGTAACAGAACTAAAATAATCACACGCCAAGTACTTGTGCCCAAACTGCAACGAGTAAGAACACTCCAACAGGAATGTTAATGCTCTGTAAAAGCAATTGCATGTATCGAAAATTACTGCTTCATATTTCTGATTTTGTCAATAGTTTGTAACTACTTGTGCCCAAACTGGAGTCAGTAAAGTAACAAGAAAATAAGCGAAAATAAACTGTTGGTCATCCAAAATGATCACCAAGAACGACTGCAGACATCACAGTTAAATTTATTTGGGAGAAAACACGTACTACAAAGATCACATGTTTAAAAAGACAATCGCAAGTGAGGAAGATGATTAAATCAGTATTGAGTATTGTCGCTGTTGCTGTCTATAACCACCGCTGCATGTCACGGCATTGAATCAAATAGGATCTGGATTTGATGTCCGGGTGTAGCAACCATTCTGGTTCTACATATTGACAAAGTTCAAATGCTGTGGTCTAACTTCGCAGTTTATTCTCTAACTGCCCCAACACATATTCTGATTAATTTTAAATCACTTTTACATTTTCATCAAATGCTGAAATATTTGTAAAGCTATGGGACCAAACTGTGGTGGCCATCATTCCTTAGACTTACAAACCACTTAACCTTCCGTAGCTCGCGCAGATTACAGTAATCACAACATGATTTCCCCGATTAAATTAGTTTGACTCCCCTGGGTTTCGTTGGCGCCAGTTGCAGTGCTTTCGCGTTACCTCTTCGTCTATTAGCTCCAGCCATTACTGGGTTTCCGTTAGGGAAGTTACATTGTTTATGAATGAATGGGCAATCGTCCGAGCTTTGCTGTTACAATCTGAAACTAAGTAAGTGCATGCCACATTATTATTTTATAGATTAACTCGATTTTAATGTTGTATCTTATGCTTATTTAAACTGATTACAGGCATCCTTTTTATTACTTAGTATTTAATATCGTGGAAGAAATATCCGTGACAAAAAAATCTGAGGCAGAATTCAGTAAAGATCCTAATGAATGGGTGGAATGGTTCCATCTGCTGAATAACAAAGATCTTAACATTGATGCTGCTGACTCAATGAATGAGGACTGTGTACATGAAAGTAGTCATCTTTCAGGAACAGAACAGGAAATACTAGAAAATGGTGAATTTGAAAGCAGGAAGAATTAATTGAAGAGTGCACATTTTAAGCGAAATATGGAACAACTACACGTAGGAAAAATTAACACCCTGCCAACTACCTGGATCTGAAAATGAATTTTCACGCGTTTGTTTATCTCTATGAGGAATTCTCAGCTGCTCTAGAAAGAATATATCGAAGTTGTTGAGTAACTCAAAATGCAACGGTCTTGACTGACGCATGTTGATACAACAATCCTAAAATCAATCCAAATAGAACACCTATTTTGTGCATGACACCTGTCATCTGCGGAAGCGACCATGAAAGGAATGATTAGGTGACTAACGCAGCATTAAACCAACTCATGCTAACGATAACACACAAAGCCATGCCAAAGGAAGGACTCGAAGTTCCAACGGAAATCAGACGCGCTCTCCATAACAAGGCTCCTTAGAGCGCATTGCCACTCCCACGGGTTTTGCTCATAATAAGGTCCTATTCTTCTTTGTATGTCTGGATTTGAGTTTCAATCGAGGTATACGCAAGTCGAATTACCGTTATGAAATCGATTTTTGCATATCGACCATGGTTACACTGTGGAATTAAATGTTTTCTGGCTGTGATCAGTTTACCAAAGATAAGGCGGGAGCGAACAATAGTACTGGCTTCAAGAAAACCACAGCAGGGGGCCATACACATAGTGCTGCCTCTACGACTGAAGCTGCAATACGACAACTCCATTCCTCAATACAAACGGCATATTAAAGTGACTGAACAACAGTTGTAATCTCTGTTAGGAGATTCTATATGCATTAATGTCACCCTCAGAGAAAGATTGATGACCTTCCAAAGCAGCATGGCCAGTACTAACAATAGCGTCAGTCAGCCATCCAGAACCACAAAAAACCTCAGTAGTCTTTAATATGGCTCCCACAACCTTTAGCTGACCATGGTGGATTTGGGATGCCGACATTCAGCACCTCTATCGCGTAAGGCCTAGGCGACGGTAGATAGGTAGTTTGTTCAAAATATATTTAGCACCACTGTGACAGGCCCGCTAGAAGCACTCACTAAACTGCAAGGCGCTTTATCTGTGGTGGACATGCAGAGATTATCTCTGTTTCAGCGACAGAGTCTTTCCTTAAGAGAGAGACTTGTAGCGGCACAGGGCCGGCGCAAGCCTAGCTGTTGCCTCGTGCGAACAGCGAAATTGAAATCACCAAATTAAATAATCAATAAATTTTAGAAAAAGAAACCTCGTCTAAAGTTAAAATCAGTTCATTTTCTTGTATGACAATCCTGCTGTCACATGTTTTAATTAGAAAGAATATATACGTTTCACAGTTCTACAAAACACCTTGAAGGATATATCTATGCGAAATATAAACTGAAGATTATTTATATAGTGTCTGTTCTTTTCAGACATGTCCGAAAAGAATAGACACCATATAAATAATTATATATCGGCTCCAAATAGGCAATTCACAATTTCCGAATGCCTGGAGGCCAGGGCCAAGGATATGAGACCAATCAGCCTGTCCTCCTTTATTCTTAAGACATTGGAAAAGCTGGTTAATGTACATGTTGGAGAGAGGAGGTTAAGTAGGGCTCCTCTACATTCAAACCAACATGCATATCACCCAGGGCAATCATGTGAGACAGCTCTCCACCAACTGGTTGGGAAGGTGGAGACAGCACTACACTTTCAGGAAATAGCCCTCTGTATCTTCCTGGACATCGAGGGGGCCTTTAGCAACACGACCATCGATTCCATGATTAGGGCAGCAGAGGTGTATGACTTAGGGACCACTATATGTAGGTGGACTAGGGCCATGCTCAGTGGAAGAAAGGTAGAAGCTACCATGATGAATGAAAACCACTAGGGGTTGCCCGCAAGGAGGAGTTCTTTCCCCTTTATTGTGGAATCTAGTGGTGAATGATCTCATTGGAGAATTAAACTCTAGACAGTACTTTTGCCAAGGATACGCAGATGATCTTGTCATAGTAATACTTGGCAAATTTGCTGACACAGTAATGAATATGCACAAGCCGAGCATCACAGCACAAACAAACAGTTCTGACCCTGACCAAGGAAGACGCATCTATCCAGCGGTTCAACGCCTATCGATACTAACAAAACTGTTCAAATGTTTTTAAATGTCTTCCATACGTTGACAGCATTTCTAACACGATAGGCCGTATTTTACTTGAACATTACGTGAAATGTGTGTTTCGATAACCTTCTGAAATTATGGGGATGTTCGGTTCTGTTAAGGACGATTTGTGGTTGTGCAAGGTCGGTGTGTACAGTATGCCATGCAGCTGTGGCATGTCATATATTGGTCATACAATTAGGAATGCCGAGGGCCGATATATTGAGCATAAACGTTCCACACATCTGCAACAACCTACCAAGTCTGCTGTTGCCGAACACCGCTTGGGCATAGGTCACCCGATGGAAGACAACAAAACGAAAATTTTAACATGCACTTACAGCTATTGCGATTGTGTTATCAAGGAAGCAATTGAAATAAAACTAGCGAATAGCCAGTTGAATAGTAATGGAGTTTTTTTGCTTAAATTCTGCTAGGGATCTTGCTCTCTCACTTGCTGAAAAATAGAGGGACAAAATTAATGCCACCTCACCCGCTGAAAACTGATGTTTATTATCGATATTCCTGTTGGTTTTAATCTTTTGTTGTCTGATGGCACTTTGATCTTGCTTGCGCGGTGTGTGTCGTCTTTTTGTAGTCATTGAGAACCGAGATTTTAAACGTCTTTGTAAAATGTTCAAATGTCTATAAATCTATCGGATCAAACTGCGTGGTCATCAGTCCGTAGCTTACAAACTACTTAAACCTAGGTAAACTAACCTAAGGACAAACACACACAGCCGGCCGCGGTGGCCGAGGGGACTGAGGCGCTTCAGTCACGGTTTGCACGGCCACTACGGTCGGGGGTTCGAATCCCCCCTCGGGCATGGATATTTGTGCCGTCCTCGTTCGTAAGTAGTTCATAAGTAGTTTGTAAGTTTAGGGACTGATGACCCCGTAGTTAAGTCCCATAAGATTTACAAACATTTGAACAAACACACACACCCATGCCCCAGGGAGGACTCGAACCTCCACGGCGAGCAACCGCGCGCTCCGCAGCGAGACGCTTTAGACCGCTCGGCTACTACACCGCGGCGAACGTCTTTGTACATTTCATCCGCGCTGCAATATTGTGTTGGGAATGACAGTGTGTGCCACTGCCCAAATATCGACCGACGTCAAGTTTCACACCTGGGTGCATACCCGTAGGTTTTTTGAATACATCCAAGACATGTTCATGTTTGTGGAGTTTGGTGGCCATCGGTGGTATTGAAATTATGAAGCATTTCTGGACGTTTGGGGGGTCGAATTGACCTGCTGGAATTGATCTAGTCCGTTGGAATACAAAATGGAGATGAATGGATGCAAGATGCGTATGTAAAAGTCACCTGTCAGAGTCGTATCTAGACCAGGCAATATGTTTCCAGTCATGAACCATCTAATATTGGTGTTTACGGGACCAGGCTTAAAGTTTTGCGTCGTGCAGTCATGAAGGGTACACCAGTAGGCCTTCGACTCCGAAAGTCCATATTGCTGATCATTCGTTGCATGATTCGCACTTTGGCACTTGATGGCCCAGAATTGATATTCTCAGCAGTTTGCCGAAGGGCTCCACTTCTGTCACGATGAATGATTCTCTTCAGTCGATACCTGTCTCCTTGGCTCTGCAGTGTATGTGATGTCACTGCCCTTGAGCAGTCCTGATAGCTCACAATAAACGTCCGTTCAGATATTTTACTTCTCATCCCATGTCGGACATACGTAACTGTTACTCTCGTAGTTTGCTCTTACATCCGCTGTCAGTCGACGTTAGCAGTGAATATACAAGTCAATGTCTATCATTATATCCAACACGGCTATAATACACGAGTCTTATCTCACACAGAACAGTTTTTTCTACAGAGGCTTTCCAACAAACACTAGTTACATTGATTTCGCTATGGCCTGTATCTAGGTATCTTGTTGTGAAATCTGATATCTGCAGTTTATTCAAGAATATTGGTGTAGATAAGTTTAATATTATTGGGATGAGTATTGAAACTCGCGAGATTCCTTTGTTCTACGTTCATGGACCCCGGCTCCTAAATGCAATTCACACTCACATCTCTGTGCCCATGAAGATGGAAATGAGGCTTCCTATGAAAGTAAGGAATTTTTCTCTCTCTTTTCTAAGTGTCTACGCATGATCTGCATCATAGGCTTTTTCAGTGTATGCATACATCACTATATAAACGTCTTGTTGCAGATGTAACTTCGTAATAAGTTGTATTACATTTAGTTGGTTCTGTTACGTTACTTTATTGTAAGCTGTATTTTGATATAAATAGAGTTCTATTGTGTCGTTTCTGTAATTTTAAATCTTCTACAATTATTTTTTTTATATAAAAATTCATATAATCTGTTCCCGAGGCTGTTTTATAAACAGATCCGCACACTATGTATGCCACAACTCTTTCATATTTGCCGTAGTCTGCCTTGCGTATTTTCCAAAAACAGATTAAGCATCAGTGTTACAGAACTGGCGATAACTGGTAAATGTTCCGAGAGCAGTAAGTCTTCCAGGAAAAGCGCAACAGGTGTGCCGCACTGTTCCGTCTGTTCGCACTCCTCATTCTAACCGGTTTCTCTTTCAGTTCCATCCACGCACCCCAGCCTCATAGGAATGATATTTATTAAAGTAAACCTATAATAATAATAATTGTGTGCAAAATCGACGAATATTATATATTTTTTCTTCTACGTTTATAAAATCTCCAACATCTTAGAAAATTGAGATACTTTCGTGTTTGATCTGTTTGTTACTAAATGGAAAATATGAGTTTTTTTATAAAAAAGGAAAAAAATCTTGATATTCTGTAAAATTATGTATTTGGTTACAAACGAGGCTTTCGGCTTCTTAGACCATCATAAGGTAACAAGTAAATGTCGCTAACATTTCTTCAAAGATATGCCACTTACAAAGATGTTATTAATGTTCACATATGAATTGTATCATCTGTAATTTAATAACATCTTTGTAAGTGGCGTATCTGTGAAGAAATGTTAGCGACATTCACTTGTTACCTGATGGTGGCCTAAGAAGCCGAGTGCCTGGTTTGTAACCAAATAATTTTACAGATCATCAAGAATTTTTTTCTTGTTCATAATATTATCTTGTTCTGTCAAGCACCGGCGGAAATTTCAATTAACGTTAAGAGTTTTTTGTTGAGTAGCATTGTATAATGCACAATTTTGACGATCTAGAACCATACTTTTATCGCTATACATCATATTGAAACCTAAATTTGAAGAGGCCAGTAAACGAGACTTATCTCGCCTACTACGAAAATTAATACATACTGTGCAGTGCACAAATACTAAGTTTATCTTCATTTTCATTCCATAATCTTATAGCGTGTAGAAAAATTTTAGTATTTATTTAGATGTAAAAAGTGAAACTGGAGTTCTGTTGCGTGCTTTCGTGCTATTGTCATACCTCCATAGTTATTTAATACTCTGTTGTAAATATCCCCGGCATTAGTCGTGATGAAATGCAATATACTATTTACTATGTGCTCGTTATTGTTGCTTGGCTGTGACATTTGATGGCACTGAGGCGAATGAAAATTATGAACAAAGGGTGCATTCGCAGTTATAGTCTGGAACCACTCTTCTGTGAACCTATGAACCGCATTTCATGCACGACTTGCTGCTGCTGTGTTTTAACAACTGCAGTCCGGATGTATGAAATACAGTCGGTATTACCAGATTTTAAGGAACAGCTGCTTAAGATTACAAATTTCCTGATGATATTAATATTATTTAACCTCTTGCTAAAAACAACCTGTGTTCTGGGCAATATATGTGTAATTTTTTGATGTACTCCTTTCTTGGACTAAAATTATTTTGCAGCTACATGTCCCTTCCATTGCGGGAATAGATGAAACTCTGAGGGTAAAAATTACGAGAAGAACGTGGATGTTTTTTATAATGAGCGATCAAAAAGTTTCCTCTGTAAGGAAATGTTCAAATGTTTGTTAAGCTTAAGGGACTTAACTGCGGGGTCATCAGTCCCTAAACTTACAAACTACTTATAAACTAACTTATACTAAAGACGACACAAACATCCATGCCCGAGGCGGGATTCGAACCTCCGACCGTAGCGGCCGTGCAGACTGTGACTGGAGCGCCGCAGACCGCTTGGCCGGTTCCTTTGTAAGGCCGAGCAGTCCATAATATTTATGCGAATCAGTTGAAATTGCCGTGAGAAATGAGGAAACCAACCCAACAACGCACCACATTTAGGATACCCGTTCTGTAAAACACCGAGTCCTATCGCAAGAAGAAGCCCGAAACCGTCTTCTAAACATGCTCATCCGACAGGAATCGTGAACCCTTCAAGACCTTTTTTAAGAGAACGAAGGAGCAGTAAACGGATTGGAACAGATCAAGACTTTCTGGTGCGTGTCTCCCAGTCGATTTGATGTAGAGTCTGCAGTACCAAATTTACGATACGGGGGACGAATTATGTCAAATCGTGGCCATCATCTGAGAGATGACCGCCGCTATTTCTCCATCCAAGGAAGAAAATAACAGCAAATTGTTTCTGTTTGGACACATTTTGTAATAGTCTTCACCACAGTCACATTTCCGCATTCACCCTTTGCAATCGAAATGACGCGAGTGCTACATAAATGCATTTCATACATGACGGGGCTTATATACCGCACTACGTTGCGTAAAGACTGCAGCAACGCTCTCAAACTGAAACGTATCCAGCGCACACTTTGTAGCTCCTGCAAGTGCGTTACCAGATTTTGATATTACCAAACTATTCTCGTTCAGCAGACACATTTACATTGCCTGACACAAATGGAAGGGGAAATGAAAGGGAACTCCACTGCTTGAAAGGATATGTGATACTGTTTCAGTTATTAAGAAACCGAGTCTCACTTTTCAAGAGTTTGGCTGTATGAGCCGACTTACCAGCATGACGTAGTGGCACCTCTGGCCTGAATGATTGCAGCGTGACACCCAGCCGCTGTATCCTATAGAGAGTAAAGCAGGATACCACCCTAGTAACTGTCACTGGTGCTGGGACCGAAGAAGGAAGGAAGGTAATTTAGGGTTTTACTCCCTTCGACTGCATGGTCATGAGAGACGGAGCTCACGCTCGGGTGATCTATATCTGGAAGGCAGGAGGGGGAGTTGAATTCACAGTTCTCCCGAATGCGAGTCCAGTGCGTTACCACTACGCCACCTCGATCGGTGCTGGGACTGAGTTGACGTCCCAGCTGGTTTCATAAGTATTCTATCAGGAAGCAAACTGGGCTATTGCTGGCCACGGGAAGCAATCTGGGTTATTGCTGGCCACGAGAGTACATCAGCATAATTAAGACTGTACGCAATGACAAAAATCATGGGAGAATGATCGTTACATGTACGACAATACACTCGCTTGGAAAGTCTCGCATGAGGACAACATCAACTTAAAGCCATCATATTACGATCGAAGCATTGCTTCAGTGCCGCCGGTTAGGGCCAGTAGGACAGATGGTAAAAGCTCGCGAGAAACACGACAGGTGGTACAATAGGTCGGGTTCTCATGGGAAAGAGCACTGGCAAGTCCCCTCGAATTCTAGGGAAGTCCCCGAGCGGCAGGCACTGGACGCCGATTGGCTGTAGCCCTGGCGGTCACGCGCCAAAACGCAATCACATTTTTATTAATATTTAATAAACTAATAATATATTCAATTTCATACTCGATTTAGAAAAATCCCTCAAAGCTAAGCTATGCCCTGAGTAGGTAAACATATTAACAATTGCTAATTCAATAAACAAAATGATTAATTTAGGCCGGACGATATACGGAAGCCATGTTTGCGCGCCAAATCGCGGAACGAAGGCAGCCTTGCATCGAGCCGCCACACTTCTGTTCAGAACAGACACTCGGAGGAATAACATGTGAGTTCAGAACACGGAGTAACATGTCGCATTCATAGACGGTCATAAGACATTGTTTAATCATCTTAGAGCGGGGGAAATGACTTTATATGTAATTCATTTAAAACAATCTGTCTCAAGTGGATGTTATTATGCAGTTTATTGGTTTTCTGCGTACTTTAAATAAATCAGTTGGCATCCCGATTTCCGAGGATTTCGGTTTTATTCAGTAACTAGATCAGTTCCTGCCAATAGTATAATAATTTCAGCCTTAATCAAGAATTCCGACCTGCGTGCTATCATCTGCGTTGGGACATCTATAGAAGACGTCAGGTTGGTGAACTATAAAAGAGTTTCTACTCTTCACACAGTGCAGTGGGGAATAACTACAACCCTCGCCTACACTCATTGCGGTACAAACGCAAACTATTGTGTGTCATCCATGGCAACATGGAGGAGGAAAGGAAATGATACAGGGCCGGTTAACATACCCCCTGTAGACATTTTCCTGTTGTAAACTTGTGTAAAGTATTACCCGTAGTCACCATAACAGTGACGATCTACACCATAGAAATCTTCAAATGTTTGTAAAACTATTGGATAAACTGCTATGGTAATCAGTTCCTAGACTTACAAACTACTTAAAAACCTAAGGACAACACACGCACCCTTGCCCGAGTGAGGACTCGAAACTCCGACGGCGAGCAACCACGCGCTCCGCAGCTAAGCGCCTTAGAACACTTGGTCACTTCACCGTGACACAACATAAAACAGTGGAAGGGTGAGACGTGTCTCCAGTAGACTTGCGCATAATAGTTCGCGATCGGGAGCGCTCACTTTAGTTCGCGGCTCTGCCGCGAACTAGTTCGTATTTGCCTTGCAAAATATCTATAGGAAACATGAAATTAAACAATATTTGTACTGATTGTTAAATTACTTCTGATTTATCCTGTTCACAACTTCCACACAGTTGGCTGATCCCTTACCAGCAATTAGAATTTTATTATTTCAGTTTTGTAATTCTCGACAGTTTATTCAGAATTCAATTAAAATCTGAGGGATTTTACTAACATCCGTGCCCAAGCCGGGATTTGGCTTGCAGCTGGAGTTTATGGTGTCATGCCTAGTCGTAACACTCTTGTAACTTTAGCTGAGTGTCTGCTAGACTTGCGGATAATAGTTCGTGATCGGGAGCGCTCACTTTAGTTCGCGGCTCTGCCTCGAACTAGTTCGTTCTTTTAGTTCGTCCGCTCCCAGTGACGGCTGAGCGGCGTGGTCTGCGCATGCAGGTGGAGGGAGAAGTTCCCCCACCTAGCTGCTTCATGCGCTTGCTGCGTGAGCCGCTAACGATATCATGCAAACCAAAAGAAACAGTTTTCGTATAATTTCTCGCGTTTAAGTTTAGAGTTATTTCTTTATCTTAGCATTGTGGAATTTATTAGTCAGATATTGCAGAGTGCAGAATACTTCAAAACAGAAATTTTGTAGCACTGAAGTATGTAATCTAGCAGGCAGACGCTCACCTCGAAATGGCTTTCATCAGCAGAAGGCAAACACGTGAATTTTAATTCTGCTGCGCGCCCTCTCGCTATTGCCCGTCGATCTTCGGAAAAGAATCGAACGAACTAAAATCAAATGTTCAAATGTTTGTAGAGATTATGGGCCTTAACTACGGGGTCATCCGTCCCTAAACTTACAAACTACTTATGAACTAGCTAATACTAAGGACGGCACAAATATCCATGCCCCGGGGGGGATTCGAAGCCCCGAAATGTTCAAATGTCTGTTAAGCTTATGGGACTTAACTACGGGGTCATCAGTCCCTAAACTTACAAACTACTTATGAACTACCTTATACTAAAGACGGCACAAATATCCATGCCCGAGGGGGGATTCGAACCCCCGACCGTAGTGGCCGTGCAGACCGTGACTGAAGCGCCTCAGTTTCCTCGGCCACCGCGGCCGGCCTCGAAACCCCGACCGTAGTGGCCGTGCAGACTGTGACTGACGCGCCGCAGACGAACTAAGAAGCGAGATACGTTTATCATAATAGTTCTCGACCTGTAACTCATGTTTTAGTTCACGACCGATTGTACATATTTTAGTTCGCGACCTATCGCGCATATTTTACTTCGCGACCGATCGCGCATATTTTAGTTCGCGAATGATCGCGCATGTTTTAGTTCGCGACCGGTAGCTCTCCTTTTAGTTCGCAGCTCGGCCGCGAAATAGGTCGCTCTTTTTAGTTCGTCCGCTCTTTTTGGCTTTTCCTACCGCTACTTAAAGAGCTCTTTCTTTTGTTATGACTCCTTTTTTGTATAATGATCAGTGTTGCCCAAGCGTGTGGTATTACCCGTATTTTTGGGCAATTAGACATCAAATACTTAAGCAAATAAACCAGTTGTTTACACGAATGGGTGATACAATGGTATTCAACTACTTTGCATACGGAGTACTGGTAGCAAATATTATTTAGACACTGCTGAATACCTGAGAAAAGAAAATTTGTGCCAGTGAACTATGAAACTACAGCTGAGCTGCATCGCAGCTCGAAATGACGGTAACTGTCAGAAGGGAATCACGCGATTCTGCGCGCTCTTGCGTCCTCTCGATGTTACCCGTCAGTCTTCGGAAAAGGAGCGGACGAACTAAGAGGCGAGGGATCTGCGAACTAGTTCGCCTGTGGGAGCACTCTTCTGAACTAGTTCGTTCGCGAACTGCACAAGACTAGTCCCCAGTTCGAGGACGTACTCGCTGCAATAATAGAGTGCACGCAGGATAAATTACCCGGTAGATGCGCCGACGGCTGGACAAGCATGGGGTGAGCGGTAGTGGTGGGGGTAGCAGCCAGAGCAGTGAGGGGAAGTGAACAGCGCTGGAGGGGAAGAGAAGCGCCGCTCTTTAAAAAAAAGGCCGCGGCCTGCGTGGGCTACAATTCTAGCGACAGCGCGCGACATCCAGCGACGCGACACTGCTGCTACAAGCGGCCACATTCGGCGACATGGACGGGTGTCCGACGTGAGCGCGACAACTTCTCTCTACAAGATGGCCGCTAGAACCGATCAGCTGTTTCTAAAGTTTGCCGTCCACAAACCGTAGAATACTGATAGCTGTAGAGTAAGGGAATAAAGTTTTATTAACTTTAGGAAATAAAGCGTAAAAGGAATGTTGTGCATTACATTTACAAAGCGAGGAATGTTCGTGTACTATTTCATTCGGAACTTCAAATGCGAAAACAGACTATGAATATCACCGGCCAAATTCTTCGAAAGTACAACGACGAGTACAGCTACTTTCGACTACGTTCTCAATGAGTTTTGTGATTAAAAACCATCAGCAACTGAATAAGTTCGAAATATGACTTATTTGAAGGCGATAGTAAGTCACTTAGCCCGAATCTTTACGTCATCGGTCGGCGTAGCTTAGGTTTAGCGACCTGGGCTCCTAGCACATAATTTAAGTGATTTTTGCGGTCGCTGGTTCGCTTCCCGTTCCATCTTATATTTTAATTACTGCAATTACAACCTTTTCACCTTTTATTTGTGCAAGGTTTTATGTATTATCTTTAGAAAGCACCACAAATTATTTTTTAAATTTTTTTTACCCGTAGTTCATCTTTATTACAAACACACGTACCCAACTATACACCTACCAAACACATTAAATTGCTACTGAAACATTATATCCTGACACTTTACTCAGAAATGTAATTTACACGCATCTCCTTTGACATCCCATAGTTATCTTTGTCTCCCTCTCAGGAGTACTGTAACTTTGTTGTTACCGGTACTGAAAATTCACAAAGCACAAAAATACGAGTAATTCTTTAAATCACGTTCATCGTGGTGTAAATGAAACTATCACTCAGAATAAAAATACAGAAGACTGATATATTAGAAACAATTTAACTTTAGTCGTTTATAAAAGGCAAAAGAAAATTTACGAGATAGTTATCCAAAGCAAAATACTTCGTTATATGTGCAAGGTGAATTTTATTTTCTGTTATTTCACAAACAGTTCCCGTTTCATAAACTTCAGGGATTATTGGCTCGCAGAAATCTTGCGACAACCTTCATAACCTCTAAAAGCAGTCGACTCTCAACGAAACTCGGCACTTTGTAGCGCGTGCTACAGCGACAAGATTCAAACAGGCTTGAATCTCAAACGTCTCTCGTTGTAGCGCGCGACACGCAGCGACAGGCAGCGCCACTGTCGGCGCTCACGCAGGACGTTCCCGTAGCAGTACGTGTGGCCGTCTTTTGTCGCCTGAAGCTGTCACGCGCTGTCGCTAGAATGTGTAGCCCACGCAGGCCGCGGCCTAAACGCAAGCCTACGCTCCACTACGTACCGGAGGTTTATAATTTCTCTCTTCTGCATCTAACGATACCATCAAATATACCATTTTCTAATCACTTAAATCAATGTTATTCATATTTCATTATTTTTATCATTTTGTTAACATTACCTATCTTACGTGGAAATACATGCTACTTAAAGCGTTAGTTATGTAACATTTGCGATGCAGGATGTCCACTGATTTCTTAGCAGTACTGGTGTGTATGCAGGACGTATGGTGTTTCTCTTTAACATGCAAATAGAAAAAATTTTCACTTGTCTTCAGTTTACTGAACTCATCTGTAAAGAGCTTAAACAATCAGACAGAAACAATATTAAATCAAACATCCACAATACGAAACGCGTTAATGAGACCGATGGTATCTCTGTCACTGCATTATAGAACGTGTATAAATTTAAAAGAAATGCTCACTATCTCCTGTTCTACAGTACTGTAGACCAGAAAACGTAAATGTTTCCTTTAGACATATTAATATCGTACAGTCTGCAGAGCTACTTCTCCTTATCAGTTATCTGCGCGTACTACAATCAGACATTGTCCTTTTCAAAGTGGAGCCTTTACTCCATTACGTCATCTGTTTGTCCACTCATTGGGCGTAGTATGCGAACTGCGAATGTATGTTTCAGCGACATATATGAGAGGTCAACTCTCTTCACGGTACTATTTTATTTCTTATAAATAATCGACACGTTTACTGCGTATTTCTAAACGTACCAAAGCATATTCCTGTAACCTGTTTTTCTGCGCCAACTGGTAAATATTACGCGTGTTAATTGCACAAAAAATAACGCATGTAAGTATTACATTGAAATAAAAAAAAAAAAAATAATGTACTAACTTTTGAAGTAGGTACCGTAGGTATTTTCCCTTATTACGGAAAAATTTACTTTATTGTAGGGTGCTGTTTCTCCGCACAGCTTGTTCATGAAAATCATCTACATCTGAGACCTTTTTCTCTTTATTCCGAGTTTTCCTGGAGTAGAGAAACCTTCAGAACTACCGGCATCTAATTCTCTCTCTCTCTCTCTCTCTCTCGTTTTTAAATTGTTTTTATTGTCCGAAGCGAAATACCACTAGCAGCTTGCACTCTTTCAAGGACACTTTTAATGGAATTTTTAACCCCTCTTTTGCCTCTTGCGACACAAATGTAATTACACTGAAAACAATCTCTCGTGGGTGGCTACACAGAACTCTTCCTACACCTATATCGCTTGGAGATTGCGCTGCCACGCCGTTTATAGCGGTGCGCTCACTCGTTGTGCACTGGCTAGCAGGCGGAAGTGAACTGAAGCGACCTCCCCTTCCGAACGAAGAAATGAACTCGCCTTGCGCTTTGGACGAAAACTCGTCTCTGCGCATCGTCCACCGTATCCTGAGCGGTGGGAACTACCAAGGAATAAACTGCGGAGTCGCCGCTTAGATGGCAGAACCGTCGCGCACATAACAAGACCGCTTTGCATGCTGCTAAGTGTTATATTATGCCGTATTAAGGAATGCGAAAACGTGAAGCTAAAAATCACAAAGAGATGCTGGCTGTTTGTAAAATAAATTAATAAATAAGTAACATGTTTTGCAACTGCATTCTTACAGTAATAATGTGCGAGCCACGTTTTTTCTTGCAAAAGTCGCACATTTTAACGTAAGTATAGAAAAAGAGGCAAAAACAAAATGTAGCATCATTATAATGACGTTAGGAATGGAATAACTTATCACACCTACTTAGCAATTCTCTACCAACACTGTCCTGACCGGTTCTAAACAGAATACATCACAAAAGGCATGGAGACAATTAGCACAAGTACATTAGAAAAGAAAAAACAAACGATTACGTAGCACCTATCTACAGGCAGTGTCATGTCCAAATTCTTACCATGACTATCACACACAAAAAACAATTATTGAATTGCGTTTTGATTATCTGAATATGTAATAAAATTGATATCTGGGACAAACTGTCGGCACACTGACAGTTGGAGGCAGTTTATGAGATTGTCGTCACTCAGGCTGCCACGTAATCGTGACTTGTTTAATTCATTACTGAAAAAATCGTTCACACGCATATGTTGATCCAAACATGGATATAACCTTTGCAGGTTCATTATGAAGACGCGGAAAGTCCTCTTGAGGCAATCCTTCGTAGAACTGAATAGTTTGTATGTCATAGAACTTATCTTTCAGTCGGGAATTGTTCTGCAAATCTATCAATTGCATCTGAAAATTCAGGGGGCATTTTAAAGTGAGCAAAAGGTCCTGAAAACGTCTCAAAAAGAGATGCGAGATTAGCAGTATCCTGAGAGCAAACTGTTCCTTCATTTCTTCTAAAACTGAAATGAATTTTTCAACATTTGCATTGTATTTCACATTAGAAAGATTAGGAAAATTCCGTTGCTCGCCGTGGAGGTTCGAGTCCTCCCTGGGGCATGGGTGTGTGTGTTTGTCCTTAGGTTAGTTTACCTAGGTTTAAGTAGTTTGTAAGCTACGGACTGATGACCACGCAGTTTGGTCCGATAGATTTACACACCTTTTTTTTTTTTTTAACAAAACGCAACTTCGGAGGCACACTGCACCGTCCCTACTGGCATGAACATTTCATTAGGAAAATTGGCAGTGTTCTTGTTTAAAAGTTGTCCCTTCCACAATGTAATATTCATTTTAAACGCCTCTACTTTTTTCATTAAATGAGGTATTAACTGCTTTTCCCCTTGCAACGTCTTACTGAGGACGTTCAAGTGTGCGGTCAAATCAACTAAAAATGCAAGGTCTGTAATCCATTCCGGATCTTCTAATACTGGTTCATGCTTTTCTTTGTCCTTCAAAAACTGAACAACATCAGGCCTTAACTCTTAAAAATCGTTTAAAGCATGTCCCCCGACTTAACCAGCGTAATACGGAGAAAAAAATGATATCTCCATACTGTTCATGGACTTCCGTGAAAAACTGTTGAAATTGTCGATGCAATAGTCGATGTGATTTTATATAATTTACAATTTGGACTACCAGTTTCAAGACGTGCTCCATCCCTGAAAATGTAGCACAAAGTGTCTCTTGATGGACGAAGCAATGAATTCCGTACAAATAGTCTTGTGATCGTTGTAGATTTCTGCGCAACAATGCTACGACTCCATTTTGTGTCCCTCGTATCGCTGGTAACCGAAACAAATATACTCCAATTTAGTCCGACGGCTTCAACTGCCTCTTCAACTGCTTTCTGAAAATCTATCCCTCTCGTTGTGTCTTTCATTGACACCAAATACAACAGTTCTTGAATCACGTACTAATCGCTGTCGACTCCACGAACATAAACTGCAAGTTGTGCCGTGTCTGTAATATCGATCGATTCATCCAAAGTAATTGAGTAAGCAATGAACTTACTGACACTGTGAATGAACTGTCTGTTGACATCCGCTGCCATGACAGCTATTCGTCGAGTTATTGTTCGTCGCAAAAAGACTAATTTCAGAAAACTTCTGAACCACTACTGGCGTCACGAGTTCGCCTGCCTCAGTAATGCATTCTTTAACAAACTCGCCATCGTTGAAAGGTTTGTTGGATCTGGCAATTTTGAGCGCTATTTTGTAGCTTGCTTTTAATGCTGGTGCGCTAAAGCTGGTTGTCGGCTAAAAATTAGAAACAACGTAACGGACTGTAAACATGTTGCATTTCTACAGGAAAATGCGTACAAACAACACAAACACAATATTTTAATGGGTTACGTACGTTGAGATTGGCTTGTTGCCCCCGCACTGCACCTTTTTAGTTCTGCGAACTTGTTTTCTCTATCAGTGCCATATAAAGCACTTAATTATTTATGTACAGTGGTGTAATGGTGTTCTATATGATATTTACGGTGTCCAGCGATCATGCGACTGCATACTAGACACAGAATTTTCACCTTTCTCTTCGACAAATAATTGTAACCCCCACTGGGATTTAAGTGCTCGTGACAATATGTCGCTGGACTGCATCTTTTTTGCTGAATGTGGCATCGCTGCAACCACAGTTCTGTTACACACTCCCTCTTAACCAAAAGCAAACAGCGCTGCTAGTTGAGAAAATATAGCACCATAAGCCGCAAGCAACAGAGGCACTGCAACAACATGAATGTCGCGTCATAGCGACGACTTCCGGGAAGCGCCGAGCGAAGCCGTGACAGTCCGAGCCTCACTTGCCCCCCCCCCCCCCCCCCCCCCCACGCTGGGCCATATGGCCCGCCGTGCCCAGCCCTGGTGTATAGGCTGTCGAACGCGTCTGCAAGTTATCACGGGTGCCTCTTACTGTACATAAGTGTCTTGCTTCATTATCTCACTCACGGCAGTTGACCGATACCAGCTTCACACCAACACGCCGTTGACATCACAAAGGTACTCTGATGGCTATATAAACATTACAGACCCTTGCAAATCGAATCATTTATTCACACATCAATGGTAGTGTATGTATGTATGCATGTCGATCAACCGAGAAAGAAAATTGTTAGATCTATGTTAACATATCAACTACACTGCTGAAACCAATTAGGGGATTTTATTCAGATAATTGTTACAACTGTTACTTGTGTGTGATACAGTACGATATTTTTCAGTCTCAATTTTTTGTTTGAGGTTTATATAGAGCTTACCTAGAGCGAGGCACCATGGGGCTACTATAACAGTCAAAAATTCCTTCTCGTTGCCTCTAATACGGTGTGTGATCACCTCGGACAGCAAGTACATTTGCATACGTGCGTGGAATGGACAGTAATGAGGTTATCAATTATCTCTTGAGCAACATTTGGCAATTCTCAAAAATGTTCAAATGTTTGTATAGCTTATGGGACGTAACTACGGGGTCATCAGTCCCTAAACTTACAAACTACTTATGAACAAGCTAATACTAAGGACGGCACAAATATCCATGCCCGAGGGGCGATTCGAACCCCCGATCGTAGTGGCCGTGCAGACCGTGACTGAAGCGCCTCAGTCCCCTCGGCCACCGCGGCCGGCTTGGCCATTCTTCTATGAGTGCAATATTCAGGTCTTCAACCGTTGTGGGAGATGCTTGTTTGGCTGCAATGTGCCTGCCTAGTGCAACACCAGACATGCGCAACGAAATTTAAGTCCGTTGAAGAAGCTGCCAACTCATTCCTTCATTTTGCTCAGCTTCAAGAATGTTGTCCATCAGCGCAGCTCTGTGGGAACGAGCGGTATCGCTCACCAGAAGGACCCCCTATGACACTAGCGTAGGGCACAACAAAAAGGCGAAGGGTCTCGTCTCTATACATCTGAGTAGCCAAAGTGCCTTACTGAACGACATAGATCTCGGTACATCCGCCTGCCCAAACCATGCGGCCGCCACCATGATACGGTGATGTTTCCTACACATATGCAGGATTCTTCCGAATGCCACATTCTCTCCAGATGAGTGAATGACGATTATCCGGATGAACTCAGGATGTTGACTCATCTGTGAACAGAAACCGGCGTCATTCGTTACGACTCCAATCATCACGTTCCTCCGCCCAGTTTCTGCGGGCTAAACGGTGTCGAGGTTTAATTGAGGGCCCATCATAGGCCTCCGTGTGTAAAGGCCACGATCCCTAGGGCGATTTCGGACTGTTTGTGTTAATATTGCGTGTCCTGATGCTGCCTAGATGGTGCCTTGCAGCTGAGTTGCACGCAGCCGTCTTTCTCGATGGGCTGATAACATATCACTTTCATTTCGTGCTGATATTACCCGCGGACGCCCTTTTGTCTTATCTTAGTTTAACACGTTGGCTGCCGCGATGACGTCAGAGGCGCGCCACGCGGCAACCAACGTATTAACTGTTCCTGTTGTCTGAAATCGCGTCCAAGTCATGGAAATTACACTTTGAAACATTCCAATAGCTAAAGGCAACTCTTTTTGTGTCTGTACCGTTTCCAACGTTCCCGTGGCAAAATCGTTCCCAATATTTTGCCCAACTCAGGGTATGCGGCAAAATTGTCCTTGCTAGTAGTTAACCTAATCACACAAATATTTATTATGTTGGCGCAGAAGTTCGTAGCGTTCCGATAACATTGTATTTCCTTTAGAAGAATTTTTTCATTCAGTTACACCGTGTTACAAAAGTCATGATCTACACTGCTCAAGTTGTATTAAAACATCCATTTATAATATTAAAATCGCCTTAAAAAAATAAAAAAATAAAAAATAAATATTTTCTTGCCGTAATTGATCTATCGCTGTAGTCGCCGAAAATTTTTCTGGTTGCATCCGTTGCTGTCACTCAGACAATGTCGGAAAAATACCTATTTCACCCTTTTGTACTCCATTTCACAGCTTCCATACCTCCATTCCTATTTCCAAAAGAGCAACATCTAACTTCAAACAGAAATTGATAATCGATAAATAATCCCATAGTAACTGGTGATGCAAAATGCAGAACAACAACGCTACGAACTCATGCATCAACCTAGTACAGAATTTCTTATAATTATTTGATATTGCACGTATGAAGTGCGCCGAATAATAATTAATGTGTTAAGATACAACCTCTGACACTGGATATCACTGAAGGAAGTCAGAACGTCGATCGAGCAACGCAGGTGAATCATTTTCGTAGCGGCCGTTGTCGACAACCTGCCCCCTCCGCATTTCAGTTCAGCATCGTGGGTGCTCCGTATTACACCTATGGGACGAACGGAAAACTGGTCAGTGAGTGACCAAAGGATCAATTTAATGTTTTGTTTCAGACATGGCGAGACACGTAAAGAAACGCATGTGATGTTGGTCAATGTTTATGGAGATCAATCACTGACGATGAAGTGTGTGTAGGAATGGTTCGCCCGTTTAGGAGTCGGCCGCGGAAGTGTTTCTGAACATCCACCATACTCAAATGTTTGTAAAACTTATGGGACTTAACTGCGGGGTCATCAGTCCCTAAATTACAAACTACTTATGAACTAGCTTATACTAAAGACAGCACAAGCATCCACCATACTCGACAGATCTCAATCCTCCAGACTACTTCTTATTCTGTCGACTCAAACTCGCTTTGAAAGGAAAGAGATTTGACGATGTCCCTGACTTCCAACGAAACGTGACAAGGCTTTTCAGCACCGACACAAAGGGAGATTTCGTACCAAGTTTCCAGTGCACTATTTCGAAGGAAAGTAAGGTAACTGTAGTTCATAGTTTATGTACGTTAATGTTATAGGATTATTCGCCGATCGTTATTGTCGGAGGTTGTATTTAGAAACATCTTTTCAAATAACAGAAAAACGGAAATGTAATACGTGAACAGACAATAAGTTGTGAATCTGACCGCAAAACGGCCCTGTGGTACCCTATAGGCATAGGTGGTGCCGTGGTATGGTACCATGTCATTATGGCTCTCGTCCCTGCAAGAGAATGTTGAGTGCATGCACTGGAAGGAGAAGTGCGGTGACTGTTGTGACAGCGGTGGCCGAGGGGACTGAGGCGCTCCAGTCACGGTCTGTACGGCCACTACGGTAGGGAGTTCGAATCCCCCCTCGGGCATGGATATTTGTGCCGTCCTTAGTATTAGTTAGTTCGTAAGTAATTTGTAAGTTTAGGGACTTATGACACCGTAGTTAAGTCCCATAAGCTCTACAAACATTTGAACATTTTGAAAGTGCTTGGTTGGACCTGATATTTCCAACGGGCAAACATCAAGTTCTGCCAGAAATGAAGCAACACCGCTGCCGCAACGTTTGAAACGATGCAGCATGTGTACGATGAGGACGCATTGAGTCGCACTGTTCTGTTTAGGTGGCACCGACGTTTTTTTGCAAGGACCGGGCAGTTTGGAAGCTGGTGTGTGTAGGATCGGCCATGAGCAGTTGGAACGGAATGCATAATCGAGGAAGTTTGCACCCTGGTATGTGCTAACCGCTCTTAATGGGTAGGCGGTCTCGCAGCGGCAGTACAGGTCAGCATATTTTTATATTTAGTATTATCCAGCACACTGTGCCACCAATCCTGTCGAAAGACCAACGTGATGAGCGCATGACCATTTGTGCTGAACTCATCAGTTGTGCGTTTCTCAGCTGTATGATAACTGCAGACGAAACATGGTGGGTGGCCGAGGGCGGGCCACTGTGCTGAGAGACGCTGAGCTGTACGGATCGCTGACGAGACGATAAAAAAAAAAAAAAAAAAAAAAAAAAAAAAAAAAAAAAAAAAAAAAAGGGGACTAAGGCGCTCCACTCACGGACTGCACCGCCACTACGGTCGAGGGTTCGAATCCCCCCTCGGGCATGGATATTTTTTGCCGTTCTAGTTCGTAAGTTGTTCGTAAGTAGTTTGTAAGTTTAGGGACTGATGACCCCGTAGTTAAGTCCCATAGACTATACAAACATTTTTGAGTTTCGAAACATGGTGTTTCCCTTATGATCTGCAATTGAAACTACAGTCTGCCTCCTGGAATGCGGCAGCGTGTGCAACATACAGAGTCGTGTGGATGCCTATCTTCGAGGCGACAAGTCTCAGAAGTCATTGACTGTACCACGCATTACACGACTATAGAAAAGAAAGCCCGGATCTTGCATAGTAGTTTATAAATATTAATTGTAATGAGTTAATAATTCAGTACCAATGTCTTCGAGCATTTGTGAAGCAACAACCTGTCAATATTTTGTATTTGCCAAAATAGTGATTTCTTTCTAATCATATTTAGGTATTTTAAGAAATAACGCACTTTTATTTTACAGAGGGGAAAAAATATAGTTTCATGTTAATGGTGAAACGAATTTTTATTAATACTTTCATCCAACATGTACCCAGTACTCAAATGTGCGCTTCATAACAGTTTTGTGCAATTCACTGGATAGAGACGTATAACAAAGAGTTTTGTAGTTTTATCTTCCTTCTAGGTGTAACACGAACAAGTAAGAGGGGTTCTGGAACATATGGTGGTAAAAATCAACGCGCTTACTCTGTACTAAAAAGCAAGCTTGTCTCATGCATATCTTCAAGATTGGTAGTATGCTTTACAATGGATTACATTTTGCTTCCACCTATAATTTAGGTCAGTTAACTGAGCAGCCACTCATTCACGACAAATGCGTTAGAAACCTCCGCTCAATTCGAGACATGTAAAGAAGTATGAATATCTTATCCTTTACGGAAGGCATGACAGACACTAGTCTTGTGTAGTTCGGAAAAGCGCTCCCACAGGCGAACTACGCGAACTAGTTCGCAGATCCCTCGCCTCTTATTTCGTCCGCTCCTTTTCCGAAGACTGACGGGTAACAGCGAGAGGACGCGAGAGCGCGCAGAATCGCGTGATTCCCTTCTGACAGTTGCCGTCATTTCGAGCTGAGATGCACCTCAGCTGTAGTTTTAGTAGCGGCAGCAAAATCCAAAACGAGCGGCCGAACTAAAAAGAGCGACCTACTTCCCGGCCGAGCTGCGAACTAAAAAGAGAGCTACCGTTCGCGAACTAACATAGCGCGATAGTTCGCGAACTAAAATATCCGTGATATGTCGCGAACTAAAATATACGCGATAGGTCGCGAACAGAATTAAAAATCACGTGTTTGCCTTCTGCAAATGAGAGCCATTTCGACGTTAGTCTCTGCCTGCTAGATTACAGAGTTCAGTGCTACAAAATTTCTGTTTTGAAATATTCTGCACTCTGCAATATCCGACTAATAAATTCCACAATGCCAAGATATAGGAATAACTCTAAACTTAAACGCGAGAAATTATCCACAAACTGTTTCTTTTGGTTTGCCTGATATCGTTAGAGGCTCAAGCAGAAAGCGCATGAAGCAGCTAGGTGGAGGAACGTCTTCCTCCACCTGCATGCGCAGACCACGCTGCTCAGCCGTCACTGGGAGCGGACGAACTAAAAGAACGAACTAGTTCGAGGCAGAGCCGCGAACTAAAGTGAGCGCTCCCGATCACGAACTATTATCCGCAAGTCTAGCAGACACTCAGCTAAAGTTACAAGAGTGTTACGACTAGGCATGACACCATAAACTCCAGCTGCAAGCCAAATCCCGGCTTGGGCACGGCTGTTAGTAAAATCTCTCAGATTTTAATTGAATTCTGAATAAACTGTCGAGAATTACAAAACTGAAATAATAAAATTCTAATTGCTTGTAAGGGATCAGCCAACTGTGTGGAAGTAGTGAACAGGATAAATCAGAAGTAATTTAACAATCAGTACAAATATTGTTTAATTTTATGTTTCCTATAGATATTTTGCAAGGCAAATACTCGTATATCAGGTGATACCTTGTTTGCTTAAGCGGTGTACAGCATGCTCTTCACTGACAGTTAAGGGAGAGGCAATCTTGTTGAGGGACTGGAATTCCGTAGTAGGAAAAGGAGGAGGAGGAAAGAATAAAAATGTTTGTTAAGCTTATGGGACTTAACTACGGGGTCATCAGTCCCTAAACTTACAAACTACTTATGAACTACTTACGAACTAGGACGACACAAATATCCATGCCCGTGGGGGGATTCGAACCCCCGACCGTAGTGGCCGTGCTGACCGTGACTGGAGCGCCTCAGTCACCTCGGCCACCGCGGCCGGCGAGGAAAGAATAGTGGGTGAATATGGACTGGGGATAAGGAATGAAAGAGAAATTCAGTTGGTAAAATTCTGTACAGAGCACAATTTAATCACCACAAACACGCGGTTTAAGAATGATGAAAGAGACCAGACGACACCGGACGGTTTCAGATTGATTTTATAATGGTAATACATGCATTTGGGTTTTCAACTGTAAGATATAACCAGAAGCCGATATAGACTCTGACCATTACTTACTGGTTATGAGCTGTATATTAAAACTGAAGAAACTGAAAAAAAAGTGGAAAAGTATGCAGATGGAACCTGGATAAATGGAAGGAGTATATGGTTGTCGAGAGTTTCAGACAGAACATTAGGAAAGGATTGGCCGAAAAGGGGGAAAGTAATTCACTAGAAGAATGTTTGTCTTTAAGTGATAGGTAGTGATGACCGCAGAGGATTATATTGGTACGAAAAGTTCTAGTATAAATCTTTGGATAACAAATGAGATACTGAACTTACCTAATGAAAGAAGAGAATATAAAAATGCGGCAAGTGAAGCTGACAAAATGGAGTCCAGAAGGATAAAAAATAAGATTAGCTGGAAGTGCAAATTTCACTGAGCAAGAGTTGCTACAGGACAAACGCAAGTCCATGGAATTATGTATAACAAGGGAAATATACATACCGCCTACAGGAAAATAGAGACGCCTGGAGACAAGAAAAGAAGCTGTATGAATATCAAGAGGGCCTATACAAGGGAAAAGAACTTGAAGGCAATATTGTAAAAAGGGAAGAGGAAGTAGATGAATATGAGAAGAATTTGAGAAAGCACTTACGGATCTAAGTCGAAACAAGGTCCCTGGAGTAGGTGATATTCTCTCTGAACTGCTGACATCGTTGGGAGAGCCAGCCATAACGAAATTACTCCACCTGGTGTAAAAAATGTATAAGCCAGGTATAATATATTCAGACTTCAAGAAAAATGTAACAGTTCTTATAAGTAATTACAAAACTATCAGTTCACTAAGTTGTGGTTGTAATATACTAACATGAATTATTTACAGAAGAATGGAAATATTGCCAGCAGCCGACCTCGACGAAGATCAGCTTGGATTTAGGAGAAACGTAGTAATACCTGAGGCAGTACTTTCTTACGATTTATCTTAGAAGACAGGTTACGCAAAGGCAAACCTACGTTTATCGAGTCTTTAAATTTGGAGAAACCTTTTGACATCGTTGAGCGGAATGCACTCTTTCAAATTCTGACTGTTGCAGAGTTGAAATATAGGAAACGAAAAGTTATTTACAACTTATATTTAAACTAGACAACATTTATAATGGTCGAAGGACATGATAGGAACCCAGTGATCAGGAAGGCAGTAAGACAGCGTTGTAGCTTTTGCCAAACGTCATTCTGTGAAAGAAAGCAAGGAGAAAATTAGAAACTGAATTTTAACGTTTAGGGAGAAGATTTAAAAGCTTTGCAGTTTGCCGAGAACAGTGTAATATTGTCTGAGATGGCAAAGGACCTAGAAGAGCAATTAAATGGAGTCGTCACTGTCCTAAGAGGAGGGAATAAGGTGAATATTTACAAGACGATAACAAGAGTAATGGAATTTAGTCGAATGGAATCAGGTAGTATTGAGGGAATTAGATTAGGAAACGAGACAATAAAGGCTGTTGAGGGATTTCGTTATTTGGGTAGTAAAATAAGTTCTTATTTACGGAGAAGTAAAGATATGCAGAATGGCAATGGGATAAAAGCTTTTCTGAGGAAGAGAAACTTGTTAACATCGAATGTTAATGTCTTTTATGATTAGTCTGAGGCACAGTCTTGTACTGGATTGAAACATGGAAGAGAAGCGTGGATGTAATTTTTTAGAAATGGTGCTACAGTGTTACAGAAGAATGCTGAAAATTTAAACGGTTGAACGCATAAATAATGATGAGTTTGGCCTGCTAAATAGCATTGTGGTGAAATAAAACAGATGGCTTATCTTGACTCAAAGAATGGATCCATTGGTAGGAGATCTTCTGAGACATTAAGGAATCGTCCTGCTAGTATTGGAGGTCCCAGAGGGTGGCCAAGGCACGAGTAGAGTAGGAAATCCCCTGCCTGTAAATTATGATACCATTCATACAGCAACATCTTTATGGAATTTCAGCATTGTTTTTAAAATGATGTTGAGTTGTTTGTATTTTAATGTTGACATGTCAGGGATGTCACTGGAGAGATGTTTTAATTTTAAAATGATCTAATGAAACAGATAGGAGTATTCAGGTCCGATGATGGTATTTTCAAATGTTTGTCAAGCTTAAGGGACTTAACTGCAGCGTCATCAGTCCCTAAACTTACAAAATACTTATGAACTACCTTATACTAAAGACGCCAGAAACTGCCATGTCCGAGGGGGGGATTAGAACCCCCGACGGGGAACGGCCTCGCGCATCGTAGCATAGAGCCTCGATGCGCTCCGCCGCGGCAATGGTAGTTTATTATTTATCGTATGGCATATGACAGCAGCATATATACAAATATAATTACACAAAGAACAAGAATATATATACAAATATAAGTAGAAGATTGTAGAAGAGCACATTTTTAGTACATGTGAGTGAACAATGTTGTATGTATGACAAAATATATGGAATTAGGACATGTAACATGCGAGACAAGCTGTTGGCTACACATCGATGTCCAGATCTTGAGTTCACTTCGTAGCCTGAGGTGTCGCTTCTATAAAGTCCTCAGCAGAGCCACTACATTTTCTTCTGATGATGTGGCCCAGTGTCTGCTCAGGTGCTCCACGATCAAAACTTGGGCTGTCCAAGTATCCCCACTTATAAAGCATTGCCTTGCACTTGTATGGCCACTTCGAATGCGATTGAGCTTATTCCAGTCGTTTCTTGCGAAGTTGGACTATTAATGCTTTTAAGGGATCGCTTATGAGGTGACAATTACTCGCTGTATTCTCCCGCTCAATTGTCATGTTTTCTTTTAGGTTGAAGGTGACCTCTCCTCTTATATAACAGGTATTCCATATCGGCTTTCGTGATTCCAAGAGTTATTTGGCATATTTTTTATGACATCCTGCATAGGTAAAAATTTTCCTAAGTTGTTTTTACTCATTCTATAACATATGCTTCTTTTCTTCGTATTTTTGGTGGAGCTATATTAGCGATGACGGAGAGCCACGGTGTTGGAGTAGACTTTAACGTGCTGGTAATTATCCGCACGGTTTCGTGGAGCTGCACGTCTATCTTGTTGGTGTGGTGACTTCTCTCCCAGACCGGAGAACATTATTCTGCAGTTGTGTAGACTATCGATGTTGCTGCAAATCTGTTGAAACTTGTCACCTGAAGTTATAAATCATCATCATTAGAGACTGATTATGCCTTTCAGCGTTCAGTCTGGAGCATAGTACCTCTATTAAAATTCCTCCATGATCCCCTCTTCACTGCTAATATTGATGCCTCATCCGATGTTATGCCTTTTACTTCAAAATCATTCTTCACCGAATCTAAGTACTTTCTTCTCGGTCTACCTCGACTCCTCTTACCCTCCGCTGCCGAGCTCATGAGTATCTTAGGTAACCTTGCTTCTCCCATGCGTGTAAGATGACCCCACCATCTCAGTCTGTTCGCTCTAACTGCTTCATCTATGGTGTTCATTCCCAGCTTTTCTTTGATTTCCTCATTATGGACACCCTCCTGCCATTGTTCCCATCTATTGGTACCTGCAATCATTCTTGCTACTTTCATATCTGTTACCTCTACCTTATGAATAAGGTACCCTGTATCCACCCAACTTTCACTCCCATACAACAAAGTTGGTCGGAAGATAGAGCGGCGCACTGCTAACTTAGTCTTGGTACTTACTTCCTTCTTGCAGAAGAGAGTAGATCTTAGCTGAACACTCACTGCATTAGCTTTGCTGCACCTCGATTCCAGTTCTTTCGCTATGTTGCCATCCTGTGAGAAAATACATCCCACGTACTTGAAACTGTCTACCTGTTCTAACTTTGTTCCTCCTATCTGGCACTCATTCTGTTTGAAGCTCTTTCCCACAGACATTACTTTCGTTTTAGAGATGCTGATCTTCATACCATAATCCTTGCACCTCTGATCGAGCTCTGAAATATTAGTTTGCAACCTTTCAATCGAATCTGCCATTACAACTAAGTCATCCGCATATGCGAGACTGATTATTTTGTTTTGACCTATTTTAATCCCGCCCTGTCAGTCTACTGTTTTCAACATATGGTCCATGAATAGTATGAACAACAGTGGTGACAGGTTACAGCCTTGTCTTACCCCTGAAACTACCCTGAACCATGAGCTTAATTTGCCATCTACTCTAACTGCTGCCTGACAATCTACGTAAAGCCCTTTAATTGCCTGCAATCGTTTGCCTCCTATACCATAATCTTGAAGAACTGACAGTAGCTTTCTCCTAGGAACACGGTCATAAGCCTTTTCCAGATCTATGAAACATAGATACAATTCCCTGTTCCACTCAGAGCACTTTTCCATTACCTGCCGTAAGCTAAAGATCTGCTTCTGACAGCCTCTTAAGAGGCCTAAACCCACACTGATTTTCATCTAACTTGTCCTCAATTAATACTCGCACTTTCCTTTCAACAATACATGACAATATTTAGCCTACAACGCTAATTAAGGAGATACCTCGATAGTTGTTGCAATCTTTTCTGTTTCCATGTTTGAAAATTGGCGTGATT
This sequence comes from Locusta migratoria, assembly GCA_026315105.1. Classification (NCBI taxonomy): domain Eukaryota; kingdom Metazoa; phylum Arthropoda; class Insecta; order Orthoptera; family Acrididae; genus Locusta; species Locusta migratoria. The sequence continues at coordinate 320,169,837 of CM048755.1, forward strand.
ACCGCTTTCGTCCTGTCAAATGGAACCTGTCCCGATTCCCACGCCTTTTCAATTATCCTGTGTAACCATTTGAGACCTGATATTCCACTGTATTTGACGAGTTCCGGCTTAATTTCATCCACCCCAGCCGCTTTATTGCACAGTAATCTACTGACCATTTTCTCCACTTCCTCCAATGAGATCCTGTTTCCATCGTCGTTCCTATCCCATTCTACCTGAAAATCTGATACATCATTGAACGTCTCACCTACATTGAGTAATTCTTCAAAATATTCCCTCCATCTGCCCAAGGCATCCACAGGATTGACTAACAGCTTTCCTGACATGTCCAAAACAGTTGTTAATTCCTTCTTCCCTCCCTTTCGAAGATTGCTAATTACACTCGAAAATGGTTTTCCCGCGGGTTGGCCCAGAGATTCTAGCTTGTTTCCAAAGTCTTCCCATGATTTCTGCTTGGATTCTGCTATTATTCGTTTGGCTTTGTTACTTTCTTCGACATAACGTTCTCTGTCTGTCTGATTTCTTGTATGGAGCCATTTTTGGGTAATTTCCAAGAATGCTTGCAATCGAAGCAGGTCCCCCTGGATCGATATATATCGAACTTGCTACTCTAAATCGATTACGTGGCTATTGACGCGCTACGTATGAGGTGTCTGTAGCACGGGAACGTATTTTATCGGTTTATGTTGTCGTGAGTGCAGTCCAAGCTAAACAAACGTTAAAAGAATTGTCATACCATGTAGTGACTGATTCTCGATGAACTCTTCTGAAGATATTCTGCAGCGATTTATTATGCGATGAAAGCGGTACCTACAATTTTTATTTCTCTACACCAATAAAACAGATACTGTTCTTGGATATAGATATACTGTATGTTTACCAAACGCTTATTTCAAATTACATTACAATGTGTATAATTAGAACATTCAATAATTTTCTACGGAAAGTAACGATTTCCGAATATATTGTTACGTAGAGCCTCAATTGGCATCAGCGACAGTTGGAGCAATGACATTTACACTGCAATTCATCAACAATCACTAAGCAATTTACTACGAATGTTTTAAAATTCATCTATAAAAACTTTCGTGTCAGCGCATCTTTACAGTACCACTCCTCAAAATTATGTGTATGAACTTACACGTTCGTAAACATTCAGATTTTGTCACCTCTCGCTTCAATGTCCATGAAATCGATTAGGATTTGACCTTTCGATATATATCGTTTCAAGCCGAGCTGCTTCGATTGCAAGCATTCTTGGAAATTACCCATTTTTGATATGCCTTCTTTTTATTTTTACAGGCTGCCTTGACTGTGTCATTTCACCAGGCTGTCTGCTTCTTCCTACCTTTACATTCATCAACAATCACTAAGCAATTTACTACGAATGTTTTAAAATTCAGCTATAAAAACTTTCGTGTCAGCGCATCTTTACTACTGTTCCAAGAAGTAATAAAAATAAAATAATTAGCGATCTTGACCCTACTTTATTATTGTACATTCAAAAAATTTTAATTGTTGTTATGGTCTTCAGTCCGGAGACTGGTTTGATGCAGCTCTCCACCCTACTCTATCCTGAGCAAGCCTTTTCATCTCCTCATAAGAACGACAAACCACATCCATTTGAATCTGCTTACTATACGCATCTCTTGGTCTCCCTCTGCGATTTTTACCCCACACACTTCCCTCCAATGCTAATTTTACGATTCCCCTATGTCTAAGAATGTGTCCTACCAAGCGATCCCTTCTTTTAGTCAGGACATGCCAAAAATTCCTTTTCTCACCAATTCTGTTCAGTACCTCTTCATTAGTTATGCGATCTACGCACCTAATCTTCAGCATTCTTCTGTAGCACCACATTTCAAAGCCCTCTATTCTCTTCCTGCCTGTACCGCTTATCGTCCATGTTTCACTCCCGTACAAGGCAACACTCCAGACAAATCCCTTCAGAAAAGATTTCCTTACACTTAAATTAATATTCGATGTCAGCAAATTTCTCTTTTTCAAAAATGCTTTTCTTCCCATTGCCATTCTGCATTTTATATCCTCTGTACTGCGACCATCGCATGTTATTTTACTACCCAAGTAACAAAACTCATCTACCACCTTCATTGTTTCGTTACCTAATCTAATTCCTTCAGCATCGCCCGACTTTCTAAGACCGCATTCCATTATTTTTGTTTTGCTCTTGTTAATGTTCATTTTATACGCTCTCTTCAACACACTGTCCATTCCATTCAACTGCTCTTCCAGGTCCTTTGCTGTCTCTGACAGAATTACAATGTCATCAGCAAAGCGCAATGTTTTTATTTCTTCCCCCTGTACTTTAATCCCTATTCCAAAATTTTCCTTGCTTTCCTTCACCGCCTGCTCGATGTACAAATTGAATAACATCGGAGAAAGGCTACAACCCTGTCTTACTCCCTTCCCAACTGATGCTTCCCTTTCATGCCCTTCGAGTCTAATAACTGCGGTCTGGCTTTTGTACAAGTTGTAAATAAGTCTCCTTTCCCTATATTTTACCCCTGCTGACTTCAGAATTTGAAAGAGTGTATTCCAGTCAACATTGTCAAATGCTTTCTCCAAATCTACAAAAGCTAAAAATGTAGGTTTGCCTTCCCTTAATCTATCTTCTAAGATAAGACGTAAAGTGAGTATTGCCTCCCGGGTTCCTATGTTCCTCCTGAATCCAAACTGATCTTCCCCGAGGTCAGCTTCTACCAGGTTTTCCATTCTCCTGTAGATAATTCGTGTTAAAATAACTTTTCTATAACGACGTTGAATTTTGTATGTCTGTTAATTTTGGATGTTTGGTAGGTTGCATATAATTACATATAAATGAGATACAAATTCGGTTTTCCTCTCTAAATAGTTCACATATTACAGCCGCGACTCGAAATTATTTATTCGCCGATGAAAATGTTTCCGGAGCGACCAGATTGCCTCGATGAGGTAAACTGATGTGCGGACTGCGACGCTTATCTGCTTCCTGCCCGTGGCGCTGTGTTCGCCATCCTCGCCCACGCGCGGTGGCGCGCGTGGGATGGTCCCCCCCCCCCCCCTCTTCAGAACCAGGGCGCTCCGCTTGGCAACCGCGCACACCACGCATTTCCGCCGTTCCTCCGCTAACCCCGCCCTCACTTGGCTTCGCACTAATCCCATACTGTTGCTAAATGCGTGTTTCCACATCGTTCATGTGAGACTCAGCTTGCCCTTTTCTCACATGACATCTTGCGAGCCACGGACAAAGGGCAACAGGCGGATTGTGTTTTTCTCGACTTCAAAAAGTCGTTCGACGCGGTGCCACACTGCAGACTGCTAACGAAGATACAAGCCGATAATCAAATGTTACGATCGCACTTAGAAAATGAATGGACATCGTTTAATTCCAGGACTATGGATGTAGAGGAATTGTGAACTACATTTAAGTGCATTGTTAATAAAGGGTTAGAGAAATATGTGCCAGTAAAGACGATTAAAGATGGAAAAGATCCACCTTGGTAAAATAATAATGTTAGAAAGCTGCTGAGAAAGCAAAGGCTGTTGCACTCTCGATTCAAAAAAGAACACGCAAATGATGACAGGCAAAAGCCAGTAGAGATTCGTGCGTCTATAAAAAGATCGATGCGCGAAGCATACAATAATTCGCCGGCCGCGGTGGCCGAGGAGACTAAGGCGCTCGAGTCACGGTCTGCACGGCCACTGCGGTCGGGGGTTCGAATCCCCCCTCGGGCATGGATATTTGTGTCGTCCTAGTTCGTAAGTAGTTCATAAGTAGTTTGTAAGTTTAGGGACTGATGACCCCGTAGTTAAGTCCCATAGACTATACAAACATTTGAACATACAATAATTATCACAGCCATACCTTACCAAAAGATCTTTCCGAGAACCCGAAAAAATTCTGGTCCTATGTAAAATCGACAAGCGGGTCAAAGCCCACTGTCCAGTCACTCGTTGATCATTCCGGGGCAGTAATAGAAGAAAACAAACGGAAAGCTGAAGTTCTAAATTTAACCTTTTAAGAACTCTTTCACGCAGGAGGACCGCACAAATGTACCATCATTTGATCAACGTACAACTTCCGAAATAGGGGACATAGCAATAGGTATTTCCGGTGTAGAGAAGCAGCTGAGAGAGCTAAATACGAAAAAGTGTGCTGGTCCGGATGGAATACCAGTTCGGTTTTACAAAGACTATTCTGCGGCGTTGGCCCCCTACTTACCTTGCATTTATCGCGAATCTTTAATTCAGCGCAAAGTTCCTAGTGATTGGAAAAAAAGCGCAGGTGACTCCCGTTTATAAGAAAGGAAAGAGAACTGACCCACACAATTACAGGCCAATATCGTTGACATCAGTTTCATGTAGAATTTTGGAGCATATTCTCAGTTCGAATATAGTAAATTTCCTTGAAACGGGAAAGCTTCTTTCCATGAATCAGCACGGGTTTAGGAAACATAGTTCATGTGAAACTCAGCTTGCCCTTTTCTCACATGACATCTTGCGAGCCATGGACGAAGCGCAACAGGCGAATTGTGTTTTTCTCGACTTCAAAAAGTCGTTCGACGCGGTGCCACACAGCAGACTGCTAACGAAGATACAAGCCGATAATCAAATGTTACGATCGCACTTTGAAAATGAATGGACATCGTTTAATTCCGGGACTATGGATGTAGAGGAATTGTGGACTACATTTAAGTGCATTGTTAATAAAGGGTTAGAGAAATATGTGCCAGTAAAGACGATTAAAGATGGAAAAGATCCACCTTGGTATAATAATAATGTTAGAAAGCTGCTGAGAAAGCAAAGGCTGTTGCACTCTCGATTCAAAAAAGAACACGCAAATGATGACAGGCAAAAGCTAGTAGAGATTCGTGCGACTATAAAAAGATCGATGCGCGAAGCATACAATAATTCGCCGGCCGCGGTGGCCGAGGAGACTAGGCGCTCGAGTCACGGTCTGCACGGCCACTGCGGTCGGGGGTTCGAATCCCCCCTCGGGCATGGATATTTGTGTCGTCCTAGTTCGTAAGTAGTTCATAAGTAGTTTGTAAGTTTAGGGACTGATGACCCCGTAGTTAAGTCCCATAGACTATACAAACATTTGAACATACAATAATTATCACAGCCATACCTTACCAAAAGATCTTTCCAAGAACCCGAAAAAATTCTGGTTCTATGTAAAATCGACAAGCGGGTCAAAGCCCACTGTCCAGTCACTCGTTGATCATTCCGGGGCAGTAATAGAAGAAAGCAAACGGAAAGCTGAAGTTCTAAATTTAACCTTTTAAGAACTCTTTCACGCAGGAGGACCGCACAAATGTACCATCATTTGATCAACGTACAACTTCCGAAATAGGGGACATAGCAATAGGTATTTCCGGTGTAGAGAAGCAGCTGAGAGAGCTAAATACGAAAAAGTGTGCTGGTCCGGATGGAATACCAGTTCGGTTTTACAAAGACTATTCTGCGGCGTTGGCCCCCTACTTACCTTGCATTTATCGCGAATCTTTAATTCAGCGCAGAGTTCCTAGTGATTGAAAAAAAGCGCAGGTGACTCCCGTTTATAAGAAAGGAAAGAGAACTGACCCACACAATTACAGGCCATTATCGTTGACATCAGTTTCATGAAGAATTTTGGAGCATATTCTCAGTTCGAATATAGTAAGTTTCCTTGAAACGGGAAAGCTTCTTTCCATGAATCAGCACGGGTTTAGGGAACATCGTTCATGTGAAACTCAGCTTGCCCTTTTCTCACATGACATCTTGCGAGCCATGGACGAAGGGCAACAGGCGGATTGTGTTTTTCTCGACTTCAAAAAGTCGTTCGACGCGGTGCCACACTGCAGACTGCTAACGAAGATACGAGCTTATGGAATAGGTTCACAGATTTTTGACTGGCTGGAAGAATTCCCAAGTAATAGAACGCAGTACGCTGTTCTCGACGGCGAGTATTCATCAGAGACGAGTGTATCGTCAGGCGTGTCCTAGGGGAGTGTGATAGGACCGCTATTATTTTCTATCTATATAAATGATCTGATGGACAGAGTAAGTTGTAATATACGGCTGTTTGCTGATGATGCTGTGGTGTATGGGAGGGTGTCGTCTGTAACTGACTGTAATATCATACAGGATGACTTAGACAAAATTTCTAGTTGGTGCGAAGATTGGCAGCTAGCTCTCAATGTGGAAAAAATGTAAGGTGATGCGCACGAGTAGAAAAAACAATCCCATAATGTTCGAATACAGCATTAGTAGTGAGCTTCTTGATGCTGTCGCGTCGTTCAAATATCTAAGCGTAACATTGCAGAGCGATATGAAATGGAACGAGCATGTAAGAACAGTTGTGAGTAGGGCGGACAGCCGACTTCGGTTTATTGGGAGAATTTTGGGAAGATGTACTTCACCTGTAAAGGAGACCACGTATAAAACGCTTGTACGACCACGTCTTGAGTATTGCTCAAGTATTTGGGACCCGCATCAGATCAGTTTAAAGGAAGACATAGAGGCGGTTCAGAGACGAGCAGCTAGATTTGTTACCGGTAGGTTCGACCAATGCGCGAGTGTCACGGAAATGCTCCGGCAACTCAATTGGGGATCGCTGGAAGAAAGACAACGTTCTTTTCGTGAATTTCTGTTGAGTAAATTTAGAGGGCCGGAATTTGAAGCTGAGTGTAGTACGATCTTGCTGCCGCCTACTTACATTTCGTGTAAAGATCACAAAGACAAGATAAGAGAAATTAGGGCTCGTACGGAGGCGTATAGGCATTCTTTTTTTCCTCGTTCAATTTGGAAGTGGAATAGGAAAGGAAATGCCTAGTAGTGGTACAGTGTACCCTCCGCCACGCACCTTACGGTGAATTGCGGAGTATGTATGTAGATGTAGAACATATAGTGCCACACCACACAACTTACGTGATTTAACATTTCTGTATGGTAGCTAATTCTTAAATTTTATGCGTTTATTTTTAGTTTTTTTTCCATCCCACTCCAAGACTGGAGTACCTTTCTCCTCTTTCGTCTTGGGCATCTTATGAACACGTTAATTCTCATCAGTTTCGTTTCCTCATATCGGTCTCCGTTTCCAGTATACTTTCATTTTCAAACATTGCAACATTCTTCGATCTTATGTCCGTGATTTTTTGTTCGGGGTCTAGTTCTGTCCTCGAAACGTGTGGGCGCCGGAATTTTTGGCCCACTTTAGGTTACGGTAGTAACATTAAATGTGGGCCTTTGTGATCGTCTTTTGACAGCTCGAAATTTAAATGAAAATAACGGCTTAACCATGCATCTGACACGAAAATTGAATAACCGAATTTGTAGAGGAGAAAATTCTCTACAACTTTGCTCTCTTATGGTTTTTTTTTCATATCTCGTATCGTTTCAGAGATATTTGCAAAAATAACGGCGATTTTGGGATGTACGTCTGACTGTCCGTCTGTCGTCCGTAACGATTTCCCTGTTTTTAAGTCGAACCGTTCAACCGATCAGCACCAAATTTTGCACATATAATTTTAGGCCGCCAGAGACCAGAACCTCCCTTTTTCAAATTTTATGGACAAAAAATACGGTATTAATACAAAAAAAAAGCCGTTTGTAATATAATTGTAATTGAAAACGAACCGTTCATCTGACACGAAAATTGAATAACCTAACTGGCAGAGAACCTAATTGGTAGAGGGAAAAATTCTATACACTTCGCTCTATTATGTTTTTTTCATATCTTGCATCGTTGCAGAGATATTTGCAAAAATAACGGCGATTTGACGATGTCTGTCTAGCTGTAACGTGTTCCCACTTTTTAGGTCGAATCGTTCAACCGATTGGCACAAAATTTTACAGACATAATTGTTGGCTACCAGAGACCATATCCTCGCTTTTTTTTAATATTTCGGAAAAGAAATACGTTAGTAATAACAAAAAAAGCCGTTTGTAATGTGATTTTAATTGCAAAATTGAAAATTGAATAAACGAATTTGTAGAGGAGAAAATTTTCTACAACTTTGTTCCCTTATGTTTTTTTCATATCTCGTATCGCTTAAGAGATATTTCCAAAAATGAAGGAGTTTTGATACCCTCCATTAAATTAACGAAAACCAGCCGTTCGCAGATGTCACGTGACATTCCTCGCCCAGAACTGTCTCTAGCATACGCCATCTTGCGATGCGTATTTGATGATTTTCTTATTGTAACTTGCACGTTGCCATTTCAAAGCAATGGCGCACTGAATAATTAACAAAAGACGTCGTTCTTCGTACGATAAATGATAATCTAGCTCTACAAATGCCATATTAGCATCAGTTAACAACGGCCATCAATAGTATAAGAGCCGGCCGCGGTGGCCGAGGTGACTGAGGCGCTCCAGTCACGGTCAGCACGGCCACTACGGTCGGGGGTTCGAATCCCCCCTCGGGCATGGATATTTGTGCCGTCCTAGTTCGTAAGTAGTTCATAAGTAATTTGTAAGTTTAGGGACTGATGACCCCGTAGTTAAGTCCCATAAGCTTAACAAACATTTGAACATTTTGAATAGTATAAGATTAAAGAACTCAATTCCTTGAATGTTACCTGTATCGTAGTGGGCATTGTGTTGGACTGCGACGATGAAGGTCAGTGGTTCGGAACCCGCCGTTACCCAATTTGTTTTTTCCTACAAGGGTTTCAGACACTGTTATTAATTAATTTTTTATTATTTAGATTATTATTTTGGTCCAAAATGTTTGCAAAAACTTATAAAACTACAAATCTTAAGTGGGCCGTAAAACACGTCAGTGCGATTTTTTTGTTCGGGGTCTAGTTCTGTCCTCCAAACGTGTGAAGGCCGGAATTTTTTATTTATCAATTCCCCTGTTGTACATTTATGGTACCTGTATTTCCATTTCTTGCAGATATTTTTGTACCTCTTGGAAACACCGTACTTGGATCTCTTTTTCATCAGGAACTGCTTAATTTACTGTGTTAACGTTTCTTTGCCCATTCTCAGGATGTGTTCGAAGAACATGCTACATCTTTTGCCAATTAAGTCAGATAGTATTTCTATCTTGGTATACAGCTCCTGTTTGGCTCATTTTCTAAAGTTACAATTTTCAATTCTTCAAGGCCCTAATATTCTCCTGAGAATTATTCGTTCCATCAGTTCTAGTTCCTTGATCTCTCCAGTTCTTAACAAGGTTGAGAGTTTCTGCCGGCTGCGGCGGAATGGCCGAGCGCATTGAGGCGCTATGCTCCGATGCGCGAGGTCGCTCCCCGTCGGGGGTTCTAATCCTCCCTCGGGCATGGATGTTTATGTTGACTTTAGTATAAGTTAGTTTATAAGTAGTTTGTAAGTTTAGGGACTGATGACCCCGCAGTGAACTCCCGTAAGCTTAACAAACATTTGATCAGATTTTGAAGTTTCTGCCGCATATTAAGCTTTAGGACGGATCATTCACTGGTAATCTTCTTATTGTAGATGTTCATTGTTACTTTATATGTTAAATTAATTTTGTCTATTCATGCTCCCATTGCTTCCGGTGTTTATCCATTCGAGTTATTTGAATCTCACCGCGTTCTGAATTTTCTCTCCTATTGACATTCATTCAGCAGCTACTTCGATGTTTGCATATACTGCTTCTTTTTGATAGAGATCTATAGGGGTGCTTCAGATGCCTGTCTCTGTAGTTGTGTTATTTGCTTAACTGCATCCTCAATTGATGCAGACAATATCACAATATCATCAGCCAATGGTAAACAATCAACCCGTATTCCATTTCTCTGGCACCCCAGTCGTATTCCACCCACTCCTTGCATTCTTTGTCGCCATCCTCTGCTCACGTTATCAAAAGCAACGTTATACAACAAAGTCGAGAATCTGTCACCATGTCTCACTCCGACAGCTTTCCTCTGAACTTGCCCTTGAAGGTTGTGTTGTTTTAAGCAGTTCTCTGGATTTTCCGTCTAAACTCATCTCTAAAATTTGGAGCAGTGTTTTTCTATCTATTGAATCATAGTTTCTTGATAAGCAAAGACTATTTGCTCCTCTGTTCTTGATACGTGATTTGTGGTATTTCGTTCATCAAATTCTTTTTTGCATGCTTTAAAAGTTCTGCCATGATCCCATCATCGTCAGGAGCTTTGTTATCTTCAAGGTATTTGTGATGTTCTTATCCTTTTCCAGTGTTTTCTTCAAGCTATTAATCAGTGCATATTTCGACTGTTAGCAACCTCCGTAGTATTATTCCAGCTCCTCTTAAAATCTGAGCTGCCTTTAAGTTTCTCTGTATAATACTTCACGATACATGTAGTGTTTTTAGTCTCATCGGCTCTTGGTAGAATCTTAATATTGGATAGGAAATTATCTGAGTCTGAGTTTGCTGCCCTGAGGACTATCACATTTTGAATTTCCTTCTCTGCACGTCGTGATATTGCTTCATGATCGAGCTGGAACTCTCTTACTAGAGTATTGGGACATACTCATATTCTCTGCTTCCTGGGCAGGTGTTTAAATGCCGTCGATTTAATTTTCTGATCAAAGGTCTTATGTATTTCCGCTTGTCGTTCGCCACTCCGATTAGTCCTGTTGTGAACTGGAAAGTTTCCAAAGATGTTAACTGATTTTTTTCTTCTTTTTTTTTTTCGCGTTAAGCAATGAAGTCTCCAAGATGTAGGACAAGATTCTTGGTTGGACTCTTGAATAGTGTTTTCCTCACTGATTACCTTTATTTATCTTATATTTATTTTGCCACCAAATTCAATGACATTATGTAAAGTGCTCTTGTACTCTTATTATACCTGTGATATATAGCAGTTTTCTGTCGTATTCAACATCCTGATTAAGTGTGTTCTCAATTTTTTTTCGACATTGTTCTGGAACACGTACACAATTATACAAGAATAACTACCTAATTTTTAAAAATTAGAAATACTCAGACATCTACACTGATATAGGGCATTTAAATAAATTCAGTGACGAAGTTGGAAACTTGCGCTGGAACTGGATTCAAACCCGGATTTCCCCTTCGAGCCATCAATGGACTTAAAGAACTAAGCTTTCCAGACAAGCTTCGTGTTCTTCCCAAATTCTCAATTTACTGTACACTTTTTTCTTTAATCTACTTTTGATAGTATCTGTATGAAACAGCCTACATATGATCTAAATCATGTAAGAAACAATGAAAATAATAAAACTTCTTGGAAGATTAAAATTGTGTTTCGGAACCGGGACCCGAATCTGATACCTTTGCCTTTCGCGGGCATGCGCTCTACAACTGAGCTATCCCAGCACGACTCACGATCCGTCCTCACAACTTCAATTCTGCCTGTACCTCGCCTCCTACTTTCCAAACTTCACATAATTTTTCCTGCAAACCTTGCAAGACTAGCACTCCAGGAAGAAAGGATATGGTGGAGACATGGCTTAGCCAGAGCCAAGGGATGTTACCAGGATGAAACTATCACTCCGCAGCGGAGTGTTCGCTGATATTAAACTTCGTGTTTGCCCGTTAAAGACAAAGGTCCCAGGTCCCAATCTGCCCCACTTCGTTGCAGAGTGATAGTTTCATTTTGGAATTGAAAGAATATTTTGATTTACTTTCAGTTGATACAGTTATTTTAGATAATCCGTAATTTTAGTTATTACATGAAGAATATATCAATATCTTACATAATCTAGTTAGAATGCAGCGATATAATGTTTACAATTATATTACTTTCGTGGTTTTTGTTCAGAGCTTGGTTAGTGGTGACTTCCATCACTCCCTCATTTTTAAGGTCTTCATTGCCATGGTTACTAAAATGCAATACTTCTTTCCAACGTTACCGTCTCTACAAAAAAGTATAGAATTTCTTTCGAGTCATTTCGTATAAAAATCTCTCCACGAATAATCTTAAACTCCTGCATACAACAATTTTCTTGTAAAGGACACAATTCGACGCTAAAAACGGCTTTACTTATTGAAATGTTTCCGTTTTTATTCGCAACGCCTACGTGAGACCCTGTCATTTCTTTATCCGTAAAACCTATTACCTTCAAAATTTGCAAATCAGGGTTCTCCACTTTCTGAATGGCCTCATTTATACTGCTGTTTATTGGTTGTCCTTTCTGAGAACATCAGAACGTATTGACAAAACATCCAGAGACGTTCTCAAATGTAAGAAAATATTCAAATGAAAGCAGGGAGCAACACGAAACTGTTTCTCTCTCATCTATTGTCAGCGTCTGAAAGCCAGGGGGATTACAATACGACGAATAGAATTACTCGTAGCCTTCATTTACATTTGCTTTTGTGTGCAGTTCACGTTGGTGAATGAAAATAAGTATCGGGATCTTCTCCTATTCCTATTTCATAGCAGACGGTGGACGCAAGCATATACGAATTCTACATACAGGATGCTGTCGGATCTTGAAGATTCGTGTAAACTACAGAGACTGTTGGACGCCTATACATGTTTGACTTGCATTATTTGCAGCCAAAGGTACTAATATAATAATTTTCATATATGTCAATGTAAACAATTTGACTTGCTCATTTATCGGGTGAAATTACATAGTGATTACTGCAGTGAAACTACGGCGATTAATACCGTCAACTATTTTAACAGGATAGGAAATGAAACTCTCTGCTGTCTTGTTGAGTGCGTGATTCCGATATTATCCCCATGAACATGAAGATAGCCATTAAAATGTAAATTAGATAGATGACATGGGGGATTTTCATCTCGCATTCACAGAAAACGGGTCACTTTCTTGTACATTGCGACGCGCCCATGATCTAGAGATACCGGATTCATATTGTGTTACACACATACACTGGTTCACCATAAGAGAAAACAATGAATTTCAGTCCTCAGATCACCTGTATGACAGAAATAAAGTCTAAAATTAAAAAAAATCATGTTTAACAATAAATTTCCTGTAATTTGGTGGGAAGACTGTTTAAAGAATGACAATCTTCTGTTCTTGCCTCAAAAAATTATGCGCAAAAGGATCAAGTATCACTAAATTAGACTTTACGTACCTGTTCAATAATATAAAATAAACATTTTTAAATAACAGTTACCATTTCTGTAATGTATTTCAAATTCGTTTCAATCTCACATTCAAAATGGAAACCACAGAAGAACATCGTAATAGTTTACGTTAGACCTCGCCAATCATCAAGTTTACTTCATATAGTATACATCTACATAAATACTCTACAAATCACATTTATGTAAGTGGCAGAGGGTTCATCGATCCGCTTTCATGATATTTCTCTACCGTTCCACTCGCTAATAGCGTGCAGGGAAAAGGAGGACCTAAATCTTTCCATTGTCGATAATATTTTTCTTATTTTATTATTATGATCACGTCTCCCTATGTAGGTGGGTGCTAAGAAAATATGTTCGCATTTGGAGGAGAAAGCTGATGAAAGAAATTTCGCCAACAGATCTCGCTGCAAAGAATAAAGTATTTCTTTTAATGATTTCCACCCCAACTCTTGCATCATTTCTGTGATACTCTGTTCCCTATATTCTCTGAACTTTCTCTATTTCTTGCGTCAGTCCCACTTGGTGGAGATCCCACAATGCGCAGAAATACTCCACAATAGGACGCACAGGGGTAGTGTAGGCAGTTTATGTAGTAGAACTGTTGCATACAGATACTTCAACTATCTGTGCTATGAAGTGAAAAGTGGAGCGCACAGCTGGGAGTCAAACTTCATAGAAATATTTATGTATGAAAAGATAATACATCAGTGTCTTTTCAACTTAGAATTCATTTCCGTAACATATTTATGTAATGCTAATAATAATTGGATGCTGCTTTGTTGAGTGGGTACTAAACGTAGCAGATCTTGACAGAAATACTGTCATTTCGTTTAACGTCGCAGCCTACAACTCAGTATTTCTTCATGTGGACACAGAAGGTGCTCTTGCAAGTACGTTTGCTTTCAGTTCAACACTGAATGCGTCATCTCATCATGACATTGCCAGCTGCTGACGCGTGCTAGCCGAGGGGTCTAAGGCGCTGCAGTCACGGTCTGTGCGGCCACTACGGTCGGGGGTTCGAATCCCCCCTCGGGCATGGATATTTGTGCCGTCCTAGTTCGTAAGTAGTTCATAAGTAGTTTGTAAGTTTAGGGACTGATGACCCCGTAGTTAAGTCCCATAGACTATACAAACATTTGAACATTTGACGCGTGCTACGGCTTTGTAGGAGATGACTAGCAGATCTACCGGGTGATGAAAAAGTCAGTATAAATTTGAAAACTTAATAAATCACGGAATAATGAAGACAGAGGGATAAATATTGACACACATGCTTGGAATGACATGGGGTTTTATTAGAAAAAAAAAAAGAAAAACTTCAAAAGCGTCCGACAGATCTGATGAGAAAAGCAATAATTAGCATAACAAATTAAGACAAAGCAAAGATGATATTCTGTACAGAAAATGCTCAATATGTTCACCATCATTCTTCAACAATAGCTGTAGTGGAGGAATAATGTTGTGAACAGCACTGTAAAGCATGTTCGGAGTTATGGTGAGGCATTGGCGGCGGATGTTGTCTTTCAGCATCCCTAGAGATGTCGGTCGATCACGATACACTTGCGACTAGAGATAGCCCCAAAGCCAATTTTCGACCGACTGAGGTCTGGGGACCTGGGAGACCAAACATGACGAAAGTGGCGGCTGGGCACACGATCATCACCAAAAGATGCGCGCAATGGATCTTTCAAGCGTCCAGCAATATGGGGTGGAGCGCCATCCTGCAAAAAAATCATAAGTTCCAGTAGGTGTTTATCAGCCAGGCTGGGGATGATGCGATTCTGTAACATGTCGGCGTACCTCTCACCCGTCACGGTAGCAGTTACAAAACCAGAATCACGCAGTTCCCCGAAGAAAAAAGGCCCGATAACGGTAAACGGTAAATCCAACCCATACCGTCACTTTCTCGTCGTGTAATGGAGTTTCCACGACAGTTCTAGGATTTTAGGTAGTCCAAATTCTGCAGTTGTTGGCGCTGACAGACCCTGAGAGCGTGAAATGCGCTTCGTCAGTCTACAACACGTTACTCAACCAATCGTCATCTTCCGCCAACTTCTGAAACGCCCACACCGCAAATGCCCTCCGCTTCACTAAATGGCCAGGTAATAGTTCATGATGCCGATGGATTTTGTAAGGATAGCATCGGAGGGTACGCCTAAGTGCCAACCAAACAGTAGTGTATGGAATGCCGGTGCGACGTGCGACTGCACGAGCGCTGACTTCTCTGTGCATAGACGAACCCGCTACAGTCTCCATTTCTTCCTGAACTGTGTCAGCAGCATTAACGCTTTGTGCTCGGTCGGCCACTACGGGGACTATCGTCTAAACAATCCGTGGCTTCGAACTTCGAAATCATTCTCGCCACAGCTGCATTTGTCAACGGACTTTTACCCGTTCGAATCCCCTTCCGATGGCGATAGGAACGTAGCGCTGAACTAGCACATTCCCTATTCTGATAATACAGCTTCACAAAAAGCGCCTTTTTCAGGTAACGTCAACATGCTGCATCTGATTCTCTCTCTCATTACAGCTACTTTTATACACGGTTTTCATGCGCAGTAACTGACGTTTTGCTATCTACATCTAGATGGGATACTCTGCAAATCCTAGTAAAGCCCCATGTCATTCCAAGCATGTGTGTCAATTTTTACCTCTGTCTACATTATTCCGTGATTTATTAAGTTTTCAAATTTATACTGACATTTTGATCACCCGGTACAAAGTAAGTTGCCATAAATTCGTGATCACAAAATGTATAAATGATTGTGTTAATGCCATGAGATCTGAACACAAAAATGTGGAATCATTCAATAACAGTCACTTTGTGTGTAATATGAAGAAAGGCGTGTGCGAAATTAGAGCCACAATGGAATCACCAAGCGCGCTCTAAGGCGCCTTGCTACGGAGCGTGCGGTTGCTCCCCACCGAAGGTTCGAGTCCTCTCTTGGGCATGTGTGTGTGTGTGTGTGTGTGTGTGTGTGTGTGTGTGTGTTTTGTCCTTAGATTAGTTGAGGTAGTTTATAAGCCTAGGGACTTATAACGTCAGTAATTAAGTCCCATAGATTTAAAAACATTTGATGAAAATTAGACCTTTATACAATTATCCACAGCTCACATACATATTTTCGCTTTTAACATCTTACACAGGTTAGATGACCATTATTCTTTTAATATACCCTGAAGTCCCAAAGAAACTGGTATAGGGATGCATAAGCAGAGGTACGTAAACAATCAGTGGACGGTACTGCTGTCGGCCACAACTACATAAAAACAGTAGGTGTCAGGCGCAGGAGCTACATCTGTTATTGCCGGTACAATGGCAGCTTATTACGATTAGGGTGAGTTTGAACGTGTTGTAATCGGCGCACGAGAGATGGGATACAGCATCTCCGAGGTAGCGATCTGATGGGGATTTTTCCTTACGACCATTTCACAAGAACACCATGAATATCGGGAATCCGGTATAACATCAGCATCGTTGCGGATGGAAAATGATCATTGAAGAAGACTGAAAAGAGTCGTTTAACATGACAGAAGTGTAACCATTCCACAAATTGCTGCGTATTTTTAATGCCGGGCCATCAACAAATGACAGGGTGCGAAGCATTCAATGAAACATCATCGATGTGGGCTTTCGGAGCCGAAGGCACACTCGTGCACCTTGCTGACTGCACGACACAAATATGTACGCTTCGCCTGGACCCGTCAACACCGACTTGAGTTGATGATTTGATAACTGTTGCCGGGTCTGACGAGTTTGTTTCCAGTCGTATAGAGCGGATGAACATGTAAGGGGTTCTACATCTAGACGGGATACTCTGCAAATCACATTTAAGTGCCTGGCAGAGTCTTCATCGAACCACCATTATACTGAAACTTTTCTGGCAGAGCTATCCCGACACGACTCATGATACCGCCTCGCAACTTTACTTCCACCCTTACCTCGCCTCCTACTTTATAAAATCACAGAAGTTCTCCTGCGAAACTTGCAAGACTAGCACTCCTGGAAGAAAGGATATGGTGGAGACATGGCTTAGCCACAGCCTAAGGGATGTTTCCAGATTGAAACTTTCACTCTGCAGCGGAGTGTGCGCTGATATGAAACTTTCCTGGCAGATTAAAATTGAGTGCCGGAACCGGGACTCGAACCTGGGACCTTTGCGTTTCGCAGGCAAGCGCTCTACCGACTTCTGTGAAGTTTGGAAAGTAGGAGGCGAGGTACTGGCGGAAGTAAAGTTGAGAGGCGGCATCGTCAGTCGTGTCGGGATAGCTCAGTCGGTAGAGCGCTTGCCTGCGAAAGGCAAAGGTCTCAGGTTCGAATCCCGGTTCCGGCACACAATTTTAATCTGCCAGGATAGTTTCATATCAGCTCACACTCCGCTGCAGAGTGAAAGTTTCATTCTGGCACCATTATACTATTTATCTCCCATTCCATTCTTGAATAGCGCGTGGGAAGAAAGAACACCTGAATCTCTCCGTCTGAGCTCTGATTTCTCATATTTTATTCTGATGATCATTTCTACCTATATTTTCGCATTCGGAGGAGAATGTTGGAAAAATCCTCATGGATCCATGGACCCTGCATGTCAGCAGGGAACTGATCAAGCTGCTGGATGCTCTGTAATGGTGTAGAGCGTATGCAGTTGGAGTGATATGGGACCCCTGATTCATCTATAAACGACTCTGACAGGTGACAGGAACGTACCAATCCTGGCTGATCACTTGCATCCATTCATATATATTGTGCGTACCGATGGACTTCGGTATTTCCAACAGAACAATGCGACACTCCACACGTTCAGGATTGATACTGAGGGTCTGAAAGAATACTATCCTGAGTTTCAACCTCTCGATGACCTCCGAACTCCCGAAAAATGAACATTATTTATCATTAAAGCAATGACTTGCAGCGTGCTGTTTAGATCTTCACCCTCCTACTATTACGGGTTTTTGGACAGCTCTGCAGAATGGATGGTGTCAGTTCCCTCCAGCACTACTTCAGAGATTAGACGAGTTCATGCCACATCGTATTGTGGCAGTTCTGCGTGCTCACGGAGGCCCTGTACAATGTTAGGCAGGTGTATCAGTTTCTTTTGCTCTTCAGTTTAGCTGCTGGTTAAAACTCTAGAAATAGTTATGCCGTTCATAAACGTATGAATATATTTCTGAAAGGAGAAATGTACTCTGGTCATTATAATTCAGGTGCCGTTCTTCGTTTCCTGACACATTTTGAGGAACGTGTTGTATTTACGACACAATTGAAGGCAACTGCTTATTATTAGCGGAGGGATGCCAAGAAACTGTGTGTCACTTAGGTACGGATGAAGGTGCTACAATGAGACAGGTACACTATTCACTGATTGTGTGACGTAGTGGACGACCGACAGTAAATAACAAATAATTCCACATTTCTGAGACAGGTCTAGTCTCAACATTATCTTACAAGGAGATCACATAGGTGTCGGGTTTTAGAATTTCCTTAAATTATGGTACGTGATGTTCAGAACTTAAACAACAATCAGCCAAAGCCATTCGACGCAACTCTCAAAAATTCTTGAGAAAATCGACTTTGAAGGTTTGCAATTAAACATAAGTACCAACAATTAAGAGTTGCACTATCTGTCGGTGTAGCACAGGTGCTAGCATTATGGCTTCACAACCATAGAGTCGGTAGTTCCAATCCCGCTATGGCCAACAAATTTTTTCTTTTTTGTTGCTTCGAATTCAGTTACAGGAACAAAAAGAAAAAACAGAAAAATTTATGATCTGACACTCCAAGATAATAACCACGGAACCCATGGTTGTGAGGCCACAACGGTACCACCTAAGCTACACCGACAGACGCTGTAGCCGCTTTAATTATTGGTACTTACATGTACTTGCAAAACTTCAAATTCGATTTTCTCGATAATTTTTGAGAGTTGCGTCGAATGGCTCTTGTTGATTGTTATGTTTGTCCTGAACTTCACGTACCATAAATATCAAAAAAAAATCTAAAATGCGATACCTATGTGGTCTCCTCGTCTGATAATAAGACGAGGCTCTGAATAAAAATAAAGTGAATAAACCATACTTAACTGATACGAATTAAGAGGGGCAACGCCGAGACTGAATTGAAGTTTGCGTTATAAAGGAAGACGTACATAGTCCGTAAATTGGCGTTAATCATAATGCCACGGTGGCTGAATTGAGAAAGTCTGCCTACGGTAGTTGTGCAGCACCGACGTTGTTTATTTCAGTCGAGAGAGTGTTTACGGTAGGCGTCCTCGCTTGTGTAAACTGTTATAGAGTAACAAAATGACACACACTTTCATAAAAACTACGCACAAATTCATGTTGTCTGACGACTACACGAAATCTAAGGCCAACGTAATCAAACGTTCTTTGAAAGAAAAAGAACGCACTAGTAGAGTATATACGTACCTTCTGCCCATTTCAAGGTCATCGATGTCATATTACAGCTTCACGTGTTTATGGCAGGGCCGCGGTGGAGTAGCCGAGCGGTCTAAGGCCGGCTCCACACATTGAAACCAACGTTGGCGCCAACGGTATTCGTCCAATGTGTGGATCGGTGAAATAGCGTTGGTGCCAACGTTGGCTCCAACGTTGGTACGGATCCGTTGCTTGTCGGTTTTTCGACCAAACATCAAAGGGCGTTGGGTCGATATGGATACGTCGTCCACACATTGGCGCCAACGTTTCATTCTTTTTCATCTGCACGTATGGAAACTGTTTCTTTCTTCGTCCAATGTTCGTCGCCGATTATTTTTAAAGTTTCAAAATCTCTTTGTAAATATTAGAACTGTATCATAAAGTGATTCATTTGTGAAAGCAGCCAAAAAATTGTAACGTCAAGTCAAAACAGACGCGATTATTGAAGTTAAAAAGTTTTCAGAATTTTAACACGCTCAATTACTGAATGAAGTTTTTAATATAAACTGTACCTAACATTTCCTGTCAAGTTTCGCATATTGCTTTGCAAACATCAGGCACTACCAGTGATATCAATTACATGACTATTTTGAAAAGGACGTGTAGACTTCTAAAACTGTCTCCCTCCTGCAGCAAGAAATCGAAGCGTCAATATCAAAAGAACTTTAGCAGGTATAGCATCCCTCCAATATGTATCTTTCTATTTTATTTAAAGTAGCAGGCCTAAGTTTTAATAATGCGTATCTATTACTTATAACATATTTTAAAACTTACTGATTTTATAATTAATGTTCGGTGGGAAGTGATACAACACACCCTGTCATCTTTTACATACATTTACTTTTTTGGTTTGCAATGACAAAATGTAATTATTCATATTTGTGCGTTAGATATGTTTACGTTGGCTCTCGACGAATTCAAATGAATGTTGGCTCCAATGTGTGGTCGCTGTCGCAAAAATATTGGCTAATGTTGGCGCCAGCGTTGGTACCAATGTGTGGACGCGGGGTAAAGCATCTCGCTGCGGAGCGCGCGGCTGCTCGCCGTGGAGGTTCGAGTCCTCCCTGGGGCATGGGTGTGTGTGTGTTGTCCTTAGCTTAGTTTACCTAGGTTTAAGTAGTTTGTAAGCTACGGACTGTTGACCACGCAGTTTGGTCCGATAGATCTACAAACATCTGGCAGGGGAGGATCCCCCCACCCTTCTTGGTATCATACTACACAATTACAATACGTTCAATCAGAGTACCCCTTCTGCAATCTCCTAATCCCCACTCCACCATACCATAATACACAAGTTCACTACATCCAATCAGAGCACTCTGACAAGTTCATAGGAGTCATATTACTGCTCCACATGTTAAGGGTAGGGTAGGGTAATCCACCTTCTCGTTGTCAGATTATACAATTACACTACGTCCAATCAGAACAACTTGTGCGCCAGGTGGTGGTGGTGGTGGTGGTGGTGGTGGTGGTTGTAGTAGTGGCGAAGACATATTTTTTATGAAATTAAGTTTCATAATTTCGGAAAGTCCTCCCAACCATGGTTTTCCTTTTTCAGTGCTCCCTTTAATTAGCTTGAGTCAGGTGCAGAAAGTTTTCTGTGAACATGATGAAACGCGACCAACATAAAACATGGAATTCAAAAGTTGTAATGTTTGCAGTTCTATGGGACTAACTACTCTATTCGTTGGTCCTTAGGTTTGCAAAATCCTTGAACTAACATATACTAACGACAACACACACACACACACACACCCTTGCCCATGCCGAGGGAGGACTTGAACCTCCGACGCTAGCGAACGCGTGATCCGTAACGTGACGCTGCAGACCGCACGGCCATTCCCGCGCGGCCAGCATTTAATTTCGTCTAAAATGTTACCTCTCACTAATTATAGGTTTTCGACTAAGAATATTAATTTTTTCTGTGTGAAGTTATCATTAAAGATAGTTAATATTAATCTATTGTTGTTCCAGAGAAACAGGCAATGCTAGACATGGACACACAGCCATTTCCCACAGTGACACAGCAGCAATCCACAGATTGTCTTCCACCCATCACAGCTACAACCGCCACCAGAGCCTCAGCACTTACAGTGTGACTGAATGTGGATCTCAAAGTGTTAATGTAGGCCTAGCCCTTGACACAGACTTTGATGTACTTATTGAAATTGAGAACATTCAACATGTCACTACAAAAGTGCAGTATGCGTGGTATGAATGGGATTTGAGCAGTATGATGGTTCACATACAGAGAGACATGACAAGTGGGTACAGCCCATCATGCTCTCCTACTAATATCAATGGGTGAGGCATCAATTACTGACACGCATGGTAAGGCAGTGCTCTAATTAAAAGTTGATGGTTCCACTGTATATATTAAACATTCAGCTGTGGAAAAAGTGAATTACTTTTATAATGCTTCACTGATAGCAGCAGACAGACCAAGCCGCTGACGTCCTTGTATTAGAGCTGCATATTGTGCCAATTATTTTCACGATACTCTAAGTAAACTAAATGACTGCATATATTTGCACAAAAAATAAAAATAGTTCTCAATTATTTCAACCCTACGCTATCAACAATAGTGGATAAAAGATCATGGTCTTCTCAATATCAACAGCGATATATAGCCAATTAGTTTTTAACAATTTACTTTAATTACGTATTTACAATTTTTGTCAGAAATTAGTATATGACAGTTACCGAAAAAATGTCGTTCTCTATACAAGAGTGGCCCCAAGCTAAAGTGATACCCGTTATCCCCAAGTACAAATCGCATGTCATCCTTTGCAGGCAAAGCCAGGTTCTGATGTTTAATAGTGGAAACATGTCGCTTGGAAGTAATTACATACTGCACAGTCGTTTTTACTTTGAACTCAATTCTGTAGTCGTCAATAATAAGAGTCTTTACAGAAGATTGTTTTACGCCTTTAGCCCTGCGCAAAACGCCCTCTGTCTATATTTCTACAGCATACATTTTAGCCCGTAGAGCAATAAATTTAGCAATAGGTTTCCCATTCAGTTCGTCTTTTATTAACCAAAGCACTATTTTGTTCACCAGCGGAATACTGTATTTGTTGTTTCCTGAAAATCAAGCGGTATCGAACCTCGTATGTACATAATTCCTGATATCGTCGTAGAGGGTTTTAATGTGATATATGAAGCTGTTAGTGTCTTACACAGTTTTACTTAATTAGGAGAATTCTTTTTAAAACTATACCCATAACGGTGAGCATGCGAACTTTAACACTCTACTGCTGACATTCGATAAATAAGCCCGTAGGAACACACAGCAACAGGTGTCCTTACACAGGAAACTAAAGTGCTTTGAACTCAGCTGTATCTGTGTACTCCATAAACATTGGACAAGTGTTCTAAGGCATTTTTACTGCAATTCATCTATTCTGCTAACTATTAAAAAATGCCCGTGCTTTGCAACGGTTGTTAAAGAAGGGCATATGCGTATCACGGCTTTTTCGGGTTTCAGACCTCAGTCACTAAAATTCCTTGTTGGATCGCTCTGTCAATAAATTCACTTGTCCTAGCCAAGATGTCAAATGTAAGTAAAAGTCATTGTCCGAAACAATGTATCTTCATAAAGAATTGTGGTTGATTCCGCCTTATGCAAGACACTTTTTGTTTTGTTTGAATACCCAAACTAGTTTCGGCACTTATTGTGCCATCTTCCGTGGGTTTCTGTTGTTTATTTTCTATAATAACATGTTACATATTTGGTTATACAATCGTTTGCACAATTTTTTTGGTTTGACAAATTTGTTAGATGTTTTAGGCCTAATTTATTCAAGGTACTTACATTGGGTCATTCGAAGGGTATGTATGTGCATTGTTGTGCAATGACGAATTTTGACAACCTGTCATCTGCAACAACAAGACGCTTTTGTTTACGAAAACTGACTGATTTATTGTAGGCCTACATTAGCATGGAAGTTATATTGAAATTATTTCTATGTGGCTGTTTTGGCTTACTTACATTTGAGCTGTGGTGTTGCTGCTCGTTTGTTTGTGGCGTGTTCTTATGGTTTTTGGTCTTCAGTGCGATTTTTGCTATGAAACAGCACTGTTTACATCGCCATTTTTCTAGTATAAGTTGCATTTGTTTGTGTGGCGTGTCTGTGATGTGGAGCGCGATTTTTGAATAGTTTAGATACTGACATTGTTTTGAGGGTATGTATTTGTGTATGTTTTTGTTGTTGTTGTTGTTGTTGTTGTTGTCTGTGTGTGTGTGTGTATGTATGTGTGTGTGTGTGTGTGTAATAAACAGAGAGAGAGAAAGAGAGAGAGAGAGAGCGAGAGAGAAAATACTGTATGCCTGTGGGGGGGGGGGGGGGCGGTGTTCAGTGTATTTTGTTTTGAAATGCAGAAATTTCAAAACAAGATACACTGAACACCCCAGAGCACTAAAAAGTAGCAGCTGTCACTCTACATTCGCTGAACATTTAATAAAACAGAATCACACCCCAACAAACATAGAAACAGACCTACAAATCCTCAAAACCAGCAACAGTTTATTCCAAAAACTAACAATAGAAGAAAATTATCACATCCAAAAAGCAATAGCCCAAGGTAAAAAAGTACTAAATGAATACACGTCCGTATGCAATAAAACCCTCTTTGAGACCATAAAAGAAGTTTACAAATAAATCCCACCACCACATCACAGCTGAACTCCCCCCCCCCCCCTCACACACACACAGAGGCATTCAGTATTCTCTCTCTCTCTCTCTCTCTCTCTCTCTCTCTCTCTGTTTATTACACACACACACACACACACACACACACACACACACACAACAACAACAACAACAACAACAACAACAACAACAAAAACATACACAAATACATACCCTCAAAACAATGTCAGTATCTAAACTATTCAAAAATCGCGCTCCACATCACAGACACGCCACACAAACAAATGCAACTTATACTAGAAAAATGGCGATGTAAACAGTGCTGTTTCACAGCAAAAATCGCACTGAAGACCAAAAACCATAAGAACACGCCACAAACAAACGAGCAGCAACACCACAGCTCAAATGTAAGTAAGCCAAAACAGCCACATAGAAATAATTTCAATATAACTTCCATGCTAATGAAGGCCTACAGTAAATCAGTCAGTTTTCGTAAACAAAAGCGTCTTGTTGTTGCAGATGGCAGGTTGTCAAAATTCGTCATTCCACAACAATGCACATACATACCCTGCGAATGACCCAATGTAAGTACCTTGAATAAATTAGGCCTAAAACGTCTAACAAAATTGTCAAACCTAACAACTTGTGCAAACGATTGTATAACCAAATATGTAACATGTTATTATAGAAAATAAACAACAGAAACCCACGGAAGATGGCACAATAAGTGCCGAAACTAGTTTGGGTATTTAAACAAAACAAAAATTGTCTTGCTTAAGGCGGAATCAACCACAATTCTAATACTGCAAGCACGGAAGAGGCAAGAGCTGCACCATCACAAGAAGATAATATCTTCATAAATATGTCAAATGTAAGTAAAAGTCATCCTCCGAAACGATGTATCTTCATAAAGTTTTTGTTAAAAAAATGAAACATGCGAAAAGAAGCAAAGAAATGTCGTTAAGTATTTAATACACAAAACTAAATCAGTAACACTATGTTGAGTGTATTTTGGTATTCGCAGAGATAAGATTGCTTAATTCTATCACAGACGTTCGCTTCCTTGCTGTACTATCCCATACTTATTTTACAGCAGCGGCGTCGATTAGTTCTTTGGTACACTACAACGCCTCTATCGCTTGGTATAAATGCTTTATGTAGGTTCCCCTGTGAAATCTATTGTAGTTATTCCTTCTCTGTCTTAGGGCTATCGTTCTTCCCTTTCTGTCCATCGACTTCTACCTTACTATCTGTCCATTTAAGTTTCGTTTTCATGCAGATCATTTGTAGAGAGTAATATTAGCAAACTGTCTGCGACGAATAAATAGTGGATGAATGAAGTCTCGTAAATCACGCGCCGCGTGATGGGAATGTTTATTGTTTACATCATATGTCCTGAACTATGTTGTCGTAGGTAGTTTTTAACCCGACAGCGATTGTTGTCTGATAGTAAGCAATATGTATACCAAGTTTGATTGAAATCGGTCCATTATTTTAGGAGGAGATGTGGAAAAAGTGCGCATGATGTAGCAGTTATTCGGAAATTACATTGTTTATGTTGTCATATCTCCTGAAATATGCGTCGTATTATGATGTAAATTCGAAGGTACATTCAGTGGTATATTTGCATAATGTCTGCAAAATGTATCGTGAGTGGTGATTGCAGTAAAGACGTAATAAATCACAATCTCATGCATGACGATGATGCGGTTTCTCATGAACCAAATTGTTTATGACTTCATATCTTATGAACTATATGTCGAACTGTGATATAATACCGAAGGAAAATTCTGTGGTATGTATGTGTTCTGTCTGTGAATTGTCTGGCGTATAAAATTTGCAGTGTAGAAGTAATAACTTGTAACGTCATGCCGAATGCCATAAATATACATCATGAACATCGGAAAAGTAGTAAGCGATAACCTTTTTTCCTTTCATCATTTTGTTGAGGTTGTCAGCGAGAAAAAGTTTCGTAAAGATTTGAAATTATATTTAAAATTTATTGCAAGCCGCTAAGTACTCTTTCTCAAACAGATGACGAAATAAAATCACGCCATCACACGCCGCAAGATGGGACAGATATAATTGTTTATAACGTGATATATAATATGAACTATGTATCGTATGTGGCTCTATGTATCGTATGTGGCTTTTGAAACGACAGCAAATGATTCCTGACCTTAAAGAATATTTGTAGCAAATTTGGGTGAAAGCGCTCCAGTAATTTAGGAGGAGATGTGGAACATACATACATACACAAACATACACACACACACACACACAGCCTATCTTATAAGATGTAAGATTCCTCCTGGAGCACTCTGTATACCGCGAACTAACGTCCAAGACTTCGTACCTCAGGTGTGTACTGATATTACAAATCAGTATTAACACGTATGCAGTGGTGAAAACTTGCAACAAGGTGTAGTGTACTGGATGGTGTACATTATATTGTCTACCCTGTGTATCATCTGTTGAGGTAGCCACGTATTGCACAGATATTCCCCATACTGCAACGAAAAGCAGAGTCTCATGCCGGACCTCTAATATTTTATAAGCTACTAGGTGAAAATCTGGCGTTTCCCTGGTATTTATTTATTCCAGTCTTGTGTTTGTACTTCTTTTCTCCCTCCCTCTATCTCTGTCCATCTGCTCCTTTGTTAACCTCCTTTCTCTATCGCAGTCCATCTCCACTTCCTCTTTGAAATATAAATCTGAAAAATGTCATCAAGTAGATTTTGTCCAAGTCCGAAAGTAAAGTACAATATCTTGGCTGTGTTTCGATATGAAATATTCAATCTCCATCTTTTTTCCCTTAATTCCCTTCGCGTTACATACGGACGCCGTTAGGTTTCTTGTGGGTAAGCGATGGTTTGCTATTTACGTGGAAATTAGGACCATTACTTTGCCCATCGTATCACGTGCGTTTTTCAGGTTTTGAACTGTAGTCTTCACCTTTTCGACGGTGTCACGTTTTATAAGAGAAGTCATGAAGGTTGTAATTTCCTTCAATAAGTCGCCGAGGATGGTGTTGGTGTATTGTTCGGTATAGTCGTCTTTCCCGGGTGATGCTATTATTTCATATGTTGTCTTTCCACTTGTGGACACTGAAGTTCTGGCCGTTGGGAGTCCAATCGGGTATGGTGGTGATGCCATCTGGCGTGGTGCTCCTTGCCTTTGTTGTTGTTGTTTAGAGGGGACTAGACTACTTGGTCATCAGTCCCGCTCCTTGCCTTTGACGAGTCGATGTGACACAAAGGACTTCACGCTTTTTGATACTCAGGATGCCATCTTCAGCTGGGTGGATGACATTCTACATCATATAAGGTACATGTTGGCTTGTGTATGTGGCGTTGTTTGCACTGCTCGTAATGTGAATCCCTGCAAAATTTTACACACCTACGAGGTAAATGGCGATACTTTTCCGTGTACCGAAGCCGCCGACAGTTTTTGCGTTGAGTAGAGCCGTCCTTTAGCTCATAATTCTCGATCCGAACTCTGTTATTTAGGATGTAACGCTCATTGTAGATTTTTTCGGACTGCTTATCGTTCATCAGGGAAGCAGTAAATGTTGGCTGTAAGATGAGCTTCTTTGTTGTTGGATATGTTCTGCTGTACTGGTGAACGTTGAGGATCTGGTACCCCATCGCTGTCAGTTCATCGTGTAACTCCTGGCTTGGCACAACTTCAGTGATACCGTGGATTACTACCTTCAAAAGACACTCCTCCGGCCACTGGCGCGTGAAAAAATGTAGGTGATATTCCTGCAAGAAGGCGTTAGCCATCTTGTAATCCTCCATGGTTTATACCGGAATTTTATGTGGTCACCTTTGTATATCTCGCGAAATGATTTGGTAATTACCTTCTTCAGCTCTTTATTTAATTCCAAGTAGTTCCTTGTATGATAAACTACCAAAGGTGGTGGTTTGAAGGTTGTTAGTTTTCTTGAGTGATGGTTGGTGCTGCAGTGCATTAGACATCCATCTGTTCGTCTACTGGTAGTTTTTCAAATGAGTTTGAAGTTGGTACTACAAAGTTCTGTGATCCGGCTTTGCTCTTCTTCTTGACTCGTGGTGGTGATTGCAGTGGATTTGCCGCCTTTGCGCGTCTTCTTTGTTTATCTTTTTGGGATTGTTTGAAAGCCCGTGTTATCTTCGGGTTCGTTTTCTTGGTTTTCATCTCCTTCCTTCTCAGGGAATGGATCAGGTGTAACTTCCCTTTCCGTCTAAAACGAATCAGGTGTTGTAGATCCTTCTCCTGTTCTGTGTGATTTGTCCATTCCGTGAGTGTCGTCGTCCTCTTCTTCTGAGTCGCTCCTTCGATGCCGGTGTCGATTCCCTTTTCCAGATGCTTTTCGCAGCGATAACCTTATGAGGATGTCTCAGATTTGTTTTTCTTCTTCTGGTGTGAGTTCGCTGGCGTCTAAGTAGCGATGCATTCTAATGGCCGGCGTCTCGTTGTTTGAAACCGTTGCTTGTGGGGCGGTCGTATCTGCGTTCTCTAGTCCCTGGTCTGCCCTGTGCGCCTACGGACCCTGACCTTGAAAAATCCGTATCTGACGACCTAAAAATCAGGCCATTCCTGATTTTATTCTAACCTATTATCTACGAGGCGCGTCCAGAAAGTAAGTTCCGTTTGGTAATAAAATGAAATGGTACACAGATACAGAACAAATTTTTATTGCACAAATTTCTACAACTCTTAAACTACTTTTCCACATAACTGCCGGAATTTTGTAGACACTTGTCATAGCGTGCCACAAGTTTTTGCATGAATATTTCACAGAAGGTTGCCGCCTGTGTATTCAACCATGTGGTAACAGCTCTTTATCATCGTTGAAGTGTTGACCACCAAGGACAGATTTTAGGTGTAAGAAAAGATGAAAGTCGCTAGGAGAGGGGTCTGAGCTGTATGGAGGATGATCAAACAGGTCCCATTGAAAATTCCGTAAGAATTGTTCGTGAAAAAAAAATCTTTTGACAGTAATCCTCTTCTTACACCTAAAATCTGTCCTTGTTGGACAACACTGCAACGACGATGACGAGCTGAAAGAACATGTTACCATATGGTTGAATTCACAGGCGGCAACATTCTATGAAAAATGCACACACAACCTTTTGCCATGCTATGACAATTGCCTACAAAATTTCGGAAGCTATGTAGAAAAGTAATTTAACAGTTGTAGATTTTAGTACAATCAATATTTTTCTGTATCTGTACCCGTTCGTTTTATATAAGCACACGGAACTTACTTTCTGGACGCGCCTCGTATAATACGAGCGAGACGAATCACAGTCATTCTTTAGTTCGTCTGAGTCTTAGTTTGGTTCGGGATTAGTTTGGCTCAGTATCAGTCATTGTAAAAGCATGTTTTAGTATGTTTTTTTATGCATCTTATGATTTTCAAGACAATAAATAGAAGTCAAACATGCAGCAATGTACTTCCAGCCGCGCGGGAGTAGCCGAGCGCTCTGGAGCGCCACGTTACGGATCGCACGGCCTCCCACATCGGATGTTCGAATCTCGCCTCGGGCATGGATGTATGTGTTGTCCTTAGGTTAGTTTAACTTAGTTTAAGTTAAGTCTAGGGATTTATGACCAAAGTAGTTTGGTCCCATAAGAATTACAAATATGTCTGTGTGTACTTCCATTTACTACAAAGAACGAAGGCTGCCAAAATTCAATGGTTCCAGAACAACATGGATAATACGAAAAACACAGAAGGTTAGTCTACATCGGCGAAGCAGGTGATGAAATTTGTATTAATTATTAGAACTTGTGTTGGGATTGTGGCGGTCCTATTCTAAGAAATAGGTAGGATTGTCACAAAATCCACCAAACTATCCTTTGTTCGGAATCTCAGAAATATACAGCGATCTAATCATAATAAATAGAAGGCTTATTTGTAAACTTCCGTCGTTGTGAACTGAAATAATTCAACTTTTAGTTACAAAGGAATTACATCTTGTGAAATAAAAAAAAATGTTACGATTAAATAGCCTTAACACACGTAGCTATCCCACTGTATTCTTATTTGTTGTGAAAAGCTGTTAAAAAAAAGTACACAGTTACTTATGGAAAAAAATCTCACTGACGTGTTTTAAGGCCCACTTTAAATTTGTAGTTTTATAAGTTTTTGCAAACATTTTGGAGCAAAATAATAATCTAAATAATAAAAAATTAATTAATAAGGGTGTCTGAAACCCTTTTAATAAAAAAAATATGTAGTGGCGGGTTCCGAACCTCTGATCTTCAGCATCACTGTCGAACGCGTTGCCCACTACGCTACAGATAGTACTTTCATGTTGCGTTCATTAATCTGATACTATTGATGGCGGTTATTAAGTGATGCTAATATGACATTTGTAGACACTAGATTAGCATGTATCGTACGAAGAACGACGTGTTATTCAGTGTTCCATTGCTTTGAAATGACAGCGTGTAAGCTACAATAAGAAAATCATGAAATACGCAACGCAAGATGGTGTATGCCAGAGAGAGTTCTGGGCGAGGAATGTCACGTGACATCTGTGAACGGCTGGTTTTCGTTAATTCAATGGAGGGTGTCAAAACTCCCTTATTTTGCAAATATCTCTCAAACGATACGAGATATGAAAAAAAAAAAAAAAAAAAAAACATAAGGGAACAAAGTTGTAGAGAATTTTCTCCTCTACACATTCGGTTATTCAATTTTCGCATCAGATGAACGGTTTATTTACAATTAAAATTACATTACAAACGGCTTTTTTTTTTATTACTAACGTATTTCTTGTCCGAAATATTTCAAAACGCGAGGTTCTGGTCTCTGGTAGCCAACAATTATGTCTGTAAAATTTGGTGCCGATCGGCTGAACGGTTCGACCTAAAAAGTGGGAACACGTTACAGCCAGACAGACATCGTCAAATCGCCGTTATTTTTGCAAATATCTCTGAAACGATATGAGATATGAAGGAAAAAAAAACACATAAGAGAGCAAATTTGTAGAGAATTCAAAATGTTCAAATGTTTGTTAAGCTTATGGGACTTAACTACGGGGTCATCAGTCCCTAAACTTACAAACTACTTATGAACTACTTACGAACTAGGACGCCACAAATATCCATGCCCGAGGGGGGATTCGAACCCCCGACCGTAGTGGCCATGCTGACCGTGACTGGAGCGCCTTAGTCACCTCGGCCACCGCGGCCGGCAAGAGAATTTTGTTGTCTACAAATTCGGTTATTCAATTTTCGTGTCAGATGAATGGTTAAGCCGTTATTTTCATTTAAATTTCGAGCTGTCAAAAGACGATCGCAAAGGCCCACTTTTAGTGTTACTACCGTAACTTAAAGTTGGCCAAAAGTTATGGCTACTGTTATATCAGTACGAATAAATAAATTTCGAGCATCAAACATATGAGAAAATACTTGGATGTTTATGTGTGCTATCCTGAACCGTTTACGTAGTACGACCATTAATATGCCCAAAAGAGTCCCGCTGCACAGCCAGAACAGGAACCTACCCGTCTGTGAGATATAAATACCAATAACTCGGAAATGGAAAGAGCTCGACTTTACACTCTATTGGATATGTAGGCAACGTTTCATTCGCAATAATATACGGCCTAAAATAATCCATAGGCAAAGTCTAACAATGGTTTATTGTGTCTACAAAATCTTTAAAATATCGAAGATTTTTACATTCATTATGTGCAGTACAGCAACTGAGTTGAATAAACGCAGCCGTTTATGGAGCAATTATAACAAGCTGTAAGATAAGAAAGAATAATTTTTTTTCATTGAGTAGTTTTTTAATCTCATGATAAGTATTTCAGCTCAGTTCTTCTCCGAGAATGCGCTCAGCGCTAGTCGCTGTGGACTCGAGGACAACTATTTCTCATTGGCCCCTATGGACACTAAGGCTCCTGTAAGTACGAGCTGGCGCATCCGCCATTTTCATTCCCGTAGTTCGCAAGTTAAGCGTACTGCGGTGCTATAGGATTTGCGTCACGGCACTTTAGCACGACATTACGAGTGGTTGCGTTGCCATAAACTGCTCAGATCATTCCAGAGGTGGCTACAGAATGTTTAGTTTCCCGAGACATTCTGAGAGAAGGAAAAAATAGATCATTAACTGTCGGCACAAAAACTGGGAACCGGGACCGAGCTCACAGTTATGTATAGTAAGTAAATGTTATTTATTATTATGACTTGATTCTATATATTGAATCTGCGTTGAAATGGGAGCAGGCTTGACTTCGAAGGCAACTGAACACAGCACTTATACTGAAAGCACGTTTATTACGAACTCAACATACACGCAGCACTGACTGCCTGTCAGGCAGAGTGCTCTGCTATTTATACACAGACAGAATTTCCCAGAAATTAGAAGAACAGTTAACATAAGAAGCACGTAGAATTTACAAGGGAACATAAGAAAGATGTAGAATCTTCTGGAATTGTTAATTACAAAGAAATAAATTTTTTGCCGGTGGGCGGGATTGAACGGGCGACCTTCTGCACCACAGTCCGTGACACTTTCCCCTGCCCCACGCCGGCAGGCGGTATATGTGGTCTCTCGCGGCAATAGTAAAGCTGCATGTCGGGAGTTAGCAGTCGCAAAATATTATAACACAGCAAAACATTAAAGAACATACTGTTTTTACAGCACAATCTGTGTGTGTTTTATGTAGTATATTGAGAAATACACCACATCAAAAAGTTTTGTACTGACATTGCACAAACTGTTGAAGATACATTCTCACAACAACGTAATAAAAGTATTACAAACACTAAAACGGAAAAGATAACTATATAGGGAAATGGTATTACTTACGGCTGTGGCAGCGTACTATGCTAATACAGGCAACTACCGTTGAATGCTGTTTGTGGTATTTCGATGTTTTATCGTGATAACTTGTAGTATGCAATTTGAAAGAATGGTACCTGATGTTTTATCACAAAACACACCCTCAATCAATTTCTCATTAGTAAATGCCAATATTGACGCTTATCTATAAGAGACAAAAAATACTGGGTAAATTTTACTTACGTCTGCGGCGGTGTAGTGTTCTAATGTTGGAAACGAAATGTTTGCTTTACAAGGATTATTAAATTACTTACAAGACAAGGGTATGTTACATACGAAAACCTGCCAACCTTAGAGAAGATTCAACACAAAGGATTATTCCTCTCATTCTATACGATTAGATTCTCAAAAAGCATTCAACGGTTGTTGCCAACATCAGCACCGTGTGCCTCTCGGACTGTAAACTTTAGATCCTGTACACTAGTATTCTTTTTCGTTTTAGCGTTCGTAATACATTCTGAAACTTTCTCAACAATGTAATAGAAGAACATTCAGCAATGTCAGTACAAAAATCCGATGTGGTGTATTTGTCACAGCAGACAAGAAACACTTATTGCAACGGCAAACAAACCTCCCATATTGACAGTCATTATTCAAATACAAGCCAAGACCGCTTAAAACTTTTATTTAAATGGCCAGTTTCGGCAGAACTAAACGTAGTACGCTATTTTTATCACAGAAATATTCAGGGTGTTTCACTAAGTGTGTTTGCCTCTTTAACTTATAAAATAATAGGTGACGGGAAATTTTAATGCGGTAGGTCAACACAAGAAATGTTACATATATGCGGAGCTATGAATATAGTATATTGTATCATTTTCCAAAGAGTTACAGCACAAAGATATAATTTTTTAATGGAACAATAGGTTTTTTTTCTATCGTATGATGGATTCGTTTAACAAGCTGCGTCCAAATCAATTTAAACTACATTCCTATCACTGTTAGTTTGGGAGCTACAACCCTTCAAAGTTCCGGGGGTGGAGGCTGCGATAGCGTAGCTAACTGGCCGAGTGGCTATGCCCTGGGGCACGGCCCACTGTCTCATGACCACCAGCCAGTTAGCTACGTTGTCGTAGCCTCCGCCCGCTAAACTTTGAAGGGTTGTAGCTCCCAAACTAACAGTGATAGGAATGTAGTTTAAATTGATTTGGACGCAGCTGGTTTCAACGAATCCAATGGACGATAGAAAAAACTATTGTTCCATTTTAAAAAATATATCTTTGTGCTGTAACTCTTTGGAAAATGATACAATAAACCATGTTCATAGCTCCGCAGAAAGTGTAACATTTCTTGTGTTGATCTACTGCATTAAAATTTCCCGTCACCTATTATTTTATAAGTTACGGAGGCAAACACACTTAGTAAAACACCCTGTATATGTTTCTTGAGGTTTTTTTTCTTTATTTGGCAGCAAAGAAAAGCAGCAATAAGTAAAGAAAACGCGAGATTTTTGTGTCTAATCAACATATCGATGTATACAAGACCGTAATGCAAGCTAAAAGTAGCACGATCTAAGGCTCTATGGCAGGTAGTTACAAAATATTTCACTGAATTTGAACAAAACAACACTGTTCGTATAAGCTACGTATTGTGTTTAGCAATCGCAAGGAATGAAAATCGCGGATGCGCCAGCGTGTGTTTTTAGGAGCTCTAATGGACACAGCTTACGTGACGCTCAGCACCTTTTTTGATTAGCTGGGGACCTGTAGCGCGGCAGCGGCTCGCCACGTACAAACCGCCGCTGAGCCTGGCGCTGCCTGGCGCAGAGGGCGTTTCCATGGCAACCACCCAGCTGCCGCTGCGCCATTTGACTCGCGCCAGTAACAAGTGGGAACATGCCCGGGCTTGCCTCTCAGCACCACGCGCTGCGTATTCACGGCAACCGTGCCGCTGCTGCGCTTTCTCGCCGTGAATTGGCTGTAGCAGCTCGTATGTGACAAGAGTTCGCGCTCGTTTTCGCGTCCTCTTCGGTGCAGAACTAGTTCTGAAACTTATCAAATTGGACGCTGTTAATCTTTCTTGGGAGTGTTGAGCATGAGAAGAAAAGGTTCGGATTTATGTTTGCAAATTTCATGCTACATGGGAAGATTCGTATTTGTTTGTGAAGTCAGATGGGAAAGCTCTGTGCCGTAAATAACGAGGCATCGTCAGTGCGCCGTCACTACGAAAAGAAACATTCCGTAACACACGAGGTGAGTGTTGCACGGAGCGCAGCTGAACTGCTTACTAAATTAAAATCTGTATTGCCATGCCGGCCGCGGTGGCCGAGGAGACTGAGGCGCTTCAGTCACGGTCTGCACGGCCACTACGGTCGGGGGTTCGAATCCCCCCTCGAGCATGGATATTTGTGCCGTCTTTAGTATAAGGTAGTTGATAAGTAGTTTGTAAGTTTAGGGACTGATAACCCCGTAGTTAAGTCACATAAGCTTAACAAACATTTGTATTGCCATAATCTGAAGAGGTAAGCCTTGGTTATACTGTTCATTCTAAAAGAAAATTAAAAAAATACCTTGTTTTAAATTGTACTCGCATCTCTAAAAATTTCTTCTTTAAGTGTTTCATGTCGTTAGATTTTAACATCAATTATTGCTACTGTTGTCCGCAGACATCTGAGCTGAAATAGCAGTTCTAACAAGCAACATTGATGAACTGAAAATTGCACGAAGTGTAAGACCTCTTACTAACGGACAATTTGTAAAAGAGGTTTTGTAGTGTGTTCGAAGGTAATATGCCCATCTCTAGTGGCCCAATATGAGCGTTAAACTTGTATCAACATAAACAATTTTTCGACGATTGGTGTGATATTAAAGTAACATCTCTTAGACTACTCGATTGCCAAAAGTTGCAATTTTTATAAGCGATTTCCATGAAGATTTCACTGTTGGGTTTCATTTCTTTGAAAAACTCCACAACCGGGGAAGATATTTTCCTGGCTGTAATGGAGGATTTGAACGATATGCAGTTACTCCTCGAGCGCCTATACAGTACGCGAAGCACTGCCTTTCACGCTGAGCTATTAGCAAAGGTATCACAAGTTCAGATCTTTCATGGATGTTGTTGTTTTGTGGTGTCCAGTCCGCAGACTGGTTAGCTGCAGATCTCCACGCTACCCTGTCCTGTGCAAGTCTCTTCATCTGACAAGGGATTGGTCAGACTTGTCATGTCCAAGCCTGTGTTGCTATTTTTATCACTATGAGTTGACATTGAAGGAAGTCTGTATGCAGACTGTTAGCTGCTGACATGACCTGGAAGTCAGTAAAAACTTTTATGAAGTATGACATTGTTGCTTGGTTTCCGCGCTTATAGCTGCCTGTTGTACAACCCTGACCTCTCGCTACGTTATACCAACGCCATCTAGGGACAAGGTGGCGTTATCTACGCGCCGCTCTCCTGCCGCAGCAGTGAGAGGGCTGATTCCCCCAGTGAAAGCGATCGTACGATAATAAAAAAATACGATAATAATAAATTCGTTGACAAATGTAGCTGATATGTTATCTAAATGTTCAAATGTTTGTAAAGCTTATGGGACTTAACTACGGGGTCATCAGTCCCTAAACTTACAAACTACTTATGAACTACTTACGAACTAGGACGGCACAAATATCCATGCCCGAGGGCGGATTCGAACCCCCGACCGTAGTGGCCGTGACTGAAGCGCCTCAGTCTCCTCGGCCACCGCGGCCGGCTGTTATCTAAAACATTATTTCCAAAAAGCTATGAAATAGACACAAATACATATACGATTTAGAACACGTCAACCTATTATTTCTTGTAATTGCCGCAAAAAGGCGAAATATTGATACAATGTTCAAAACATAGGTTTTTTGTGCACCAGGAACATACAAGCGAAGACGACATATGACAGCCCTGCGAATCACAGACGTTGTTAGACGTCCGTAGACAAAACTCGGCCGGTGTTAGGAAGGAATCAGGCCTAATATCAGTATATTTAGAGGCGTGCCACGCTTATTTAATCACATTTTGAAACCGTTGCGGGGGGGGGGGGGGACTGATAATGTACGACTGATTGAAACTTGAGAACAGTCACGGTGATAGGAAACTGCAGTAGTTTACACACAATAATTTTCTCTGTTAGTTTTCTGTAAAATGCCTTGAATTATTGATAAAAATAACAGTCCAGTTCGCAAATTATTTTAACAATTTATTAATATAGGTGACCGGTTTCGATCTAGGTTTTAGATCATCTTCAGACCTCGCTACAGATGTTCAGGCGGTGAGCGTGCGGCGAGCAGTCACCGCCTGAACATCAGTAGCGAGGTCTGAAGATGATCTAAAACCTAGATCGAAACCGGTCACCTATATTAATAAATTGTTAAAATAATTTGCGAACTGGACTGTTATTTTTATCATTAAATAATAAGTTCGCTGTTTATTCCAAGAAAGGAAACAATGTTTTCCAAACTGATTGCCTTGAATTATGTTCGTCGTGCCAGGTGGAATCTGAAGTATCTCTACTTCTTGGTCAGGGTGAGCTCGAAATACAGCTTTTAATGAATCAGAAATTTTATGACCTGACCACGATTCTAGAAGGAGAAGAGATTTGTTCCCGCAGAACGGAATAAAAGCATGACGCATGAAAAGTGTAACGTTATCATTTCCCATTTTTCCAGACTTCAAAGCGTCTACCACAAGATTGTCTGCGTAGGAATTTGTTTGACACGTGGTCCAAAACGTCCAGTTGGTTCTTTAAGACACACATATAGTCTAGGCAGCAATGAACCATCCAGACTAATTATGGGCATTATAGTGTATGAACGGGTGAGTGCAGTCGTGGACTGTGCAATTGCCTCAATATGTTTTTCCCCTATGAATGACACTGTTATTTTCTCACGCATTTCTTATTGAAAACCTGACTGATCTGCATTGTAATCGTAAGATTCACTAAAACTGGCGAGGTTATTTTTCGCAGTCGTAAGAAAAGCTATCATTTCCATTTGAGTCACTTCATTTACTGACCTGTTTCTCGATACAAATTTTGTTATTTTTCGTACTACAATTTTATGTGATCCTTTGATGCGACTAATCCAACTTTTAGGAGCTGTAAATTCTGTAGCGCCTATCGCGTTGGCAATCTCTAACGCCCAATCACGCAAAGTTGTGTCGCTGACACTCAATGACTGTCGTCTGGCATCGGTAAATTGCTCAAAAAGTCGCGCATTTATCTCCGTCGCAATTTCCAGTCAACTCTTACGTCGTCCAGCGACTTTCTTTTTCCGTCTATACAATTCACGCTCAGAACGTGGGACTTTGCGATCGTCTTTTGACAGCTCGAAATTTAAATGAAAATAACGCCTTAACTATTCATCTGACACGAAACTTGAATAACCGAATTTATAGAGGAGAAAATTCTTTACAACTTTGCTCTCTTATGTTTTTTTCATATCTCGTAGCGTTTCAAAGATATTTGCAAAAATAACGGCGATTTTGGGATGTCTGTCTGTCCGTCCGTCTGTCTGTCTGTCCGTAACGTGTTACCTGTTTTTAAGACAAACCGTTCAACCGATCAGCACCAAATTTTACAGACATGATTGTAGACCGCCAGAGACCAGAACCTCCCTTTTACAAATTTTTCTGACAAAAAATACGGTAGTAAAACCAAAAAAAGCCGTTTGTAATATAATTGTAATTGCAAAGGAACCGTTCATCTGACACGAAAATTGAATAACCTAATTGGTAGAGGAGAAAATTCTCTACAACTTAGCTCACTTATGTTTTTTTCATATCTCGTATCGTTTCAGACATATTTGCAAAAATAACGGATATTTGACACCCTTCATTGAATTAACGAAAACCAGCCGTTCGGAGATGTCACGTGACATTCCTCGTGTATTTGATGATTTTCTTATTGTAACTTACACGTTGTCATTTCAAAGCAACGGCACACTGGGGGATTAACAAAAACACATCGTTCTTCGTACGATAAACGATAATGTAATGTCTACAAATGCCATATTAACATCAGTTAACAACGGCCATGTATAGTATGAGATTAAAGAGCTCCTATTCTCATTTGTAGCCGTAGCGTAGTGTGCAAGGTGCTGGACTGTGACGCTAAAGGGCGGCGGATCTAAACCCGTCACTGCTTAAATTTATTTTAACCGTAAAAGGGTTTCAGACACTCTTATTAATGAATTTATTATTATTTAGATTATTATTTTGGTCCAAAATGTTTGCAAAAACTTATAAAACTACAAATCTAAAGTGGGCCGTAAAACACGTCAGTGAGATTTTTTTTCCTTTCTAGTATAGCGGTTCAATATTAAACTCCATGAAGTAAATCGCTGTAAAACACGAATTACGTCCACTAGTTTTTTTTTCTTCTGAGAAAAATATTTACTAAGCTGCAAAAGGTCGTAGTTCAACAATATTTGTATTAAAATCTGTCAAAAATCTCAGAAATATATTTCTGAACAGCTCCTTTCATAACATAAAATTACAAACAGTCAATCAAAAAACAGGCCTAAAAAAGTGCAAATTTTGAAAGTCATTCTTTGATACTCTAATTAATAAAATCTAAAAAAATATTTAATAGCAATATATTATAACTATTTACGAAGAAAACAGACCAAAAACCATTGCTCTAAATTGATCCCCTGAGCAACTCTAGCCAATTTTTGAGAAGGCTATTTTTCGATTTGTTATGGCCAACTTCGCCATCTTGGCTCGAGTTTCATGAAATATAAACTCTATTTAAACTTTAATTTCCTATATTTTTTCGGGTAATAATTTTTGCAAATTTAACATTACGCCGTCACAGAATGCTTGGACTAGCCGATGCTCGCGAAGCCCCTGAGTTGGCGAGGCCAACACTGTGGAATATCATTGGAAGTGTAGACCCCGACACACCGAATTACAGCCTTTCTGGACAATGCCACGTTGATTAACAAGGCCTGTGCTCTGCTGCCAAGAGTAGTTGTAACAACAGCAAACAACTAGTATTGTGTAGCATTGTGCTGAGCTTGTGAATACATGAAGGTTGACTAATGCATTATATAACGTTTAATGATATTTATGAAATGCATAATCAGACTTATGATGGTAACAGACAAAATACTTTACATGAATGGTTGGACACCAGGGCCGCTAAGATACCTCTACTAATAGTTCATAGCCTATCGACTACCAGCAGAAATTTGAAGTATGAATCAGTAGGCAAATTAAAAGAAAAATTCTAAAATCCACTGAGATACATTAATGTATTAACAAGCTCAGCAAAACGCTACGAAACACTAGTCGTCATCTCTTTTTGTAACTACTTTCGGCAGGCAGCGCACAGAACTTGTTAATCCTAGTGTTATTGTTCTGGGCCGAATAAAATTTACAGAGACAACAGCGGCAGTAATATTTTCTCCGCGTGTGAACTATCGACACAACAAAAAAGCATTCCACATAACTGGACAGCAGGAATGACAGCAAGTTACGTATTTGACAATAAATACATCGAGGTCGTGCAATTTTGGATACACTGAAACTGAAGAACGAGATAACAGAATGTTTAGAAAGTTATGAAACGTTTTATGCCAAGCCAAATTCTTATGAATAGCGTTGACAGGACCTACGAACAGCTAGGGTGTATCAGCTCTGAATAGAAATAATGCTTTATTAGAATAGCTGAAAAAAAGGAATGAATCACTAGTTACGGAACTGACTATTTCGTGAAGCCGACTGGAAACCCACTGTCGCAGAGTTAACGATGTAAATTTTGTTCTATTTCTACAACAATCGCGAGAGTGCGTAATTGCTTAACTTGAATTGGTTGATCAAGAAATGATCTCACACAGAAATCCACGCGGAACACTATATTAACAAACCCAACGAAGATGTAGCTAATATTACCTTTTTATATTTATTTTCTCTTATAACTTGTAATTATAATGTACGACTAATAAACATGCCATCCCCTTAATATAATATCACCAAAAATATTGAAGTCTCGCGATGCATTCTTTCTGCCGCAAAACGTTGTACGATCTCATGTAAAACCAGGTCTGTTGTTTTCGTTAAAGTACTTTGAAGAATCTGTTCAACAACTTTGTCATAAATTGACATCTAACTAGTTACCTACCAATATATATAGTGACAGTATCAATATTAGATATGTGTATTTCTACAATAAATATAATAACTTGGCAATCGCACTGCAACATAACTTGAATTTTGATACTGTCGAATCCGACGTGAAGTATATTTAATCCGCCAAGACTTAGCACTCTCTAAATTGCTACGAACGCTTGTCCATAAAGTGAACAATGAAGAACACATGTCCATCAGTACACTGTTTAGCGTCATTTAATAATCGAAATAGTAGATTATTCTTATGTCATTACGTTGTGCGATGGCCAAGTCTTAATGATAGAAATAAAGATGTAACAATTTATGAAAAAGCTGTTAAATAGATGCTTCCATAGATGTCAACTAAAATAACTGAGCCATGCGGGAGTAGCCGTGTGGTCGGAGGCATCTTGCTACGGACTGGTCGGTCTCTCCCGTCAGAGGTTCGAGTCCCCCCTCTGGCATGTGTGTCTGTGTGTGTGTGTGTGTGTGTGTGTTTAAATTAATGTAAGTAGTTTGTAAATCTAGGAACTGATGACAACAGCAGTTGGTCCAAAAAGGTTCACAAACATTTCGAAATAACCGAATTGGTTTTACACGAGATCTCACAACTTTTTGCGATTGAAAGTATCTGTCGCGAGACTTGCATTTTTGAGCATTTTATGTTCTTGATACTGTCTAATTTCTATTTTCGTGTTTAGTCTTTTTTTTTCTTATTGGGAAACATTTGTAATACCTCAGCTTCGAATTTTGTTAAAGCCCAGATCCTGTCTCTTTTCGTTTGTTTCAGAGGCTTTCATGTAACAATTGTTGGAAATTCTGAGAGGTAAGCGCTTCTACGTCGATTGTATTCGCGAATGCGGACTCGTAAACTTTGATAACACTGAAGTGGACATTAATTAGATGTAATCCATGTGGATCTGTCACCTGACCGTGAACACTGATGGTCGTAAGTCCATCAGTACACTGTTTGGATTTATATCCTAATTTTTGTGTGTGTTAATAGCACAGGACAATCGTCAATGAATATATGTTAATGTAACGTTGGATATTCTTCTATCATGAACAACAACCCTTTTTTGAAATCTGAACTAATAACATTAGCGTTATTTTTGAGGGTTGTCAACAGTATTTCAATCATAACAAACACTCTCTTTCACTCGACTTTTAAGTATGCTATTAAAGTTGGGTGATGTACATTGGGCTTCTTACCTTCTACTATACTACTTTCCAGTAAATCATAAATGTAGACCGGTCAAAAAATGTTCAAATGTTTGTATAGCTTATGAGACTTAACTACGGGGTCATCAGTCCCTAAACTTACAAACTACTTACGAACTAGCTAACACCAAGGACGGCACAAATATCCATGCCGGAGGGGGGGATTCGAACCCCCGACCTTAGTGGCCGTGCAGATCGAGCCTGGAGCGCCTCAGTCCCATCGGCCACCGCGGCCGGCTAGACCGGTCACCCAATTACATTTTGCTCTTTTAGCTTCTGTATTAAGACACTTCTGATGCAAAATATACAAATAAAAGTACAAAAATCGACAGCGATCAACGTTCAAAAGGAGTACTGCACGTTACTGACTTTGTCATAAAAATTTTTAACATTGTTTCAACTGAATAACCAAGATGCAGATATCCTGCTAACAGCTAGTTAATGTGATTCTTCAGTTCCTCCCGGCGTATTTGTTAATCAAAATATCCACGGGCGTACTGCCGGTCTATCGTGTCCAACGGGCCCGTTGGACACTATAGACCGGCAGTACACCCGTGGATATTTTGATTAGCTAGTGAATGATTAGGTACACAAGACAGGCTATAACAATAAATGATTGCTGAAAGACATTTTAAGGAGTAGGGGGTTAAAATATAGTTTAACAAAAGCAACTGACAGAGGAAAAAATTGTAAAAAGAAATACATCAATTTTTGTAGTGCTGTAGGTCTTTAAACTTGGTGAAATTTCAGTATAGTCCGTGTACTTCAGTCCCAACATTGTTATAAGACCAATAATCCATGCTTCAGCAACATTTATAGTAGCTGCATCTTGTAAGGGACAGTTTCGTACGGACACTTGAAGTCCGCAATACTGTGGTAAATCGCGCACATGCGCGGGAATCGTCATGTGTTTTGAGAGCTACTGAGTCGTAGTAGTTCAGGGGTTAGACAATAGATAGCGGCACCTCTCATCTGTCAAACGAGCGTCTGGTCGCTCGCTTTGTGTATAGACACGTGACTGGAAAATCTAGGCCGTTATGACACTCAATGGCGATCGGCGGGAGAAACCCTGTTGGGCCTTGGAGAAATATGCAATAAACCACTTAAAAATTAATAACTATTGATCCATATATACTATAAAGGAGTGCGAAGGCTCGTTTTAAAGATTAAGATTAGACGGATGAGCTGATATAAACGCGCCTCCTGTCACTTTAATAGTTTTTGAGTTACAGTAAATCAAACATCATTATAAAATATCAATTTTGTGAATGATATATCTTGAAAACGGCTAAACCAAATATTACGTACAAGGTGTCAAATGATAGATCTAAGTGAGTACTATTAACATGTATATTTAGTTTTTTGCGCAAATTCAGTAAATTTATATTAGAAGGTGGATTTTTAATAAATAAATAATAACTGTAGTATTAGCGGCAGTACAGTAAATTAGAGTTAAGTAAATAGTTAAGAAACCACAGGATCAATAAATAGTACAGTGAATAATCTGTGTTTAAATACTAAAAAAGCAAATGTATAAAAGATTAATTTTTGATAATGCAAAAACTACGATATGTACAAAGTTTTTGATGGCATATTCTGTTTCAGCGGAAAATTTCCGTTAAATTCTATCATCACATGTA
This sequence comes from Locusta migratoria, assembly GCA_026315105.1. Lineage (NCBI taxonomy): Eukaryota > Metazoa > Arthropoda > Insecta > Orthoptera > Acrididae > Locusta > Locusta migratoria. The sequence goes on from CM048755.1 coordinate 320,213,708, forward strand.
TTTATTTAATTCGTATTTTATGCAAAAGAGGTAATTTTGTGAAAACAAGATAATGATTTAACTTCAGAGCAAGCCAACGAGGGTACGTAAGGTGGCCATTATGGCTTTTTAGGGGCAGTCTGTTAACGTCGGTTTGACAGACAAGACGTGTCGTTATGCTGGGTGACTTTGGAGTCGTTTGAGGACTTGAGAACTTTGATTTTATTCTGCGTCTGTGGGACTTAGAAAAAGTCTTCAGTGGTGCTTCGTGGACTCTAACTATATTCTGTGACAGTGGAAATTAAGAGTTTCTCAGGATTGTTGCTAGACTTTAATTTTTTATTTAGCGACTGTGCGACTTATAAACTATTCAGTCAATTTTCCATATTTTGGTGTGGCAGCCTTAAGGAACTCGGCATTTCTCTGAAGTTAGGTGTAACAAATATTCACTGACGGATATTACGCGGAAAAACATCAATTTAGTTAAAAGTGTCTGTGTCGTTTGTGCATTTTTTTGTTCCCGCCTCCAGTTATTTAAAGCTAAACATTTTGGGGACATTTCAGCAGGTGTGGCTGGCCCCTAGACACGACGCAGCCAGTTTGTATAATAAAAGTGGGGTCTACAGCCGCACCGCACTTCAAGGAGCCCCAAGCTAACACAAGATTTGAATGGGTGATATGTGCTGTTTTGTTTATTTTATTTATTTATTTATTTATTTTGTGCCGTAGCACTGGGGGCTCGAGCCAACTGAGGGGAATAACTGATAAATTTGTGTCGCCCTGCACAGAATAGTGTGTCTTTTCCTAGTTTGTGTTTGGAAAATCCGCATGTAAGCTCGCAATCTTCACCATCAATTGTAGTTATTTCTTCCTTCTTCATGTGTGACAGTAAAGAAAGTTAATGGGAAAACGTGTAACGCTAATTATAAAGCAATCGCACGGCAAAAGTGTCTACAGTTGCAAATACTTCATTCTTATATGATCATACCTTAGTCTTATGTGATTGCTTTTATTTTAATATAAATATACAATCCCAGAGACGGATTTACGTCTCAAATATGTCAAAGACATTATTGATAGATCTGAAGCATTGAATTAAAATTTGTGGTGCGGCCAGGAATCGAACCCGGACTTCCAAGGCTCACTAGGCAGACGTCTTAACCGTTAGACTACCACACCATCAACGATTAAGACGCTTTGGAATAGTCTATATACGATTTCCCTGCGGGTTCGATTCCCGGCCGCACCACAAATTTTAATTCAATGCTTTAGATCTATCAATAATGTCTTTGACGTATTTGAGACGTAAATCCGTCTCTGGGATTGTATACTTATGTTAATTGATATTTATATCACCGTAACAGGATTGTTCCACCATGTCCATTGCTGAGGTGCTATTCCGCTGCATGGAGAGCCTTGGCAGTAGTGGCAATTATCTTTGGAACAAAGAAGCTAAATTAAAGTTTGTGTTGTGGAGGGAAATCGTATATAGACTATTCCAAGGCGCCTTAATCGTTGGTGGTGTGGTAGTCTAACGGTTAAGACGTCTGCATGGAGGTCCGGGTTCGATTCCCGGCCGCATCACAAATTTTAATTCAATGCTTCAGATCTATCAATAATGGCTTTTATTTTAATAATCTAATTTTGTAAGTTCCGTGTAAAAGAAATATTTTATCAGCGCCAATAATCTAACAATTTTTAATATGTCGATGATATTCAGCTCTTGCGGACTCCTGAGCTCTGGTACTACTGAAGACGACATTAATTAAATGAAATCCGCCCAGACGTTTCACTCTTGATAGTCCCATGTCCGCTTTACCACGTGTCTACCCACCTCTCCTTCTGAAATTAAGAAAATAATAAACTCTCTCAAGAGTAAAAGCTCACAAGGAATTGCTGGTATTTCCAGCAAGGTAATAAAAGCTTGTTCTCAAGAAATAAGTAGGATTCTTAGCCACATATGTAATAGTTCTCTGAAGCAGCGTGTTTTTCCTGAAAGACTGAAATATGCTATTGTTAAACCACTGCACAAAAATGGGGATACGTCTGATGTCAACAACTACCGCCCAGTCTCACTTCTGACAGCCTTATACACCATTATTGAAAAAGTAATGTATTCTAGAGTAGTTTCACATATAGATAAAAATAAAGTTCTAACAAAATGTCGGTTTGGTTTCCAGAAAGGCTTTTCAGCAGAAAATGCTATATACACTTTCAGCAATGAAATATTAAATGCTCTGAATAACCGGACATCGCCCGTTGCGATCTTTTGTGATCTCTCCAAGGCTTTTGATTGTGTAAATCATGGAATTCTTCTAGATAAACTAAAGTATTGTGGTATGGATGGGACAGTGTACAAATGGTTTAAATCATACCTAACAGGAAGAGTGCAGAAATTTAACACAAGTAATTCACATAATACTCAAAATACAGCTGATTACTCAAACTGGGGAACAATCACAAGGTTCGGTTTTTGGCCTTTTGCTGTTCTTAATTGCCATTCTATATTCATGAAGATGCAGAGCTGGTTCTTTGTACTCATGATATAAGTATAGTTATCACACCTGACAGACAAAAACTAACTGAAGAAATTGTAAACGACGTCTTTCAGAAAATCATTAAGTGGTTCTCAGCAAATGGACTATCATTAAATTTTGCTAAAACACAGTACATACAGTTCCATACAGTAAATGGAATGGCACCATTAATAAATATACAGATTGATCAGAAATCTGTAGCAAAGGTAAAATATTCAAAATTTTTAGGTGTATGCATTTATGAGGGGTTGAACCGGAAAAACCACATTAAAGATCTGTTGAAACGTTTGAGTTCAGCTACTTACGCTATTAGGGTAATTGCAAATTTTTGTGATCTACATCTCAGTAAATTAGCTTACTATGCCCATTTTCATTCTCTGTTTTCATATGGCATCATTTTCTGGGGTAATTCATCATTGAGTAAAAAAAGTATTCATTTCACAACAGCGTGTAATCAGAATAATTGCTGGAGCCCATCCAAGATCATCCTGCAGACACTTATTTTAAAAAGAGCTAGGGATCTTCACGCTAGCTTCACAGTATATATATTCACTTATGAAATTTGTTGTTACCAATCCCACCGAATTCATAAGCAATAGCAGTGTACATAACTAGAAAACTAGGAGATCTTCACTATTCGAAGTTAAATCTAGCTTTGGCACAGAAAGAGGTGAATTATGCTGCCACAAAAGTCTTTGGTCACCTACCAAACAGCATCAAAAGCCTGACAGATAGCCAACTAGCATATAAAAATAAATTAAAAGAATTTCTGAATGGCAACTCCTTCTATACTATAGATAAATTTTTAGATATAAATGAGTAAATCTGAAAAATAATAAAAAATAAAAAAGTAATACATAAAAAATGAATAAAAATTAAAAATAATTACTGTGTTATGTAATATTTAGTACAAAGTAGTAATTTTTAAAGACACCTTTAATTAACCTGACACTTTCCACATCATTACGAAGTGTCGTATTTATGATCTATGGAACAAGTACTAATCTAATCAAATCACTGGTAACATCCAGAGTTTAACGTGGAATTCGATTCACCAATCGTTTCTGGCAACTCGTCACATCTTAGAGAGAAGAAGATAAGATTAAAATAAAGACATAAAATAACGCTATGTTTCTTCTATGAACTGCAATGGAAATTGTAAGAAGTGACATACTGTAGCAGATGAACTTCCATTTAACAGTGAAACAGCGTATATAGGTATTCGCATGTTCACCGGAAACGGAATGGGACGCGTGGATGGTGGCAATAAATCTATGTTAAGCGGCCACTCTGTGTTATTAATTATGCTAATTAAGCTGACGGTCCTGCTGCTGCATATTTATTCGTATTTCAGACCGCTCTGTTAAGTGCTAGCCTTGCGCATTTCTGCTAAAGGCTGAAAGCAAGCCGTTTTTGTAGCAAGAAAGCAGATGGAGTTCACCTAGGGATTTCTTTATGAAATATTCATAATTTCTGTGCAAAATAAGAGGCTTACCTGCCAATCATCTTTGGTAACCTCTGTCTGCGTATTTTCCCGCAAGAACGCAGCCAAAAAAAGCTCTGTAATAAAGTTTTTAATGATACTCAAAAGAAAGCATACGCAAAATCGACGAGCCATTTTATCGTCTTAAAACTTTGAAGGAAACTAGAGTGGCTTAGGACAGAACGAAAAGTTCCTCATTACACTAAGTAATAGGGAATATTCCATGTCGCTAATGGATTTCGATCTATTCCCTTTCCGGGAAAGAAGAAAGATTAGGGCTTAACGACCCGTCCACAAAGTGGTCATAAGAGACGGAAATTTTCTTAGAACCGTTATACGTACTTTACCAACTTTTTCTTTTATGTTGCACATTATCATCACTTATAAAATCAACGTCTGCCTCCTATTACAGTCTGGAACTTCAGAAGGACTATTTAAACTGAGTGCAATGGTTTCAGACTATTCAGTTATACAGAATGATTTAGTAGGAACAGTAAAAATTTCAGAACGTGATCGTATAGGCGAATTAAAAAAATGCCATATAACATGTATTCAATTTTTGTTGTGTACAGAGACACAGTTGCTAGTATGTAACCCAAACAATCTTAATACAAAAGCATTTGAGGACATTTTCACTGAATTTTCCAACAGTTCTTGATAGAATAGCATGATATTACATTTAAAAAAAAAAAATAATTGTGTAAGTTTGACACAGCTATTATCATTATTATTTTTTTCTTTAGTTAACAGGATTTCGGCTAACAGAGTTCAAAATCGGAAGAGGGCTTTGTAATCCATAAACCGGTCAACTAAATAGAAAGGAAAGAAGCTTAGGGCTTAACGTGCCGTCAACAGCATGGTCATTAGAGACGGAGCTTGCCGGCCGCGGTGGCCGAGGTGACTGAGGCGCTCCAGTCACGGTCAGCACGGCCACTACGGTCGGGGGTTCGAATCCCCCCTCGGGCATGGATATTTGTGCCGTCCTAGTTCGTAAGTAGTTCATAAGTAGTTTGTAAGTTTAGGGACTGATGACCCCGTAGTTAAGTCCCATAAAAAAAAAAAAAAAAAGACGGAGCTCACGCTCGGATATTTGAGTAAGGATGGGGGAGGGAATTGCCCGAGTCCCTGCGAAGGAACCTTTGCGGAATTTGCCCGAAGTGATTTCGGGATATCACGGAAAACTTAAATCTGTATGGTCGGAGGTGGATTTGAACCACCGTCCTCCCGAATGTGAGTCCAGTGTTTCCACTGCGCTAACTCACTCGGTAACTAAATAAAAATAAACTTGTATAACAAATACAAAATGGTGCTTTGAATTCAGTATGATGAGTTTCTACCAAGAACTGACGGAAGAATCAGTTATAATATCCTCATTTGCCTTTAAGTTTGTTTGGGTTACTTACTTACAGCTTTATATCTGTAGTCAATAAAAATTGGTCACATTTTAAATGTTATATGTTATTCATGTAGCTACCGACTCCTAAAATACTGTTCCTCCAGAAGCATTCTCTACAACGTCATTAATCTTGGTAAAGGGAAATGATGTACTACTTAAAAATAAAATTGAAAGGAACAATAATGTGTAATATATTCTGATCAAGTGAAAACATATTGAACCAATGTTGAAGGCGCCGTGAACTGAAAAACCGCATAAGAAACAGTATTTAGAAAGTGCAGAAAACCCACAACAGCAACAGTAGTCGAAAAATCAGTATTATCCGCGGGGAAACATGAAACATGTTTTGACACATAGTAATATGAAACAACAGTGAATGCTAATATATTTCTAACATATAAATCATTGCCGTGAGAGGTGCCTACATCCTCCCTTGCGTTTCCATATACCGGCGCACTCTCAGGGAAGATCGCCCGCATTTTGAGAAAACACCAGGTTGGAACTGTTTTTTGTCCGCCGAATAAAATTCGTGCACTGGTGGGGAGCGCTAAAGATGATCTCGGTTTGAGGAAGGCGGGCGTGTACCAGATTCCGTGTCAGTGTGGAAAGTCATATATTGGACAGACGATGCGTACCGTCGAGGATCGATGCGTTGAACACCAGAGGCACACACGATTGATGTATCCGAGCAAGTCGGCGGTCGCTGAACATTGTTTGTCGGAGAATCACGCCATGGAGTATGAACACACTAGGATTTTGGTACAGACGTCGAGATACTGGGACTGCGTCGTTAGAGAGGCCATTGAAATTCGCACAAGTGACGACCTCATAAACCGTGACTCTGGCTACAATCTTAGCAAAGCTTGGGAACCAGCGATTGGGTTAATTAAGAGTAAATGTAGCAAATGTAACGAAGTGACGACCACGGCGGACAGAGCCCTCACACCGACGTCTTCTCAGACGCCGGCGCAATCGGTTCCACTGCGCGGCCGCGGCGCGGGGCGCGGACCGCGGAGGGGTCGCTCCGCGGGCCGCGGGTATTTAAATGACCCGCTACCGGGCTAGAACCCAGTTCCCTTCGAGCAGCCGTAGCGTGCGGACCTCCGTGCCGGCGCGTTTCCAGGAGCTCAGTCCGTCAGTTCACCTGATGATGGCGACATGTATGATCGCCGAAATATTGTGCCCGTTGGACACTATAGACCGGCAGTACACCCGTGGATATTTTGATCATCAAATACGCCGGGAGAAACTGAAGAATCATTTCAAATGTTTGTTAAGCTTATGGGACATAACTACGGGGTTATCAGTCCCTAAACTTACAAACTACTTATCAACTACTTACGAACTAGGACGGCACAAATATCCATGCCCGAGGGGGGATTCGAACCCCCGACCGTAGTGGCCGTGCTGACCGTGACTGGAGCGCCTCAGTCACCTCGGCCATCGCGGCCGGCTTCACATAAACCTACACTTTTTTGGTAGTTACCACCATAAGTATTGGAATATGTTTTGATTATAGTTGGAAGAGATTCATCTCGGGAAAAGTATCTGCGCACTGAAGCAATTGTTATGATATACATTCTGCGAGTAATTACCTAGTGCCTAAAATTTTAATAAATTTCTTGTTGGTCCAAATAGTTTTTGACTGGATGCAACTCAGCAGCCTGGTTGGTTCCACCGAAAAACAGTCAATTAATAGTTTCACTCACTTCGTGACGATTCTCTTCTTCAGTGCTGACCTGACTAAAAATGTTCAAATGTTTGTGAAGCTTATGGGACTTAACTGCGGGGTCATCAGTCAAATGTTTGTATAGCTTATGGGACTTAATTACGGGGTTATCAGTCCCTAAACTTACAAACTACTTATCAACTACTTACGAACTAGGACGGCACAAATATCTATGTCCGAGGGGGGATTCGAACCCCCGACCGTAGTGGCCGTGCAGACCGTGACTGGAGCGCCTCAGTCCCCTCGGCCACTACGGCCGGCGGTCATCAACCCTTAACTTACAAACTACTTATGAAATAGCTTATACTAAAGACGGCATAAACATCCATGCCAGAGGGGGGATTCGAATCCCCGACGGGGAACGGCCTCGCGCATCTTAGCATAGCGCCTCAAAGCGTTCGGCCGCTAAGCCGCGGCCCTGACTAAAAACAAGAACGGTAATTCCACTGTAAAAAGCTGTGTAGAATAACTAGGTAGAGATTCTAGTTTTCATTCAGTTGCATTTTTCTTAAATTGTTTATTCATGATGGGGTCTACTGCGTTAAAATGATGTTAACACGGGATTATGTAAGATGTAAGTATTATTTTTAAAGCTTTCTCCACGATACAGTTACTGCCAAGCCCGTGCTCATGACGCAATAGTTACACCCAAACTCCACACTCACTAGGAACGCCAGTTTATAGAAATTAATTTACACTGTCACCAAAAACGTTCTTAAAAAGGTATTCAGTTTAATATGCTCGAAAAATGCTACGCAAATCAATCCAGATAAATCTTCACACGTCATGATTAGCGTAACACGCCCCGCGGTTTCAGTATTGCATAATACCATAATTTTCATTATAAAAACGTAGTTTCACTACTCGACTGTCCACACGATATACAAAACATGTCGATGCACTTATTAATCCTAAACGAACACGTTCCGCAAGATAGTTCCAGTTAGTTCGGAGCACAATCATGGAGATGTTAACAATTCAGTCTATAAACTCCGACTACTCTCTTGCACAAAAGCAAACGTGAAACTGCCAGAATGACTGCGCGCAATGCTGTAATCTGATGGCTATAGATCCTGGTAACCAGTCAGATTACAGAGAAAGTCCGCGCTTTCTATATACGACTATCAATAACTACGAACTTTCCAGAACTGCAAAGCGAGGTGGCGCAGTGGTAACACACTGGGCTCGCATTTGGAAGGATGGTGGTTCAAATCCACCTCCGGCCATCCAGATTTAAGTTTTCTGTGATTTTCCTAAATCACTCCAGGCAAATGCCGGGATGGTTCCTTTCAAGGGGCACGGCCGATTTCCTACCCCATCCTTCCCCAAAATTCCGAGCGTAAGCTCCGTCTCTAATGACCACGTTGTCGACGGGACGTAAAACCCTAAGCTTCCTTCCTTCTTTCCAGAACTATATGCGAAAAAAATATTTAGATAATATTAAATTATAAAATATCCACGACTTTAAGTAATTAACCATGTTTAGGTGTACTGCCTTTTTTCTTGTTACCGTGAACTGACTGAATATTCATATTCAATTTCTCCATTACTATTCTCATACTCACACATACTGAATATACATATCAAACGGGAGACTACTTGAAAGCCGCGGCCGAACGGCCGAGCGCATTCAGGCGCTATGCTACGAGGCGTGAGGCCGTTCCCCGTCTGGGGTTCGAATCCCCCCTCAGGCATGGATGTTTGTGCTGTCTTTAGTGTAAGGTAGTTCATAAGTAGTTTGTAAGTTTAGGGATTGATGACCCCGCAGTTAAGTCCCATAAGCTTCACAAACATTTGAACATTTTAGACTGCTTGAATATTTATCAACGTCTATTCGACAGCTCACTTTCACATCCACCAAACATTCACATACATGTACCTAAACACAAAACGGTAATTAAATATTATTAACTTCCAAATATTGTCATAAACGTTCTTTCTATACATTCGATTGCTCATTTGAATACTGCCTAGAGACACGCCTGCAGAGCACTGGCCTCTGTCTTTCAAAACTAACACTACGTACTCAGGCACCAAGACGGTAACAGATGTTGCGCTCTTGCACACCTGACGCTGACCCACACTCGGCCTTCCGCCTCACTCACCAGCGTAAAGCAAGCGAAAAAATTATCTGAAATACAGTAAATAACTTTAATATTCGGACACTAATATATTTTTAGTTTGCTGCGTTATATCTGTATTCTGAACAAACAAAAATATAATATAACCAAATGTTATATGAATGTACAGGTCTTGCAAATAACAGTGTGAACGTTGTTTCAAATGTTCAAATGTTTGTATAGCTTATGGGACTTAACTACGGGGTCATCAGTCCCTAAACTTACAAACTACTTATCAACTAGCTAACGCTAAGGACGGCACAAATATCCAGACCCGTGGGGGGATTCGAACTCCCGACCATAGTGGCCGTGCAGACCGTGACTGACGCGCCGCAGTCCCCTCGGCCACCGCGGCCGGCGAACGTTGTTTACATAACGTAAAACAGTTGTTAAAGAATGGGATTAAACTAAACCAATCTTCGATGGTCACGTTACTTTAATATCCGGACAGATGGCAGTGTCGCACTTGTCACCGTTCACGCCGGGAGAGTAGGCATGCTTCTAGTCAGAAGGCAGGTGTGTGTTTACAAGCGCGGTCGACTGTCCAGGCGGTACGATGCCACGCAAAGCTAATACAAGCTTAGAGATACGACAACTTGTGATTTTTCACAATGCGAAAGTCATATCGACAAATTGCTGCCATGCTAAACATGAGTAAGAGTACTGTGGCAGATATTGTCAGGCGTTCCAAAAACGAGGACCGTGCAGACTCCGTACCACAAATGGGTCAGCCACAGAAGTTGGATGCTCGTGACAAGAGGAAGCTAATACGATAAATAAAGAAGGATCCTACACTCAGTGCACCGAGATTAGCACGTTAGCTTCTAAACGAGATTGGCAAGAAGGTACATCCTCAAACGATTCGCAGAGCATTGAAAGAAAGTGGATACAATGGAAGAGTGGCTAGGAAGAAACTGTATGTAAATCAACAGAATCGAGAGAAAATATTGGACTTTGCTAGGGAGTTTATTACGAAGGATGCAATTTGGTGGAATGACGTCATTTTTTTCCGACGAAAGTAAATTTAACGATTGTGGGTCGTATGGACGAAGCATGGTGTGGCGGAAGAAGAATGAGGAATTTACAGTCACAAATATTAAACCAACTGTAAAGCATGGAGGTGGCAGCGTCCTTGTCTGGGGCTGTATATCGACATTTGGACCGGGGGAAATATGTCTGTTTGAACGTATTAAAGAACAAATTACGAAAAAGTGCTGAAACCATGGGGATATCAAACACCTTCAAATTTTACCAGGACAATGACCCGAAACATAAGGCTCGCATTGTGCAGGAATATTTGTTGTACAACTGCCCCAAAGTCCTACAACCACCACCTCAGTCACCAGATCTCAACCCGATTGAGAATATGTAGGGAGAACTAAAGCGACGTATTAAAAGTTCACCAATATCTTCCAAAGAAAGTCTGAAGCGTCGACTACAAGCAGAATGGGACGGTCTAAGTGTGAACAATTTAAAAAAAAAATCATTAGCAGTATGCCGCAACGTTTGAAAGAAGTGATAAAACAGAATGGCTACCCAACAACATATTGAAACATTTATTTTCCATAAAATTGTCCTGAAATACTTAGTTCTGCAATGTGACCGAATATTAAAGTAACGTGAATATAGGACCGAGTTGTATTTCAATTGTATTATTAAGGAAGTTATGTAAGTAATCTTAATAAAATTTATGTTATTACTTACAAGACACATCACGTAATATAATAATTGGTTATATGTTTTGTTTGTTTTGTTATAAATAAAGTTATGATGTTCCAAGAATGAAAATTTCACAATGTCCGAACATTAAAGCTATTCACTGTATATACAGATACAGGACAGTGCATAGGCGCTACGCTACATGGATTAATAATAAAGAGTATGACACATTATTAGAAACATATAAAACCATCTTCTTTGGGTTGATATTCAACTCGCACGTTACATTCACACCGCCCTCAGTCTCGAAGAACCCTTAGAGACCCATTCTGCACTTCGCGACCGAGTGGAAAAATGAATGGGGGACATTGCGTCAAGTTGAGAATTTGGATCGGAAGGGAAAAGTGGCCGGATCGCCGAGGCAATTAAGGCTACCGTTCGCGAGTAGCGGAGACCACGAGTTCGAATCCCGGTGTGGCAAAAATTTTCAACCTTGGCATTGAATCTGATACAACGACCTGTGACTGCCAGTGCGGCTGATAAAATATGTTTCGTTAATAAACACTGCTGGCCATCCAAAATGAAAACACCAAGTGGCGACCAGAGTTATCACAACCAGATGAGTTTGGGAGATAACACATTGCGCAAAGATCACAGGATTGATATTAAAAGCCCCTTATGAGGTGAGGAAGTTGATGAAATTAGGACTGGAATGAAACTTCTTTTAACGACGAATCCAGATTCTGCACATAGTATCACAATGGTCGGATTATAGTGGAGACATTACGGCGAGAGGATGCTGAACTGGTGCTTTATGCACCGCCGTAATGGCCACGCATTACGGTTTAGGGTGGTACTGAATCCCACTCCTGCATTCTTCTAGTACGCTTTTCCAGTACATTTAACACCCAGCGTTACATCTCTGAAGAGTTTTAGATCGATATCCTCTCATCCATTAGACCTTGTTGATGGCTATATTGCAACAGGATAATGCGCGAGCCGCGGTGGAGTAGCCGAGCGGTCTAAAGCGTCTCGCTGCGGAGCGCGAGGTTGCTCGCCGTGGAGGTTCGAGTCCTCCCTGGGGCATGGGTATGTGTGGTTGTCCTTAGGTTAGTTGACCTAGGTTTAAGTAGTTTGTAAGCTACGGACAGATGACCACGCTGTTTGGTCCGATAGATTTACAAACATTTGAACATTTGAACATAATGCGCGAATTCAGGTGGCAAACGACGTGCAAGATCTCTTCGTCGCCCACCGGATTGCAATGTTGTATTAGCCTCCCTGTTCTTCTGAGCTCCCCGATCTCTCGCTTAGCAAAACGTCTAATCGATGGTCGAGGATTGCGGAAGGACAGGCCCGGAATATACTACACGCTATTATGCCAGATCAGCTCCGGGAATAAGTGAAAGCAGCACATACCACAACACATCCAGAGCCTCTTTGATTCACTGCAGAGACATATACGAGGGTCGTCCACAAAGTAAGACCAGTTTCCATTTCTATCCGCGCCAGCGCTACGATCGCAGTTCCGAGCATGGGCGGGAGTTACTCTGACTCAAAGAAAAGACATGTGCGCCACTTTCAGATCGCTGTTGCCGACGTGTGTTTTGTAGTGCTTCTTTGTAATGTACGCCGTAATAGAAGATTCCGCCGCGTGTGAAACCAGATCTGTGATTCGTTTTCGAAATGCAAAGAGAGGTAAACCAAATGAAATTCACGGGAAAATCTGTGAAGTTTACGAAAAAAGTGCGATGAGTGATTCAATGGTTAGAAGATGGGTCAGACTCTTCAATGAAGGACGTGGTCAAGTGCACGATGAAGAACGAAATGGACCCCCGTTTGTGGTTACTGATTGAACTGATTCACACAACTGAAGAGAAGATTAAGCACAACTTAGTTCAATTATTGTGTAAGTTCCGCAAATCTCACGATCACTAATTCATGAAATTATTACTGAAAAACTGAATTTTTTAAAACTTTGGTCACGCTGGGGACCCAAAATTCTTACTGAAGAACACAAACAAAATAACGGATGGGCAGCACACTTCAGTTTTTCACACGCTACATTGAAGAAAGCGGTGAATTTCTTTCTCAGATAATCACGGGGGATGAAACTTAGGTATAGTACGACACCCCTGAAACAAACCGGCAATCAATGGAATGGAGTCACACTCCATCCAACGAAGGTTAAACCTAAACAAATCTTAACACCTCGAAAAGTCAATTGCACGGTTTTTTGCGACAGAAAAGGCATTTTGCAGATTGATTTCTTACCACGAGGCCAAACAATCAATGCACATGGTTACTGCGAGACCATTAAGAAATTGCGCCGCGCAATACAGAACAAGCGCTGAGGATTACTGTCAAAGGTATTGTTTTTTTCCATGATAATGCCCGACCTCACACGGTGAATGTGACCAAACAACTCTTACGGCAATTTTATTAGGACGTGTTTCATCATCCTCCTTACAGCCCGGACCTCGCTCCTAGCGGCCTAAAATCTATCCTTGGTGGTCAATGAGGTTTTGAGCAGGGAAAATAGTAAACGAACGTCATGAGGATGATACAGAAGAGGAAAAAATTTTGAGTGAGACACATATTAAGCAGTAACTATCTACTGCGCAGGATAATGAAGGGTAAAGTAGAATGGAAGAAGAGGGAGGGGAAGAAGACTGTCTGGTACGTTAACAGTAGTGAAGATAGGAAGACGCTACAGGCAACTGAAAGAGGATGCCCAGGACAGAGAGACATGGACGATGTCCAATTGATACCTGTCTGAGGACTGATTTGTTGAAAGACGAAGAAAAGTCTTCATAGAACGTGTTATGTGCTAAATAAATCTCGCTGTAATATCTCCTGTACTTTCTGGCGTTGCCTTTGGATGACAAGCAGTCCGCATTGTGGTTTGTTTCGGTAAATAGTGTCTTATCTATCGGTCATATAAAAAAGAACAGACACTATTTATATGGTGCGTACAATAAACTACACAGACATGAACCACAGACATTGCCGAGGTGGGGTGGCTTGCGTGCCTCAACGATACAGATAGCCGTACCGTAGGTGCAACCACAGGGGAGGGGTATCTGTGGAGAGGCCAGACAAACGTGTGGTTCCTGAAGAGGGGCAGCAGCCTTTTCAGTAGTTACAGGGGCAACAGTCTGGATGATTGACTGAGCTGGCCTTGTAACATCAGCTAATGTGGCTTTGCCACACAGCTACTGCGAACGGCTGAAAGCAAGGGGAAACTATAGCCGTTACCTTTCCCGAGGACATGCAGCTCTACTGTATGAACATATGATGATGGCATCCTCTCGGGTAAAATATTCCGGAGGTAAAATAGTCCCCCATTCGGATCTCCGGGCGGGGACTACTCAGGAGGATGTGATCATCAGGAAAGACAATACTGGCATTCTACGGGTCGGAGCGTGGAATGTTAGATCCCTTAATCGAGTAGGAAAATTAGAAAATTTAAAAAGGGAAATGGATAGGTTGAAGTTAGATATAGTGGGGATTAGTGAAGTTCGGTGGGAGGATGAACAGGATTTCTGGCCAGGTGAGTACAGGATTATAAATACAAAATCAATTGGAGGTATCACAGGAGTAGGATTGATAATGAATAAGAAAATAGGAATGCGAGTAAACTACTATGACCAGCACAGTGATCGCATTATCATTGTCAAGATAGATACGAAGCCAACACCGACAACTGTAGTACAGGTTTATATGCCAAGTAGCTCTGCCGATGATGAGGAAATCGAAGAAATATATGAGGAGCTAAAGGAAATTATTCAGACAATTAAGGGAGAGGAAAACTTAATTGTTATGGGAGACTGGAATTCGGTAGTAGGACAAGGAAGGGAAGGGAAGATAATAGGTGAATATAGTCTGGGCAAAAGGAATGAAAGAGGAAGCCGCCTGGTAGAATTTTGCACAGAACATGATTTAATCGTAACAAACACCTGGTTCAAGAATCACAAAAGAAGGTTGTATACGTGGAAGAGACCAGGAGACACCGGGAGATACCAGATAGATTTTATAATGGTAAGACATAGATTTCGGAACCAGGTTTTAAACTGTAAAACATACCCAGGGGCAGATATAGACTCTGACCATAACTTGTTGGTTATGAACTGTAGGCTGAAACTGAAGAAACTACAAAAAGGTAGGAAAATAAGGAGATGGGACCTGGATAAATTGAAGGAACCTGAGGTTCTTAAGTATTTCAGAGGGAGCTTTAGGCAACAATTGACAGAAACAGGGGAAAATAAAACAGTAGAGGAGCAATGGGTAAAATTGAGAGATGAAATAGTGAAGGTAGCAGAGGACAAAATAGGTAGGAAGGCAAGACCTACAAAAAATCCTTGGATATCACAGGAGATACTAAATTTAATCGATGAAAGGAGAAAATATAAAAATGCAGTAAATGAAACAGGCAAAATGTAGTACAGACGACTAAGAAATGAGATTGACAGGAAGTGCAAAATGGCTAGGAAGGAGTGGCTAGAAGGCAAATGCAAGGATGTAGAGGAATGTATAAATAGGGGAAAAATAGATACAGCCTACAGGAAAATAAAAGAAACATTTGGAGATAAGAAAAACAGCTCTATGAATATCAAGGACACTGGTGGAAAACCAGTTCTCAGCAAAGAAGGGAAAGCTGAAAGGTGGAAAGAGTATATAGAGGGGCTCTACAAAGGAAATGAACTTCGAGACAATATTGTAGGAAGGGAAGAGGATGTAGATGAAGATGAAATAGGAGATACTGTACTGAGAGAAGAATTTGACAGAGCCCTGAAAGACCTAAGTCGAAACAAGGCCCCTGGAGTAGGTGATATTCCCTCAGAGCTACTGAAGTCTCTGGGGGAACCAGCCATGACAAACCTGTTTCACCTGGTGAGACAGGCGAAGTACCCTCAGACTCTAAGAAAAATGTTATAATCCCCATTCCAAAGAAAGCAGGTGCAGACAGGTGTGAAAACTACAGAACCATCAGTTTAATAAGTCATGGTTGCAAAATATTAACACGAATTATATACAGAAGGATGGAAAAGCTGGTAGAAGCCGACCTCGGGGAAGATCAGTTTGGGTTCAGGAGAAATGTAGGAACACGGGAGGCAATACTCACTTTACGGCTTATCCTAGAAGATAGATTAAGGAAAGGCAAACCTACATTTCTAGCTTTTGTAGATTTGAAGAAGGCTTTTGACAATGTTGATTGGAATAAACTCTTTCAATTTCTGAAGCAAGCAGGAGTAAAATATAGGGAGCGTAAGGTTATTTACAACTTGTACAAAAACCAGACAGCGGTTGTCAGAGTTGAAGGGCATGAAAGGGATGCAGTGGTTGGGAGTGAGACATGGACGATAAACAGTGCGGACAGGAAGAGGATAGAGGCTTTTGAAATATGGTGCTACAGAAGAATGCTGAAGATTAGGTGGGTGGATCGCGTAACTAATAAGGAGGTACTGAACAGAATTGGGGAGAAAAGAAATTTCTGGCATACCTTGACTAAAAGAAGGGATAGATTGGTAGGACACATTCTTAGACATCAAGGAATTGTGAATTTAGCATTAGAGGGAAGTGTGTGGGGTAAAAATCGCAGAGGAAGACCAAGAGATGGATACAGTAAGCAGACTCAGATAGACGTAGGTTGCCGTTCTTATGTGGAGATGAAGAGGCTTGCTCAGGATAGGGTATTGTGGAGAGCTGCATCAAACCAGTCTCCGGACTGAAGACCACAACAACAACAACATAATTTAAAACATATAGCTTCGCTGCGGCGGAGTGGCCAAACGCATTGAGGCACTATGCTCCGATACACGAGGCCGTTACCCGTCGGGGGCTCGAATCCCCCCTCGGGGATAGATGTTAGTGTCGACTTTAGTATAAGGTAGTTCATAAGTGGTTTGTAAGTTTAGGGACTGATGGCCCCGCAGTTAAGTCCCTTAAGATTCACAAACATTTGAACATTTGCATTTATTTCAATATTAAGGCTAATATCAGAAACTATTTTAGAGATTTTGTCACAGTTTTTACTGAGAGACTGATTATTGAGAAAGGTTTGTGCATATACACCTGTGCGGGTCACCAGTATTCAATAATTCTCACATTCATGGTGAATTGTATTGCGTTCTAAAGTTTGAGCATCAAAGTATATAAATAAAATTCTAAATTATTCCCCTATAGGAGAGCGCGTGAACTGACCCAATTCCAGCTTTACTTCCTACTCTGCTTTTATTTTGCTCCCGAAACCTCTTCATTGATTTACTATGTTTTTTCTTCCTTCATCTGCACACTTCGTCTTCCCATCTGTTTCTTTCGTTGAAATTTGTTCAAATTCATCGCCGCTGATTTTACTTCTTATTTCTTTGCTGTCCATGAATTCTTCTTCTGAAATTTTCAGTCGTTCCAGATCTTCTTGTGTTTATTTCATCCAACTAGTCTGTAATTTTCTTGCATTAAAGATGTTACAAATTCTCACAGTGAGTCTCTTTCCATCCGTTCTTCATAGATGTCCTCGAAACTTAAAATAACCTATGATGTTGTCTGTGTTTCTGTAGAATTTCTTTGTAGTTCGTCCGACCCACGCCCTCTTTTCGTAGAATTTTATAATATTTTTTCTTTGTAGATTCTCGATTTCTGTTTTAAGTAAAGGAAACGACGATGATGATACTAATATACGTAAGGAAAAGCTATAAGAGAAACAATTAAGGTTCCTAAGCGGTCTGCATTTAGGGTTTTTATTATATTGATTCAGGCGAAGGCCATTATATTTCTTTTATATGATGTTTATTTTATCACCCGTTCTTTCCCAATGACAAGTTTAGTGCCTCTCATAATTATATCATTTTAACGGTATATTATACCGTAATTTTATTTCCGATTTTGTTTCTGCTTAATCCGTAAAACCGTTAATAAGCCTTTTGAATGATATATACAAACGTATATCTGCTATTGAGAATACGTGCGCGTTGTACCATTCCACTGCTGCAAACTAATGTAGGTTGTTTGGCATTCTGCTCTCTCCAGATATAAATTGGCCAGTTATCTAGTTCAGAATTATTTTACACATGGTGAGAGGACAAAAGGCGACCGAGCGGCGTGCCCCAGCCCACAATAACCTGTCACCCAATGACGGCGGGCACAATAGTGTCGTGCTAATGAATATGGGCTCATGTACGCAGTGGATACTTTCACAGGGACGACAACGGACATTTATGGTTGACGTGTTTTCCTAACTGCAAAAGGCACTGCGTGTGAATTATACGGGACCGCTCATTCTATGAAAATTCTGCACGCAGTAACGATTGTATCTGTGTAAGGGCGTTTTCTAATGACAAAGCTATGTACCTTTTAATACATGAAGACGTTTGACAGTGAGCCCACAGTGCGAAAAGTAATTTTAAGAGATAGTAACATTTACTGATCCACTTTGCGACTGAGTATCTTTTATCCTATTCCAGATAATAAGTACAAGACGATGCACTGAACTAACCTCTGTGCCACGACCGGAATTTGAACCAGGTCTACTACTTAGTAGGCAGTCGCTTTGTTCATTTCTGCCAAGTCGAGCACATAGCCGTACCATCCTCTTCTCGAAGCCATTCGCGGTACTTTCTATGCCCCCCCCCCCCCCCCCCGCTTGTAACTACGTTTTGATAAATATATAAGCCGAAATTTCACTGACCAAGAGGACCTACTATAACTAGCTATATCATCAAATTATACTATTTTCATATCTTATAGTTTACGAAATATTTACTGTTGAAAATCATTAATTTTGTGACTCACTCAGTGATCATCAAAATAATAAGGTACTTCTAACAGAACCAAATATCTCATATTTCGTATTTAGTTAGCGTTTAGCCTGTGATGAAGTACCCAAAATTTCACTCCCGCTTTCAATAATTCAGAAATTCTTCTTTTTAGTTGTTAAAATAAAATCGTTTGATAAAACACTGATTATTAAAGCAGCGGAAATGGTCTCGCGCAACGTTGCAGCATTCCCACGCGAAAAAGTGCAGTTCTTTTGGAAGACTGTGAAGAAATGTTTGAATGTTTGTAAAGCAATGGGAACAAACTTCAGTGCTCATCTGTATCTAGACTCACAAACTACTTGAACTATCTTATGCTAAGGACAACACACACACATACACACACACACATGCACAAGGAAGGATTCGAACCTCCAACGGGGAGCAGCTGAGGTCTCCGTAGCAAGACGCATTAGAGAGCACGGACAATCCCATGCGGTGAATGGGAACGCCTGATACACAGGGCAATGCAACAATTGTTACATCATACTGTACTGTATAGGGAAGTCGAATAAAAACATTTTTGACATTTATATAAATACACATAGTGGGATGTAAAGAACATATGGGTATCATGGGTATCGAGCAATGTGTAAAATATGGAACATTGGGTCAGTACGGGAGTTCAAATGTTCAATTTTTGTAAAGTTATGGGAACTAACTGCAGTTATCATCGGTCACTAACCTTACAAACTACTTTAACTTATCCTAAGAACAACACACATACCCATGGTCGAAGGAGGACTCGAAACTCTGATGGCGGATGGCCGCGCGCACCGGAAACAGTCGCCTTAAAGGTGGGTTGTCCAAGGCGCGATTGCTGCCTGCGGCTGCGATGGAGCGGCTCATGACATCAGAGGCTGGCTGCTCGCGCATGCGCACTTCGAGTTTGGAGTGCGCCGCGCGGCTGATGCGGCGACAATCGCAGGACTGCACCAGTGAGCAGTGTTGCGATGGGAGTCGGACGACTCAAGGCAGCGGCAGAAAGATGTCGAGACAAGCGGACCGAAGAAAAACGGATATGAACCACTCATAAGATGAGTTCGTCTCGCCATTAAGCTATTGCCTTTGTGCGTTGTACATATTTAGATTTCATGGCAATCTAGTGACATATAATAGAGTAGACTGAAAATATTCGAAGAAATAAAAGAGAAATGAAGGTTGTAAAAGGAGCTGTATCTCCTCTAGGTTATGGAAATAAAAAAATGTGACCGGTGGTAACTAATTTTTTTGTTTAGGTGATCCCACAGGTGTAAGGAAATGCATGACAACGTTAATGTAATATTTTCATTAATTTCATTCATACCAATAGTCCGTGTTGTGGCGCGCCGTAAAAATTATCTTAGTTTCTATGAACAAAGATAAATGTTGTGGTGTACCATTTAGATTCAAATGTCTCATGTACGGTATGGATGACATATTCGATATTTTAAAATGTTTTTGGTTTCCATATTCTCTGGAAGATGGTTTAGGACAGAAACCAGTAAGAATGAAATAAATTATAACAAAACAGCAAACAGTCTTACAACTGTTGTTGATAATTTAAACAGCTACAGAAAAATCTTTTGTTTGGTATGTGTTTGCTATTTTTGATCTCCCTTGGAAAAAATTTCAACTGTACGTTTTTGAACACTGGGACTTATTTCAAAGGCAATACAGGAGGTGAATCCAATCAGTTAAAATGAAAAAAAGCCTGAGACGAGAGAGATGCAAGCTGCATCAGGAGTTTCAGATTAACACACAGCGCCGCAATTGTAAATAAGAAAATAAAAGAACAGTTACCTTAGCATCACTGCGTTTTATTTTTATCAGTTGCACTGAGATTTGCTGAATCGGTCATAGGATTTTCTCTGTATGTCACTCTGCAAGTTCCAATTAATGTGCAAACTTGCTGACATTTAATCTAAACTCAAGTATGAATTTCGTGTCGTCATTTAAAAGGTGCCTGTTAATAAAAATGTTTTAACAGCTTTCATGGTCATGTGTCACAAAAATAGAATCAATAAATAGAAAACCCTAACAGTTAAAATCTGCAGTGACACAGTGAAGTGCACGGCAATAACCAAAACTTCCATCCCTTTGGAGAATACACACACAGCTCCATGAAGTCGCACATAGAATTAACACTTAAAACACTGCCATTGATGATGGTTCACAGATAAAGAAACGAAACGCCTTTCGCAGTTAACAGCCGCGTCTTGGACAACCCGCCTAGTGCGCACGGATATTCAGCCGCGGCGGTCCGGGAGTCGTGCGCGGAAAGCGTAAAAGTTATTGCAACCCAACCACTAACGAAAGCGAGAAATCCGTGTGCGAGTCCCTGTCCGAAAGAAATTTTTGTATGTCACCATTAAATATTACACCCTATGTTGATTCATATTCGCATGTGCGAATGCTTTTGTTGTATTTAATTTGGCATCAAGCCCGAATACATCTAATTCGCATACAAAATCCTCCTAAGTTTCAGCGTATACTCGCAACGCAATACTTTTCCTAAATTTTCCTTGAATGTTAAAAACTCCCACTTCTATAATTTTCATTGGTATTAATGTAACACCACTATTTTGTGAATTTCTTACTCGGTAAAACTAACAACGTTCTTTTGCTATAGCTTTCTTACTACGAAACAACTGTGATTATGTTAAATGTAGTTGCAGATTGGAAATTAATTGCTTTCCGTGAAACTTCATTAAAAGTAATTTTATCCGCTTCTTAGGGGCTTAGGAGCTTCTTGAAGATTATTCATTCTTTGTAACTGAATATTTTTTATACGATACACATTTCGCTTCTTGTATTTTTATGAATCACCCTCAGTCGCCTGTAATACATGACTGCATTTTTGTATATAATAATTGCCTTGTATAAGAGTTGCAAATATATTACTGCATTACAGTTTATCTTATTATTCTGTAGTTTAAAACTATCAGGTTAGCAACAACTTTTGTAGCACGAAGTTTTGCAAGTTTCTTTTATCATTTAGTCGAGTGATGCTAGTTGTCGCTGGGTGCTTATTACTGTTTGTGTCGTGATCGCGCAGGAATTGTCGCATGGTATAAGGCGACATGCTACGGCTCATTAGTTTCCGTAGTTGGTACGTCTAGGGACCAATGACCTCAGCAGTGATGTTCAAACGTTTGTAGAGCTTACGGGACTTAACTACGGGGTCATCAGTCCCTAAACTTACAAACTACTTATGAACTAGCTAATACTAAGGACGGCACAAATATCCATGCCCGAGGGGGGATTCGAACCCCCGACCGTAGTGGCCGTGGAGACCGTGACTGGAGCGCCTAAAACCGCTCGGCCACCACGGCCGGCTGTCATGTTCTACGTAGTGTTTGTGTGTGTGTGTGTGTGTGTGTGTGTGTGAGAGAGAGAGAGAGAGAGAGAGAGAGAGAGAGAGATGGTACACTTTAACATAAAAACACAAATCAACACACGTAACAGCAATTATACTACAGAAACAAAGGTTGAATGTTGCTTACAGAGAAAGAAACACGTTTCTGCCACATTTGCATACAGGAAAAGAGCGTGGCCAAGCGCATTGAGGCGCTATGTTCTGATGCGCGATGCCACTCCCCGTCGGGGTTCGAATCCACCCTCGGGCATGGATGTTTTTGTGGTCTTTAGTATAAGGTACTTCATAAGTGGGTTAGGAACTGATGACCCCTCAGTTAAGTACCTTAAGCTTAACAAACATTTGAACTTTTTTTTTCTTTGTAACAAGAAAAGAGCGTGACAAATATGAAAGAGCAAGAATCGAAAGGTAATATGTCTGGGAATGAAAGGCAGATATTTCAAAATTATAGTGGACATACAGATGGTAGGGAAAATAATTTGAACACCATACAGTACACTACATATTGTTGCAAGTTAACTCCACTCCTTACATGTTAACACTGAGAAGGGGCGCAAGGTGCGCAGTAGTGGAAGCATCTATGAAGAAAACTACTATTTAATGTTTCACTAACGACAGTATACTCGATAATGACAACGTACGCAGCACGAGGTAACACATCATTGGCAAACAGGAATAGTGGGCGAATTCCAAAGTTAACTGCTGACGACCGACGAACATTAAGAGCTATTGCGGCCAGACATCACAATACTGCCACGGCAAAAACGATTGCTAAACTCAGCACTCACTTCAGTAATAATGTTTGGAGCTGAAAATTCATGGAGTGGCTGCAGTTGGTAAACCCGTAATAACTGTAGCCAAAGCAAAGCCGCGAAGAAACTGGTACCACGATTATAAAACTTGGACATCCGCTGGCTGGTGTGTATAGTTTGGTCCAATGAATCATTTTTCTATTGCTACTTGCCAAAATCCGGGTTTAAGCATCTAAACTCACAAAGAAACTTATGATACAGCATTCCTTTTTTCTTCAGTCGAACATGTGAAGGTTCCGTCATGATTTGGTAATCTGTATCGTAGTATTCAGCAGTTTTTATTATTACTTTTAGTAGTCCGATAACTCTAATTGAATATCCCACAACAATATGATTACTATTACTAACATATACCTAACAAATACTGCCATATGCAAAAATGGAGCATTGCACAAGAAAGCGTGCTCTGAACAACGTTAGTAAAATATCAAACATCTCCCTTGGGCAGCAGAAACGCCACGTCTCAATAACATTCAACCGTTAAAGAAAGTTACAGAGCAGAGAGGCAGATGCGAGGGAATGCCCGTGTGTTCTGGAGCGCCGCATTACATCGTTGTAATATCGCGGTGAGAAGAAATGCCTGGATTTTAGTATTATCTGTACACTTTTGACACCATATTGAATTTCCTAACAATCTACGAAATGGAACGTACCATGTGTCTAACTCCAACTACAACTTCGTCTTCGAAGTCTTAAATCCAATCGGGTGACAATAACAACGTCGGCTTCCTTTTCATATGAACCAGCGGAGTGAAAATGACAGCTCTGCTAATGCGCCGCAATTCTGTATCTCGTGTACGCGATACAACCACCATCTGTACCTGTGGAAATCGCTGTCGCATGACTTTGTCAACTTAGTGTATGTCACTACGCAATTTAACAACGAAATCGGTCGTAGTGCTTTCTGCAACAGTGGGATTTACTAATTACCCATCTACGTCTGAATATAAAAGAACTAAACTCCACCCGACAGGCCTCGAGAGGCCCATTCAGTACTGACCGGCCGCCGTGTCGTCCTCAGCTCGAGGGCGTCAACGCATGCGATATGGAGGTGTACGTGGTCAGCCTAGAGAGAAGGCCGCGGCGCTCTCGTGTCACGTCAGGCAGAGTAAGTTGCGCTCATAGCTGACTGGCTCGCTGCTTCGGCACAGTGGGCCGTGCCCCAGCGGCTACCCAGTCAGCTATGCGCGCGCAACCTACTCTGCCTGACGTCACACGAGAGCGCCGCGGCCTTCTCTCTAGCTGGTGTTGGGTCAGCGCCCCGCACTCCCGGCCGTGAAGTCAGTTTTCGTGACCGGGACCGCTGGTTCTCAATCACGTAGCTCCTGAGTTTACCTCACATGGGCTGAGTGTACCCCGAACGCCGCGGCGGATTAGCCGTGCGCGCTGGGGCGCCTTGCTGCGGTGCCGTTCGCCGTCGGGGTTTCGAATCCCCCCTCGGGCATGGGTGTTTGCGTTGTCCTTAGGTTAGTTTACCTTGGTTTAAGTAGTTTGTAAGCTACGGACTAATAACCACACAGTTGAGTCCGATAGAGTTACAAACATTTAAACATTTTGAGCACCCCGAACAGTGTTCCGCAGAGCCGGACGGTTACCCATCCAAGTGCTAGCGAAGGCAGGCTGCGGTGGTCGAGGGGACTGAGGCGCTCCAGTCACGGTCCGCACGGCCACTACGGTCGGGGTTCGAACCCCCCCCCCCCTCCTCGGGCATGGATATTTGTGCCGTCCTTAGTCTTAGCTAGTTCGTAAGTAGTTTGTAAGCTTAGGGACTGATGACCCCGTAGTTAAGTCCCATAAGTTCTACAAACATTTGAATTTTGCTAGCGAAGCCCGACAGGGCTTAACTTCGGTGATGTAACGGGAACTGTTGTTTCCACTGCAGCACGGGCGTTGGCCATGTCTGACTATACGCTCTATAAATTCCTGGCGTAGGATACTTAGTAGAAGGAAGTTAAGAGTTCATAATACTGGTTCTAAGATATGAAGGGAGAAAAATGTGTCGTGTTCCGATCATTTTAATAGACCTGAAAATATCGTTAATTTAATATTACAAGTTTGTCTTACAGTTTAGAAGTCTAATGACATAAATTTACACAGTTACTGGGTAGCCATCCAAATTAAGCACGGCATGTTGTTTTCTAGAGCAGTGTTTTTCAGCCTGTGGGGTCCCAAAGTCTTACTCAGGGGGTTTCCGTTACAAGAGGAAGTAGGCCAAATTGCACCTTAAAATAACTAGGGGTTTATTAATACAAAAACGCAGCCCAAGTGAAATAAATTTAATGTTAAAATTACGGAGTTTCTTGTGTAACATTGATTATCAATGAAATAGATCATACATAGTTTTATAGTACAGTGAGTTAATAATGATCAAGCGGAAAGGTTAAAAACTGTTTTCAGGAACCAATCGATAGATAAAAGAACATGATACAACAAGCAATTCTGACAAATTGGAATAAAAACTAATTTTTTACAAATTGTCTATACAGTGGGACCTTTATTGTTGTTATGGTTTCAGTTCGCAGACTGGTTTGATGCAGGTCTCCACTCTACCCTGTCCTGTGCAAGCCTCTTCATCTGATAATAGGTACGACAATCTACATCCTTTTGAATCTGCTCGCTGCATTCGTCTCTCGTTCTCCCTTTACGACTTTTACTCCATAAACTTGTTTCTAATGCTAAGTTAACGATACCTTGATGACTCAGAATATGTCCCACCAACCTATCCCTTCTCTTAGTCAGGATATGCCAAAAACTGATTTCCGCTTCATTTCTGTTGAGCACCTCCTCATTAGTTACGTGATCTACCCCTCTAATCTTCATCATACTTAATGAGCAAAATTCGCGTCTGAGTCATGCCTAAAATTCGAAACTCTGGTTAAGCAAAACATATTTTTCTATCCGAAATCTTGTAAAAAAAATCGCACTGACGTGTTTTACGGCTCACTTTAGATTTGTAGTTTTATAAGTTTTTGCAAACACTTTGAACCAAAATAATAATCTAAATAAGAAAAAATTAATTAATAAGAGTGTCTGAAACCCTTTTAGGGAAAAAATTGGTAGTGGCGGGTTCCGATCAATCGACCTATAGCGTCATAGTCCAACGCCTTGCCCACTACGCTACGGCTATCAACCGAAAGATGAGTCTATTAATCTCATACTATTGTGGCCGTTGTTAACTGATGCTAATATGGCATTTGTAGACACTAGATTATCATTTATCGTACGAAGAACGTTGTGTGTGTGTTTTTTTTTTTTAATTCTTCAGCGCGCCATTGCTTTGAAATGACAACGTGTAAGTTACAATAAGAAAATCATCGAATACGCAACGCAAGATAGCGTATGCCAGAGAGAGTTGTGGGCGAGGAATGTCACGTGACATCTCGGTGTCAAATCTCCGTTATTTTTGCAAATATGTCTCAAACGATACGAGATGTGAAAAAAAGGGAGTTAAGTTGTAGAGAATTTTCTCCTCTACCAATTAGGTTATTCAATTTTGGTGTCAGATGAACGGTTCGTTTGCATTTACAATTATATTACAAAATGCTTTTTTTTGTATTAATACCGTATTTTTTATCCAAAAATTTTGAAAAAAGGAGGTTCTGGTGTCTGGCGGCCTACAATCATGTCTGTAAAATTTGGTGCTGATCGGTTGAACGGTTCGTCTTAAAAACAGGGAGCACGTTACGGACAGACAGACTGACATACATGCAAAAATCGCCGTTATTTTTGTAAATATCTTTGAAACGCTACGAGATATGAAAAAAACATAACAGAGCAAAGATGTAGAGAATTTTTTCCACTACAAATTGTTAGTTATTCAATGTTCGTGTCAGATGAATAGTTAAGCCGTTATTTTCATTTAAATTTCAAGCTGTCAAATGACGATCGCAAAGGCCCACTTTTAGTGTTACTACCGTAACCTAAAGTGGGCCAATATCATAATGTGCTCCAGTCCGAAAAATGTACAAAAAGAACTTCGTCCAACAATTTAAAAGAAAGAAGATTAAGTATGTTTCCTTTGAAATAACATAGTTTTGTTACGGTTCGTGAGGAGAGGTTCACCAGAATATTTTTACTTGGAAGGGGGTCTTATATTCGAAAAGGTTGAAAACACTGATCTAGAGTAATGAGTCTCTCTTTTAGCCAATAGAGAGTTGTTTATTTTTCTTTTTTCCCTTTTCTTTTAATTCCTGAAGTAGTTAAATCCAACTTATTACTTACGTAAAACTTTACTCGAACAACCACTTCAGTAACACATTAAAAGATTGTCCCTTATTATTCTGAGAACAGCTCAGGCCTTTTATGGAATCGTGAAATTTATTTCCCCTCCCCCTCCCTTCGTCTGCCGAAATGAAGTTCGAGATTGGATGAGAAACTAACTTAAATGTGGTTTGCTGAAATATGCCAGCACCAGTGAACCCCACGGAACTCGTCCGTAATGTCGGAAGCCATGTTCCATCGATCCGTGTGCTATTTATAAATAGGTTAGATGGAATTCATCTCGGCAGAGAGGTCAAGTGGAGGTACGCCAGAGCCCAGTAATTAACGCTGTCAGCCACAGCTTCCCGTCTATCACATCTTTCCACTGTTCTTCCCACCATTTCATTCCTCTCTACCTCGACAGGGAGATTATAGCACGTTCACTTGCGGCATTTTGAGTCACAGAATTTTCACTGTGCGGTTCCTTAGCTGCTCGTCTTCTGATTCTTTTCCCAACATTTGAAGATGCCTCAGTGCCCAGCTTAATGACTCTTTCTTTCAAACCATCTTATCTGCTAAGTGCACCTGTTTCAAGCGCTTGAAGGACACTAACGACAACGAAAGCAGACATGGGATATCACAGTATGATTATATCTCGCCTTCTCCGGTGCACTGAAAGAACACGTATAACACTTTATATGAAACAACAGCCGAGATCACTGCTTACTTTTGGCCCACTTTAGGTTACGGTAGTAACACTAAAAGTGGGCCTTTGCGATCGTCTTTTGACAGCTCGAAATTTAAGTGAAAAAAAAAACGGCTTAACTATTCATCTGACACGAAAATTGAATAACCGAATTTATAGAGGAGAGAATTCTCTACAACTTTGCTCTCTTATGTTTTTTCCATATCTCTTAGCGTTTCAAAGATATTTGCAAAAATAACGGCGATTTTGGGATGTATGTCTTTCTGTCCGTAACGTGTTCCCTGTTTTTAAGACGAACCGTTCAACCGATCAGCACCAAATTTTACAAACATGATTGTGGGCCGCCAGAGACCAGAATCTACCTTTTACAATATTTGGAACAAAAAATACGGTAGTAATAAAAAAAAGCCGTTTGTAATACAATTGTATTTGCAAACGAACCGTTCATCTGACACGAAAATTGAATAACCTAATTGGTAGAGGAGAAAATTCTCTACAACTTAGCTTCCTTATGTTTTTTTCATATATCGTATCGTTTGAGACATATTTGTAAAAATAATGGAGATTTGTCACCCTCCTTTGAATTAACGAAAACCAGCCGTTCGCAGTTGCCACGTGACATTCCTCGCCCAGAACTCTCTCTGGCATACGCCATCTTGCGTTGCGTATTTGATGATTTTCTTATTGTAACTTACGTATAAAACTGCATAAAAATTTTATACTAATTTAGTTCATTAATTAATTATAAAGACACTTAGGAGAAATCACTGAGCAGCCAAGGCAGTCCACAGACCTCTACATATTTTCACTTTGTCACAATGCTCACATACGGAAATAATGCTGGTGAGTACCTCAATAAATAATCCAGGTTGTACAAGTAATTGACGTGATACTCAGTTAATTCAGGTTCTGAAATTATTTCATTTTATAGCCAGTCAATGTTCAATTCAATTGTTAGTTAAGGTTATGGGACTTAACTGCGGGGTCATCAGTCCCTAAACTTACAAACTACTTATGAACTAGCTTATGCTAAAGACGACACAAACATCCATCCCCGATCGTAGCGGCCGCTCGGCCACTGCGGCCGGCTATAGCCGGTCATCTAATTGCTTTCTATTTGATTACTGCTGCCCAGAATTCATTCTTGATAAAGCTGTGGTATTTAAATAGTCGCAAGTGTAATTATTTGTGTGATACTTTCCGAGAATTTTCTTATTTTGTCGTTTTGTATGACTCTTGTGTAGGTGTAATATTAAGTACTTTTCACTATGCTGTCGGGAAAACTGCAAAAAAAACCAATAAAAAAGTTATCTCATGACTTGTTCTGTGACAATTATCCATTGTGAGAGTATATCATAACAAATTCTGACCAAATGAAACATTATGTTACAGTGAAGGGTGCCCGAAGAGTCGCCCAAATAATAATTTCCCACATTAGAATGTCCTATACCGTGTGTACGTGGGATCTGCTTGCCAAGACAGTAGCTGGATACCAAGAAGAGAATGTTGCATCGCATCATCTGTATGTATATGTCCATTGTGTTGCTGAAAATGCATGTTACCTTCCTGTCTAAGTAATGGCAGTAGCAAGGGGTATAACAGCCAGTCCAATGTAACAGGCCCAGGATACTTCACCTTGTAGATACACCGTGTGACTGATAGTTGTAACTGGTGGCTTCCACGTAATGAAGCACGGAAGAAGACCTGTGTGTGTGTGTGTGTGTGTGTGTGTGTGTGTGTTGCCGAGTACACTCGAGAATAAGCGGTGAAGCGCAGATGCGGTCATACGTTCGACCTCGCACGGGAATCCGCAATGGCGAGTGTAAGAGGGCATGGACGATCGGGGCGCTACAGTCATGGAAATTTGAGGCAGACGAGATGCGAGCGCGGGTAGCCAAGTGGTTAAGGAGACCGTTCGCCCGAAGCGGGAGGCGCGGGTTCGATTCCCGTCCAAGTTTACATTTTCACTTGTCGCCATTGTGTCATTCCAGTGCCCAAATGTAACTAATATCAATCATTTCATTCCTAATCCTTCTTCCTTCCCCTTGTTAATAAATAATTTGCAAATGAAATATGGCTACGAAAGAACAGACACCATGTCAATCTATTACACTATACCTGCGCCAGCGACGAGTGCAAGCCTGAATAGCACTGCGGAACATGCTCGCCAATGACGTCACAGGTGGTTGCAGCCACCACCACCTAGAGAGAAGGCCGCGGCGCTCTCGTGTGGCGTCAGG
Organism: Locusta migratoria; assembly: GCA_026315105.1. Lineage (NCBI taxonomy): Eukaryota > Metazoa > Arthropoda > Insecta > Orthoptera > Acrididae > Locusta > Locusta migratoria. The sequence goes on from CM048755.1 coordinate 320,243,741, forward strand.
CAGAGTAGGTTGCGCGCGCAAAGCTGACTGGCTCGCTGCTTCGGCGGTGCCCCAGCGGCTACCGAGTCAGCGCAACCTACTCTGCCTGAGCCACACGAGAGTGTCGCGACCTTCTCTCTAGGGGCTGCTGTTGCAGCTCGCCTGTAAACCCCCTTACCAGAAGGAGTCCCTAGCACTCCGCCAAGTGGCATCTCTCTACAGAGGACACCTCTCCCCATGCTTCTCTCAGCATTCTTTCTTCTCGGATATGTCATTCTGCCAACCAATACTGACATGTCAATTTTGTTTCATTCACAAATTACCTACCTCTTCAGATCATTATCTGGTGCTGTTAGCCTAGCAGAAATATCAATAATCTAGGGAAGACACTCACTGGGTGCTCTAAACTGTTGAAGCTTTCTTTCTCTTCAGCCCTGTTCCCGCACACGCAAGGTCGGCTTTGTTTATTAGGATTTGGTGTGGTGGTGGTGGACATGAGGGACCAAACAACGAGGTCATCAGTCCCGTCAACCCCAAATTTTATACGCCACGGAACCCAACGAAAAATAGGTGAAAGCCAAAAGACCATTACACTAGGAAGTAAAATTGACTCGCCAACAAGACTAAGATCAACCCAGGGCAGCAAATGCTACAGTGTCCGATCCCACAGCTCTGGAAGCGACCTCTAGCCTAAACCACAAGGTACTAATGGCACAGTGGTCAACGTATCATAGCTCCAGAGCAGGGAGAAATAAAACTACATTAAAATGTAAAAGAGTGGGGGGGGGGGGGCTGATGGGGATAAGGCTCTAAACCCCACAATCAGCCAAGAATCACAAACCCACTCACCCCGACCAAGCGAGTCCTAGAGCTGACAATAAAATCTACTTTCACGGAGGAAGGCAAGGACGCGATCAACCATCCGTGGGTTAGGATTTGGTGTGTTCATATTGACGGGGTGGCCGGATGCCCTTCCTGCCGTCACCCCCTGCCCCCCGGGAGGAAATGTTTATCCCAAATGACTGTGTATAGTGTTTTACGTGCGAAAGTGTAAAGTGTTATGAAATGTTTGCGAATCGTGTAACTGACGCGAGACTTGGGGACCAGTCCAGTATTCACCTAGGGGGATGTGGAAAACCGCCTGAAGACCACATCCAGGCTGGTCGGAACTCCGATCCCCTTCGTTAAATCTCCGGGCGGATTCGAACCGGAGCCGGTACGCCTCCCCTTCTAGGAAAGCAGTGCATTAGACCACACGGCTAAACGAGCGGATTCTAAACTGTTGAAGCTAATTTTAACAATTCCCATACTGTCAGTTGATCAAGAAAGCTGCTTTTTAACTTTGAACGAATAATATCATTTTTACGCAACTCTTTTCTCCAAGTTGTCGGCCTTGACGATGCTTTCCATTGAAAGACATACTGCGATGGAGGTTGCAGACTTTAATCAACGGGTGACTGCCAAATTTGCATCAATAAAGAATAGGTGGGAAAATTTTCAGTACATTGAGATGAAAATAAGCGTAGTTACAGTTATAATGTATATTATGATTCTTATTTGCAGTCTTTTTATAAAAATAATTAATTTCATTTCAACTAGAAATGTAGCTCAATAGGTAAAGATTATTAATAAATTTTAGGATGTACTTCGCAACAGATTTTTGTTGTTTTTTTATTTTTATTTATTTATTTTTTTGGCACTGATATATCTCTAACTTCTCACAGGATCGTAAATTCAATATGGTAGAATAAAATTTTGTGTCTTACATACATCATGAATTCTAATGATGTTTGTATCATGACGAATTTAAAGAAGCCAAGCGCTGAGATAAGGATTTGTCTCCCTTGTAATCGTCTAATATAAAAATGTAAACTAACATTGAAACTTGAGTACGACGCCCAGCTTCAGGTACCACCGCCCGTCACTGCCGTCGATATACCCATCCCGCTTTCCACAGAATGCGACCCTTTAAAAGTGGCTGATATTGTTAAACTTGAGGGCGAACTCCGCAGTGGGGCAAGGCTGATTGTTTGAAATATTGTTCACTTAGCTAGATCACTGCCTGCGGAGTCAACACAGATAATACACATGTCTGAGCACTATATAATCGCTGATAACCGTGACAAATGAATCACTAATACTAAAACCAGTCCTTATGCTCTGGTGCAGCTAAACACGTTTCTTGGGATGTTCTATTTTTTCTAGAAGTGTATAAGCATTTCATCTTCATTTTTTTTTCAGGTGTACTACATATTTACTTCTCTTAATTTGATTATACATTTGTGCTTCATAGGTGAACGTACTTCACTTTCTGCCGCGGTGGCGTGGCCAAGCGTTCAAAGGCGCGTAGCTGCGGAGCATGCAGCTGCTCGCCGTCGGAGGTTCGAGGCCTCCCTCGGGCTTGGGTGTATTTGTTGTCCTTAGCTTAAGTTACTTTAAGTAGTTTGTAAGCATATTGACTGATAACCACCGTAGTTAAGTCCCATAGATTTACAAACATTTAGAACTTCACTTTTTATTTACATACACAGAAATAAACATTCTACAATTACAGGGAGTTGTGGGTACATGTAAATTAGAACTTGATGAAAAAACGTTAAAAGGCATGTGAAAACATTTTCTAGTGTGCATATGAACTATTATGTTCAAAAGAATGTTTCAATTATATCATGAATATTTAATGTGAAATTTTGGTAAAAAAATTATTTCAAGTCACTTTCTACTTCAAACAAATCTTCCTATGATGTAGAATAGTAGAGCAGAGTATAGAAACAATGTAAATCCTGACAGTTGGTTTAGGTGCTTACGTCTAACTCAGTATTCATTGTATTTGCATTGATCTGACTTTATCTCTTTTTCACACGAACATGGCATTAGTGATAACGATTAAAAGCTTACGTTCATTCACTGAGAAGTTAAAAACTTTATGGGATTTGAAACGTTAATCGCCGTAATTCAGTTAACTGGTACTTTGACATTTTCTGTTCGACTGTTGCTGAAGAGTTGGGAAATATATATTGCTTTCTTTAAAGATACTGTTGCTACAGTCATGTCTTTTCATGAGGACTGATAGCGTGTTAAATAAAACTTTTACGAGGGTTATTCAAATGAAAAGGCACAAAACGACACTGTTGGTATAACTGAAGTTTTCATTCAAAAGTAATGACCAGAGGGCTGAGCACAACTATCCACTGTTTAACTCGTCGAAGGATTCCCTGTTTCCATAATTCCTGTGGCGGTGACAAGAGCCACGCCTCTACTGCGTCCTTCAGTGCTTCGCCGAGTGAAGTGCTTCCCTTTGTTCAAATGTTTCTAAAGCGTAAGGGACTTAATTGCGAGGTCATCAGTCCTCAAACTTTCGAACTACTTATGAACTACCTTAAGACGAGACAAACATCCATGCCCGAGGGGGGATTAGAGCCCCCGACGGGGAGCGGCCACGCACATCGCAGCATAGCGCCTCAATGCGCTTGGCCACTCCGCTGCGGCACATCCCTTTGATATGTGGTTTTAGCGGTCCAAAGAGATGGAGTCACAGGGAACCATGTCTGGTTTGTGGGGCGGATGCTCAATCTGGTCCCACTTAGCCAGTACACTTTCTGTGGCCCTGTAGACGTGTGTAAAAATTGGCAATTGACTCTAAAAGATGAGAAGTGTGAAGTCGTCCCCATGAGTACGAAAAGAAATCCGTTAAACTTTGTTTACAACATAAATCAATCAAATGTGAAGGCCGTAAACTCTACAAAATACCTAGGAATCATTATTACTTCAGACTTAAACTGGAAAGAACACGTAGATAATATCGTGGGAAAGGCGAACCAGAGACTGCGTTTTATTGGCAGAATCCTTAAAAGATGCAACAGAACTACTAAAGAAACTGCATACACTGCGCTTGTCCGTCCATTTTTGGAGTATTGCAGCCCAGTGTGGGATCCTTATCTGGTGGGTTTGACGGAGGACATCGAGAGAGTCCAAAGAAGGGCAGCTCGTTTTGTATTGTCACGATACAGGGGAGACAGCGTTACGGAAATGATACAGGATCTGGGATGGGAATCATTAGAACAACGGCGCTTATCGCTGAGGCGTGGGTTACTTGCAAAACTCCAATCGCCAACATTCTCCTCCGAATGCGAAAATATATTGTTGACTCCCACTTACATAGGTAGAAATGATCATCAGAATAAAATAAGAGAAATCAGAGCTCGAACAGAGAGATTCAGGTGTTCTTTCTTCCCGCGCGCTATTCGAGAATGGAATGGGAGATAAATAGTATAATTGTGGTTCGATGAACCCTCTGCCAGGCACTTAAATGTGATTTGCAGAGTATCCCATGTAGATGTAGATGTAGATGTACGCGCGTTATCATGGAGCAGACTCCCTCCTTCCGTTTGCAGCCCGGGCCGTATGCTCTAGCTGGACTTGGGTATGTGTCTCACAGTACAGGTCACTATTAATCGTTTTCCGGTCCTCGAAGAATTCGATGAGTATCGAACGCAAAACGTCGACAAAACGACGAGCATCACCCTGCCTGCTGAGGGCACAGGCAGGCGGCGGTGGCCGAGAGGACGGAGGCGCTCCAGTCACGATCTGCACGGCCACTACGGTCGGGGGTTCGAATACCCCCTCCGGCATGGATATTTCTGCCGTCCTTAGTGTTAGCTAGTTCATAAGTAGTTTGTAAGTTTATGGACTGATGGCCCCGTAGTTAAGTCCCATAAGCTATACAAACATTTGAGGGCACAGCCTTGAATTTTTAGGGGGAGCTGCCGACGCATGGTTCGCGGGCCATAGTTCGCTGATCGAAAAGCAGCATATTCAGATTTTAACCGGTTTGGTTGTTATGATGTTTCGTACCTTTTCATTTGAACACCCCTCATGTCTGTTTCTACAAGATTTTATTGATGAATACTAGTTTTACTGTTCTCACATTGTGTGACGAATCTCTTGCGTACATACTACTAGAGCTATACATTGTTATATTGATCATATCTTAGTTTTATACTAATTTATTGTCTTCTGTAGGAGTGTTTTCATTGGCTAAAGGAATGTCAGTGTTTATAGCGGGTGATCAAAAAGTCAGTATAAATTTGAAAACTTAATAAATCACGGAATAATGTAGATAGAAAGGTAAAACTTGGCACACAAGCTTGGAATGACATGGGGGTTTTATTAGAAAAAAAAAGTTCTAAAAATGTCCGACAGATGGCGCTTCTCCTGATCAGGAAAGCAATAATTAGCATAACAAATTAAGACAAAGCAAAGATGATGTTCTTTACACGAAATGCTCAATATGTTTACCATCATTCCTCAACAATAGCTGTAGTCGAGGAATAATATTGTGAACAGCACTGTAAAGCATTTCCGGAGTTATGGTGAGGCATTGGCGTCGGATGTTGCCTTTCACCATCAAATGTTCAAATGTTTGAACAGCTTATGGGATTTAACTACAGGGTCATCAGTCCCTAAACTTACAAACTACTTATGAACTAACTAATACTAAGGCCGGCACAAATATCCATGCCCGAGGGGGGATTACCACGGTACACTTGCGACTTCAGATAATCCCAAAAGCCAATAATCGGACGGACTGAGGTCGGGAGACCTGGGAGGTCAACCATGACGAAAGTGGCGGCTGAGCACAAGATCATCACCTAACGACGCGCGCAACAGATCTTACACGCGTCTAGCAATATGGGGCGGAGCGCCACCCTGCATAAAAATCGTACGTTCCAGCAGGTGTTTATCAGCCAGGCTGGGGATGATGCCATTCTGTAACATATCGGCGTACCTCTCACCCGTCACGGTAGCAGTTACAAAACCAGATCCTCGGAGAAAAAGGCCTGATAACGGTAGATGTGGTTCTAATAAAACCCCACGTCATTCCATCATGTGTGTCAATTTTTACCTCTCTATCTACATTATTCCGTGATTGATTAAGTTTTCAAATTTATACTGTGTGGTGTCGCACAAATCTAAAGTGCGCGCCACGTACTTTCGCCGCGCGCCGCCATGCACGCACGGCGCGGCGTTCTTACGACGTCAGCCACTAACGCCCTCTGCTGCAACTCCGCTCGTGGCCACCACTGAACTGCATCGTCCACTTGGGATTCAGACAGGCACTAGGAAAGTCTCTCATCAGTAGGCAGGCCTCTACCAAGTTAACCTATGTCTCAGGAGTACACTTAGTTGGCAGTCATGAACGTTGTAAAAGTTAAGTATATCCTATTTCTACGAAATATACAACTTGTTCTAATCTAGCTTTGTGTTTCTAGTTTCTGCTGTCCCACTGGCTGGTCACCTCAGACTCTGTACCCGCACTCGCGTTCATCCTATTTCCCTGTGTCGGTCGCTCTCTACTTGGCCACCGACTCCCAGGACAACCGGCGGAAACGAGGCACAAAAGTGGCGGCGAGGATGGGACACAAAATACTGACTTTTTGATCACCCGGTTTATGGAAGCAGTGGTATTCGGGATAATTTTTTCTCGTTGATTTATGAGAAATTAAACAAAATGTTAGTGTTGACGTATCAGTAAAAGGTTTTGTAGTGAAATCCGGCTTACGTAAAAAAAAAAAAAAAAAAAAAAAAAAAAAAAAAAAAAAAAAAAAAAAAAAAAAAAGCGGAATACTTTAATACTATGGATACTGTGTGATATTTTCTCATATTATAGAATGGTGACTAGTTTAATTTTGCACTAACACATACTTCCTGCGTTTTTTTGTGGAAATTGAGAAGTTAATTTAATATTAATAACTGCTGTATGGTAGGTACTGCGTGAACATTCCAAGGTCAAACAGGCAGGGCAATCGAAATTAGACTGACTGAACATAAACGTAGCTGGAGATTACAGAAAGCAGACTCCACCTTTGCTGATCAAGTTCTGAAAGAAGGACACAACTACCAGGTCTACACAGAAGTGCTTCACATAGCCAACAAAGGCAGGAAACTAAACCTGTTAGAAGCACTGGAAATAAACAAACATTTAGCCAAAAATCCCCAGCTAGTGCTAAATGACCAGGTACAATTGAACACATCCCCACTGTTAAGCTTCACATAATGTAAACAAAACAGCTACCTACCACAGACCATCTTAATGTCACATGTAGAGTCCCCATTTCTATCATGTTTACTTTTAGACTTTAAGATAAAACAATATATATAATAAATTGCACAGTAATATGAAATGTAATTTAACTATGTGAGTCTTGCCAGATGCTGTCAAATAAGTAAATTGTAATCTCAGTGAAAACATATTTAATGTACACCTTAAGTGACGATCTCAACATATGCCACAGTGTCAATAATGTTAACGTAGTTTTTAATTCATTAATATTTGATGTGTAAAGTGTTTCACCCTGTTCACTCGCAAATTACAATGTAAAAATGTTAACGCGGCCACTGATTACGTGAACATAATTCTACATGGCAACGGATATTGTTTTCAATTCCAACAAATGTCATTTACAAAGAGCGAGTATTCTGTGTGTTGTATCTTTGTTTTACCACCTTTGAGAACTTAAGCAATAGCGTCTTTGTCGACGCATGTCAACAGTTTACCCGATGATGGCCTAATAACCCGAAAACTAGTTAGTAAATAAACAAAAAAATTAGTAGAACAGAAACAGTTTGTTTGTTTTCAACCTTAAATATGGAAGCGTTCTACCAAGAAGTGAATCCATTTATAAGAAATTAGTTATCGTTACTTTTACTAACGTACTGTTTTACCTTTGTCCAAAGGCTGTGTAAAAAACGGTTCCTGTTAGATCACTGAAGTTAAGCTCTGTCCGGCTTGGCTAGCACTTGGATGGTTAACCATCCGCGTCTGTCGAGTACTGTTGGCATGCATGATGCACTCAGCCCTTGTGAGGCCAGCTGAGAAGGTACTTGACCAAGAAGAAGCGGCTCCAGCGGGGTGCTGACAACTTCCCCCTCCACACCCCATCCCGTGACGCCTTCTGGCAGAGGATGACATGGCGGCCGGTCGGTACCCCTTGGACCCTCGAGACCTGTTTGGACCGCACTTACTACTTTACCTTTCAAAGTAACAAACGAATACTAATAGAAGCATCCAACAAGTTCAGTCGTAATGGGACATTGTGTTGAAATGTTCAAATGTTTGTAATCGCAGAGAGAGGTTGTCTGTTCCGCAGGGGCTGCAGACACTGATAAAGGATGGAGTCAGAATTGACAGTGTAAAGTTTCATTTTCGTATAAATATCAGCTGTTCCAGATATAAAATAAGTTAATAGATCAGTTTTGTAATTTTGTAGCATTTTAGCACTGGAAGGATCACTTAACGAGCGCGTATTTTTGTGGTAGTGGAAAGGGTTAATGAATAATGTAATTTGAATTGACAGTGTAAAGAAGTTTCAAAAGGATTATCATTTGTGTAGAAGTTTTTATAATAATGCTTTGATTTTAACACCTAATGAAGTAGTTAAATAATCTTCTTTCTAATTATTGTAGTTAGAAAGTATCTTCTTTCCCTACTATGATCTACACGTTCTAAGATCTATGGACTTTGCATGTCTAAAAGATTGAGTTGCAAAACAGAGGCGCGTTTTGTGTATGTATCTTAAAATTTGATTAACGTGAAGTATGAATTTATTTGCCGCAAAAGAATTCCATATTATCAACAGTCATAGTGTTGAAAAATGTATCATTTAATTTTCTGAATGAGTGTAAGTTTCAACTTTGTCAGAAGCGTTAAATCACTCGTCAGAGTAAATTGGTAAATATTGAAGTTTCTGAAAATAGTAAAATTTTGTTACTGACATTTCCTATTCAGATGAAGAATTCTCGGGCTTCCAGCCGGGTGGCGATTTCTTCAAACTGCGACGTTTCGAAGAATGACATACCCGTCATCTTCTGGCGAAGTGCTGAGACTGGGCAGATGCCGCGCTATTTATACCTGCGTCTGCCCCCTACCACCCGGCCCCGGGAGGCTGGGTCCAGCGCCGTCGCTGGCGTGGGGAAGGGGGGGGGGCGCTCGTATCCCTGTCCGTGCAGTCCGTCCGCGTCTCGCGGGCTGGACGGTTCCTCGTGCGCTCTCGGCGAATTGCAGCAATTGCTAGATTCCATGCCGCGCTCAATTGGTATCCCTCGTCCCTGTTCATAAGATTTTCGTGAACTAGAATTTCCACGGATTCTTTGCTGACGCTGTCCCAAAAGCTGTTGGCTCGGCACAGCACCTTGGTGTTTTCGAAGTCAAAAGTATGCTTTTCTTTCATGCTATGCTCAGCTATAGCAGATTTTTCCGCCTGTCCCAGTCGAACGTGTCTGATATGTTCTTCACACCTTTTTGAGATACATCGCTGCGTTTGACTTATGTATTGCACCCCACATTCGCAAGCAATGCTGTAGATCCCTGGTGTGTTAAGTTTAAGTGGATATTTCGCTGAGCCAAGCAGTTCTTTCGTCTTAGGTGGTGGTCGGAAGACGGTTTTTATATTGGATTTCCCCAGTAGTCTCCCGATTTTGGCTGACAGCGATCCCAAAAATGGAAGGAAGGCGAGCCTCTGCGTTTCTTCTTGTTCTTCTCTTTCTTCTCCTTCTTCTCGATTTTTTCAGTCTGTCTCCTCATGAAGACCCTAACAATCTGTGATTCACTGTACCCGTTTTTTCGGAAAACCTCTCTCAGGTGTTTCAGTTCGTTTGAGAGGCTATCTTTGTCGCAAATAACGCGCGCCCTCTGTACAGTACTGACTGGCGTTGCGCCGGATGGTGGCAGCTATTTGCGTTTAGGTACAGGTCCGTGTGTGTCTTTTTCCTGTATACTGAATGGCCCAGCGTGCCATCAACTTTCTTCCTAATTAGGATGTCCAGGAATGGGAGACAGCCACTCTCATGGTGACGGAGATACTGTTGTGGACGCTGTTTAGATGTTCCAGGAATCCGTCCAAAGCATGCCTGCCATGCTGCCAAATCACGAAGGTGTCATCTACATAGCGGAAGAAGTGCTTGGGTTTAAGTGGCGCAGTTTGTAGGGCCACCTCCTCAAAATGCTACATATAAAGATTTGCGATCCCTGGGGCTAGCGGAGATCCCATAGCCACTCCATCCACTTGTTCGTAGAACTTCCCATTGCACTTGAAGTATGTAGTCGTTAGTGCATATTCAAAAAGCTTCACAATTCCAGGCTCGAAGTGCTGATTCGGTAGCGACAAGGCGTCTTGAAGAGGTACTTTCGTGAACAAAGAGGTGACGTCGAAACTCACGAAAAAATGTTCAAACGTTTGTAGAGCTTACGGGACTTAACTACAGGGTCATCAGTCCCTAAACTTACAAACTACTTATGGACTAACTAATACTAAGGACGGCACAAATATCCATGCCCGAGGGGGGATTCGAACCCCCGACCGTAGTGGCCGTGCAGACCATGACTGGAGCGCCTCAGTCCCCTCGGCCACCGCTGCCGGCGAAACTCACGAGTAGGTCATCTCTGTGTATTCGGATGTCGTTCAATATCCTCACGAAATCCGCAGAGTTCTTCACGTGATGCAAGCAGTGACCCACCAAGGGTTTTAAAAGTGTCGCCCAATATTTGGCCAGTCCATAAGTGTGGGAATTAATGGTGTCTAATATTGGACGTAGAGGTACCCCATCTTTGTGTAGACCATACAGGCGTGGTGTCGTCGGCGCTCTGGGATGCAGCCGTTTCTTCACCTCTTCCGGTAGATCTGAGTTCTTGAGTAGCGCGTCGCAGTTTGAAGAAACCTCCACCCGGCTGGAAGCCCGAGAATTCATCAGCAATATACGGCGGGAAAGATTACATTCTCATTTCTTATTCAGTCACCGTCATAAAAGAGCATTGACAATATTCACATTGCAGGGCGCTTTTAATAGAAAAACATCTCAGTACTAAGTAGAGAGTAAAACAGCACCTTATGTATTATTTAAACTGCTTTATCCCGCCTCGAAACTCCGTGACCAGCTGCAGGTTGAATTTTATGACGAGGCGCTGTCATCACTTAAGTTTGAGCAGGTATGGGACTAATGTGCAGAGTCTAACGTCGACTTTAAATTGCTTAAAGGCGAAGTTATCATTACTACAGTGAAAACAGTCGAGACTTTCATAAACGCCTCAGAAATTAAACTCTGGTCACATGAATCCATATTATATTTAATTGTTTATTTGCATACATAAAAAGTGTTTAAAGAACACGAGGTTTGATACAGTAATAATTTTTGGAATCATTAAACATTTTTATCACAGCTACAAAGTAAGTGATAATAACAGAACACCGCATACATATTGTTTATCCAACAGTGACCGCAATATCCTTTACAGTAGGCTTCAGAACGACGTAACGATATATCTAATCCTTTCAGTCCCACATTATGAATTCAGCTTTGGAAATATTAAAATTCAGTGTTTGTAGTTTTAGTGCAGTCCACTAAACATAAAAACGTGTATTTCAAAATTTATCAAATGTTCAAATGTTTGTACAGCTCATGGGACGAAACTACGGGGTCATCAGTCCCTACACTTACAAACTACTTATGAACTAACTAATACTAAGGACGGCACAAATATCCATGCCCGAGGGGGGATTCAAGCCCCCGACCGTAGTGGCCGTGCAGACCGTGACTGGAGCGCCTCAGTCCCCTCGGCCACCGCGGCCGGCTTCAAAATTTATAATCGAACTATTGTTTTTTTCTGTCATTTATTTCATGCGCAACATAAACGTTTGTATCGAGGTATTATATTCCTTCGACGTCATTTTGTTGATAGATAACACTGCCAGATAAATGATGCTAGCATAATCTTCGCCACATCACCGAAGACAAGACAATTAACTGGTGAAATAAGATAACATGAGCCACACTGACAGCCATATACAGACAGCAGCGTAGCACAACCTCCAACACGGATAAATCAATGACTCGGAAGTGGCTACACGCCGTACCAAGCAACAAAATGTAAGAGAAGCATGTTGCCATGCGACTTTAGAGACTGATACACAAAATATAGTAGAAATCAGCTTTTAATACGTTGTTGTCCAGGAACAACACTGCGAATGAAAGGGTTAAAATGTAAGTTCCCTCGAACTTCGAAATTCAGCAGTGGCAGTGCAGACAAAAAGGTTTCATCACTTGCATGGCTTCGCTTATCTGGATTAATCTGGATTAATAACAGACTAGTTCCGTCTGCTTGCTGTTATTAGCGAACAGACTATCGTCTGAAGGATTCACAGAAACGTTTCAAATGTTCAAATGTTTGTAAATCTATTGGACCAAACTGCGTGGCCATCAGTCCGTAGCTTACGAACTACTTAAACCTAGGTAAACTAACCTAAGGACAAAACACACACCCATTCCCCACGGAGGATTCGAACTTCCACGGCGAGCAACCGCAGCGAGACGCTTTAGACCGCTCGGCTACTCCACCGCGGCAGAAACGTTTCAAACCTAAGCATAGAAAATAGTTTAGTGACAAAGTAACAGTTTGTTAACGTTTCCATGCGAAATTCAATTTACAATCAGGTCTTTGATACGCTCTCAATTCAGTAACACAACTAACTGTCAATCAAATCCTTTGGTTGCAGCTCCACAATTAAATTCAATCGAATTGTACCAGGAAACCGTCTTACTAGACGTCGATTTACCGTAGCAAGCGGCGGTCCACATCCCCTCCGAAATCCGTAGTGGTCTCCCCACTGCTACCCGCACGAAACCAAACGGTTATTTTACGGTGTGTTCCCTGGAGTCACACGCCCCTGCAACATTCGTCAGACGTGTACTCCAAATTCCAGCGTGCAATGTAAATCGTGGACTGCGTGACATACGGAGAATTGTTTGGGCAGCAATATCCGACATAGTGTAAGTGAGGCGCGAACGGGGAATGAGTCCGCGTTCCCCGAGGAATATGGGAAAGCGCCCAAAACGCAGGTTGTCCGCACACCGACCCACGCCGTTAATCCGCCAGCCGGAATCGATCGGGAGCCGGCGCACCTGCCGTACCGGCAAAGTGCCGTTTAAGCTCCGAGCCAACTTGGCGGGTTTCCACCTCTGTGGTAGTTCTATTAGAAACTATGTATTAAGGAGGGGAAGGAAGAACGATTAGGAAGGAAATAATTGACTTTAACTGCATTGGGGCATTGAAATTATACATTGGTGACAAGTGAAAATTTGAGCCCTGCCGCTATTCGAATCCGGGTTTCCCGCTTCAAGAAGCAAACGGTTGCCTTAACTACCTGGCTACCCGCGCTAGTGCCCCCCCCCCCCCCTCAAACTTCCACAAGTCGTACGCTACGGCACTAGCAGTCACATCGTTCATGCTCTCTTATACTCCCCCTAATGGATTCCTGTAAGAAATCGAAAACTGTTACCGCATCTGCGCTGAAGTAAATAAACTAAACGGAGCCGGCCACGGTGGTCGAGCGTTCTGCGGCGCTCCAGTCACGGTCTGCACGGCCATTACGGTCGGGGGTTCGAATACCCCCTCGGGCATGGATATTTGTGCCGTCCTTAGTATTAGCTAGTTCATAAATAGTTTGTAAGTTTGGGGACTGATGACCCCGTAGTTAAGTCCCATAAGCTTTACAAACATTTTTTTGGATCTTCGCGAATAATTACATATGTATAAAAAATGTTCAAATGTTTGTTAAGCTTATGGGACTTAACTACGGGGTCATCAGTCCCTAAAATTACAAACTACTTATCTACTACCGTATACTAAGGACGGCACAAATATCCATGCCCGAGGGGGGATTCGAACCCCCGACCGTGGTGGCCGTGCACACCGTGACTGGAGCGCCTCAGTCCCCTCGGCCACGGCGGCGCGCACGTATGTATAAATTGGTGTGGTATCGGACATGTCCGAAAGAACAGACACCACGCCAATATACACTGCACAAAGCAATTAGGGGATCAGGAGAGATATCATACACAGTATACATATGGTAACGTATTTTATTCAGATATTGATTGCAATTGTAATTTGTGTATGATACAGTACGATATTTTGCTATCTCAACTCTTTGAGGTGTACATGGCGTTTACTTAGAGCGAGGCACCATGTAGCTACCATAATAGTAAAAAAGTAATTCTCGTTGCCCTCTAATAAGGTATGTGATCACCTCGGACGGCCAGTACAGTTGCACATCTGGGTGGCATGGACAGTATGAGGGTACCAATCAGCTCTTGAGGGATATTTGTCCTTTCTTCCATGATTGCAACATCCAGCTCTGCAACCGTTGCGGAAGTGGCTGGTATGGCTGCAGTGTCACTGCTAAGTGAATCTCAGACGTCCTCAATTGGGTTTAAGTGCGGTGAAAAAGGTGCCCACTCAATTCGTCCAGTTCCCTCAGCATCAAGCATATAAATCCTGTTGCACCAGCGTGGGGCAAAAAAAAAGAAAGGAAAAAAGAAGAGGTCGAAGGATCTCACCTCTATATCGCTTAGCAGTCAAAACTCCATTTTGAATGACATAGAGGTCTATACGTCCACCATTACTGACTGTTGCCCACACCATTCGTCCACCACCAACATATGGTGGTGTTTCCTGCACATAAACAGGACTGTTGCGAGTTCTACTTTATCTCCAGATGAGGGAACGACGATTGTCAGGATGAGCACAAAATCGTGACTCATTTGTGAACTGAACACGGCGCCATTCGACACGACTACAATCCTGATATCGCTCCGCCCAGTTTCTCCACCTACACGGTGTCGTAGTTTTAATGGGGCACACAACATTGGCATCGGTGCATAGAGGCTACATTCCCGAACGCGATTTCGGACTGTTTGTGTTGATATTGTGCGTCCTGTTGCTGTCTGGAGGGTTCGTTGCAGTTGAGTTGATACAGCCTTCTACCTCGACGGACTGTTACCCAGAGGTAAGTCATCTCTTGCTGAAATTACCCGTAGAAGACCTAGACCTTGTCTTCTTTTAACGGTCCCTAGTTTCTGAAACCCGTCGTGGTTCTGGAAATGGCACTATGTGACACCCAAATAGCTGCAGCCACCGCCCTCTGTGTCTGTCCCGCTTCCAACCTTCCTATAGTTCTCCATCCCATAGCTACAATTCAGGCACCAGCTCCTGCCGCCAGACATCCCCTGCAGTAACTTCGACGCTCTGTAGCGTCATTGGATGACGTTTCCGGGCATGGGTTTCTATGCTCCTCAAGACACCTCCCACATCCCCTAGAAGTTTATTGGTGTAGTAGTGTAATTCTGAAACAGATTGACGTATGGGCCACACATCCATCTCAATCTTCGACGTCCATTTACTGCCGGAAATATGAGCAGGACGAAATTTTGTGAGAGACATTTTTTATTGCTAGCGCTGCGAAACCCGAGTGCGCGAATTTAGATTCACCCTGTATATTATTGCTAAAATTCCGATTATAAAAGTACTCTACGACATTGTCATCTCTACTTAGTAGCCTCACTGTGTTGCAAAAAATGCCTTTCTTGGTTTCCCCCTTGCAGCGTTTGGCATATAACCGTCTCACTCCCACACATGCTGCAGGCATTGCAGAGGTGGGGGAAGTAGTAGCCGCGCGGGGGTAGCCGAGCGGTCTGGAGCGCCACGCTACGGATCGCACGGCCTCTCGCGTCGGAGGTATGAATCCTCCCTCGGGCAAGGATGTGTGTGTTGTCCTTACGTTAGTTTAACTTAGTTCAAGTAGTTTGTAAGTATAGGGACTGGTGGCCAACGTAGTTTGGTCATATATAATTACAAACAATTGAACAGTGCGCTCGTCATAACGGCTCGCGCCGAAGTGCGCTAGCATCTTTTCACAGGAAGTAGGGGGAAAATGCACCTAAAACCAATCTTTTTTATCAGTTCTTTATTTGCGTTTTAACAAACAGAAAAACAAAAAAAGTAAATAAAATAAAATAAAAAAATGTAAGGATGAGACTCTATAGCCCTTACATAAAATTAGTAAAAAAAAAAAAAAAAAAAAAAAAAAGAATGTTTATGATACTAGTTCATTTAAGAAACATATATCTTTTAGACGAAACCTGCTGTAAACAGGGTGGTCCATTGATAGTGACTGGGCCAACTATTTCACGAAATAAGCATCAAACGAAAAAATACGAAGAACAAAACTTTTCTAGCTTGAAGGGGGATAACAGATGGCGCTATTGTTGGCCCGCTAGATGGCGCTGCCATAGGTAAAACTGATATCAACTGTATTTTTTAAAACAGGTACCCCAATTTTTATTACATATTCGTCTAGTACGTAAATAAATATGAATGTTTTATTTGGGACACTTTTTTGGCTTTGTGATAGATGGCGCTGTAATATTCACAAGAATATTGCTCACAATTTTAGACGAACAGTGGGTAACAGGTAGGCTTCTTAAATTAAAACATAAAACGTAGGTACGTCTGAACTTTATTTCGGTTGTTCCAATGTGATACATGTACTTTTGTGAAATTATCATACATTATGAGAACGCATGCTGCTACTGCGTGATTACCTGTAATTACCTCATGACTACAATAAATGCTCAAAATTATGTCCTTCAACTTCAATGCATTTGGCAATACGCGTAAGTAAATTCCTCTCAACACCGAGTAGTTCGCCTTCAGAAATGTGCTCACATGCATTGACAATGCGCTGACACATGTTTTCAGGCGTTGTCGGTGAATCACAATAACAAATATCCTTCAGTTTTCCCCACAGAAAGAATCCCGGGATGTAAGATCCGGTGAACGTGCGGGCCATGGTATGGTGCTTCTACTACCAATCCACCTGTCATTAAATATTAAACTTCAGACCACTTCAACTGCACGCGAGCCATGTGCCGGACATCAATCATGCTGAAAGTACATCGCCATTTTGTCATGCAGTGAAATATCTTGTAGTAAAATCGGTAAAACATTACGTAAGAATTCAGTATACATTGCACTATTTTGATTTCCATAAATAAAATAGGGGCCAATTATCCTTCCTCCCATAATGCCGCACCATACATTAACCCGCCAAGGTCGCTGATGTTCCACTTGTCGCAGCCATCGTGGATTTTCCGTTGCCCAATAGTGCATATTATGCCGGTTTACGTTCCCTCTGTGAATCACGCTTCGTCAATAAACAGAACGAGTGAAAAATTTTTGTTATCGTACCGTAATTTATTTTGTGCACAGTGGCAAAAATGTACACGCCGTTCAAAGTCTTCGCCTTGCAAATCCTGGTTCATAGAAATGTAGTACGGGTGAAATTTATGTTGATGTATAATTCTCAACACCGACGTTTTTGAGATTTCCGATTCTCGCTCAGTTTGTCTGCTACTGATGTGCGGATTAGCCGCAACTGCAGCTAAAACACTTACTTGGGCATCATCATTTGTTGCAGATCGTGGTTGACGTTTCACTTGTGGCTGAACACTTCCTGTCTCTTTAAATACCGTAACTACCCGACGAAAGGTCCGGACACTTGGATGATGTCTTCCAGGATAACGATCAACATGCATAGCATAGGCCCGTTGGGCCTTTTGATCACGGAGCAAATACCGCCCGCACAGGCGAAATGTTACGCGATACCACGTACTTATACGTTTGTGACTATTACAGCACCATCTGTCACAAAGCGAAAGACTTTTTCCAAATAAATCGTTCATATTTATTTACATACTAGACGAATATGTAATAAAAATGGGAGTACCTTTTTAAAAAATGCATTGATATCCCTTTGACCTATGGCAGCGCCATCTAGCGGGCCAACCATAGCGCCATCTGTTTTCCCCCTTCAAGCTAGAAAAGATTTATTTTTTGTAGTTTTTTTGATTGATGCTTATTTCGTGAGATATTTGGCCTGGTCACTATCAATGGACGACCCTATATATGAAGAGTGTGCATGCACAATACTAATATAATCAAATTTGGGTCACAAAATTACTAAGTTTTTATTCTATGCGTGTTTTGGATATTTTCTAAAGCTTCGCGTGGTGATTCTGCCATACAAACACTAATTGTTACCTAAACAGTAAATGGTTTACTTGTTTCCCGTTCTTCGACCACATTACAGAGCTGCGCTTCCTCTGTTAGTTCGTTTACGTTGAATCTGACAGCGCGACAGTCCAGCGCAGAGCAGTGCTGTGCGGTCTCACTCTTTCCGCAGCTATCTCTCTCGCTCCGTGGCCGACACTAGCGACAACGGTCGCGGCCGGGCGATGAACTACTTTGTACTCCGCCCGCGGGGCGCAGGAGCTTCCGCCGGCGGAAATGTTGGCCATGCCTGACAAAGTAACTTACACTAAGGGCAACACACAAAAAGATGCCTGAGGTAGGACTTGAACCTCCGGCGAGAGAGGCCGCCCACTCCGTAGGTGATGCATTAGACCACGCAACTACTCCCGCGAGACAACTATTTGTAAACTGCCATGACTATTAAAGCTGGAGTCAATAAATTTAAGAACAAGATCAAGATTAGTATGAAGAAAAGACAGTGCAATTCCTTTTATATTCCAGAAATCAGGTGTTACGGATTTTTTTTTATTTTATATATATATATATATATATATATATATATATATATATATTTTTTTTTTTATTTTTTTTTTACCGTAGGCGCAAGTACTGAAACGTTTGGCGATTGATCCAAATTGAATTAAATAATGAAATAAATAAAAGGAAGTATACTTGCTCATGACTGTTAACGAATAGCTATTTTATAATATACTAGTTGAAAACCCGGCGTTGCCCAATTATTTATTTATTTATTCAAAAAAATGTTCAAATGTTTATATAGCTTATGGGACTTAACTACGGGGTCATCAGTCCCTAAACTTACAAACTACTTATCAACTAGCCTATCCTAAGGACGGCACAAATATCCATGCCCGAGAGGGGATTCGAACCCCCGACCGTAGTGGCCTATTTATTCCTGCCTGGAGTTAGTACTTCTCTTACCCTTCTCTCTCTGTCCATCTTCTTTTTTCTGAAGATATGTTATCTTTATCGGAGAACATATAAGAAATAACGCTGTCTTGGATAATGTACAAAATTATAAGCGCATTGTTCAAACAAAGAAAGATAGAAGTCAAAACACAAATGACATATAAAATTCGCACGATCTCATATTTATTCAGTTATATGGGGTACAATTGTATAATTTTTCAGGTATGTATTCATTTGTATAAGTGCTGCATGTCCAAAATTTCTTGGGAATACAATTGGTGTTAAAGAAGTAATAGATTACTACTTGGTGCGTGACAGGGCGGTTTTCTATGAACGTTACTGTTTTATGTGCTCATACCTCATGAACTACAGGTCGCACTGTGCTACAATTTCGGAGGCACATTCAACGATATGTGTGCAAATTGCCTATAAAATTTCCTGCGGCTACAATTTGTAGTGTAGAAATTATAAATTGTAGCGTCATACCGAATGCCGTAGTTTTACTCCATAAACGGCGGAAAAGTAGTAAGCGAGAAACTTTTTTCCTTTCATCATTTTACTATGGTTGCCAGCGAGAAAAAGTTTAAAAAAGGTTTGAAATTATGTTTAAAGTTTGTTGCAAGTCGCTAAGTACTCTCATTCTCATAGTGTATTTGTAAAGTCTCGGCGCATTATGGCAGTTTCTTGCAACTCCTATCGTTTATGGAGTTATATCTCTTGAACCATTGGCGTATGTGGTTCGTACTCCTACAGAAGATGTTATCTCACGTAAGGAATATGTGTACCAAATTTGGTTGAAATGGGTCCAGTGGTTTAGGAGAAAATGAGCAGCATTGTCGCAAAAAGCAGTTTTTCGCGCATCTCTTTGTTCATGACGTCATATCTCGTGAACTATATATCATATGTGATTCTTACACTTACGGCGACCGTCCCCACGGATTGAAGCTTACGTGTACAAAATTTCATAAAGAATGGAACAAAACTAGATTTGTATGCAACACTTACAAACATACGGACACTCTGCTTTATATATTAGAAGAAGATTAAATTGCTTGTCTGATAGTATAACAGGGATTCGAGCAGCAGTTGTGACACAACCAGACAGGGCAGAAAACCGAACAGCCATAAAACATGCAGAGACGATAAACTGTGTATGTCATGGTTTGCTTGTTGCATCATACACTGTGAGATAGCATTTACACCAAACACTAGGCTGTGCGCCATAGAAATGTGAGAGAGCTTGCAGGATGACGGGCACCAGAGATTCAAAAGGGCTTGGCCATCATAAAGTACTGTCAGAGATGGACAGATAGCAGGGGCAGCTGCCTTTTCATCTACAAAATTGTCGAGGTGGGTGGCTTGCGTGCGTCAACGATACAGATAGCAGTGCCGTAGGTGCGACATAGTGGAGGTGGTATCTGCGGAGAGGCCAGACAAACATGTAGTTCCTGAAGAGAAGCAGCTGCTTTTTAAGTAGTTGCATGGGCAACAGTTTGCATGTTTGAAATCACACTGTCGTGTTTTACGGCCCATTTTAGATTTGCCTGTACTTTTATGATGTTTTGAAAACATTTAGGATAAGAATAATAAAACTATAAATAATAAAAAATTATGAACGACACAATTACGAAAAATGTTCAAATGTTTGTAAATCTATCGAACCAAACTGCATGGTCATCAGTCCGTTGCTTACAAACTACTTAAACTAAGGTAAACTAACCTAATGACAAACACACACACACACACACACACACACACATGCCCCAGGGAGGACTCGAACCTCCGACGGCAAGCAACCGCGCGCTCCGCAGCAAAGCGCCTTAGACCGCTGGGCTACTCCACCGCGGCAACAATTACGACTCTACTATTGTGATAATATCCATGCAACCAACACGTAATATTCTTTCTCATCGTATTTTAACAAACAGCCAAAATTATTTGATATTTGAGTTTAGATTTCACTAACATACTCTTTTTTTGCACTTTATTTCTTTAAAATACCTCTCCCACATTTTCATTATCTTTTTCCGTTAAAATATCATCACCCGTCATGCTTTGGTAGTTTGTTTTATTTTGTTTGCCTGTACTGGTTACGAATGACTATAGCCTGGAAGGAACGTAGCGTACATTTGCCGTTCAGAAATCGGTCACGGGACATCCCTCGCCTGAAACCTTGCCAAAAACTCTCTTTTGCATACGTCATATTACTTTGTGTATTTGATCATTTTCTTATTATAACTGAAGCGTTGTCATTTCAAATCAATGCACACTGGAAATTTTCAAAAACGCGTCGTTCTTAGGACAATGAATCATATTCAAATGTTTAAAAATGCCATTGTTAGGAGATAACATCTACCATCGATGGTACGGGAATTACGGATTATTCTCGTAGCTGTTCGACGTAGCGTAATGGGCGGCGAATTACACAGTTGTTTCGAAGCTTGCTGGGCGCGGTGGCTCAGAGCGCTCGGTCAGAGGGTTGTCGGCGTGGTAGCTCAGCGTGCTTGGTCAGAGGGCTCGACGCCTTTTGTAACGAGAAAACTAAGTCAAAGATGACACGATCAAAATAAAGCAAAAATCAACGTCCACACAGGACCGATCAAACCGAAGAACCAACGAAAGGAGAGAAAAAGAAAGAGGTCTCAACACCATCTGTAATAAATACTGAGCAAAATTATCAACGAACAACCCAGAACGAACATGAACAAACGACATAAAAGCATAAATCTACCCGAAGAACAAAAAAAATATAAATAAATGAAACTAAAAGAATAAAAAACACCTTTACTGGCATTTTTACCTTTGTTTTCTTTTGGTTTCATCTTGATTCCTAAAAGGTTTTCGCACACTCTTGTTACTTGAACACAACTATATTCTGCAAGATTCTTACTTGTTCAAAGGTAACAGTGCTTTCTCTGAAAAGTGCATTTGTTCTATTTTGTGACCATACCATGAAACACATACCAACGAATTGCAAACACATACTTATTTTTCACATGTACTACATAAACTGGGAAGATACTGTTATAATGACTGTTGTAAATGACGTAATGAAAGCAGTAGCTTTGTATATAGAGTTATGCGGAATTCAGTGTTACCACACTTATTTCTTTGTTTATTTTAGCTGTAAAAGAAAACATAGGCACGGTTTGAAATAGAATATTTGCTCTTATATTCCATAAGTAGTGAATAATTGCTTAAGAAAAAGAAATATGTAAAGAAGATACAAGGTAATTTGTTGCGATGTATATACTTCCTTTCCGTTTCATTAAGTAACGACAGTTGCCACAGAAATCTAGGATTTCATTTATATATGAAACAACCAGTATCACCAAGTTGTTTATAATACGAGGTATGTCCACAAAGTAAGTTCCGTTTGGTTATATAAAGCAAACGTGTACAGATACAGAAAAAATACTTATTGTACAAAAATATACAACTATAAACTACTTTTCTACATAGCTTCCGAAATTTTGTAGGTATTTGTCATAACGTGGCAGAAGTCTTTGTATGCCTTCTTCGTAGAAGGTTGCCGCTTGTATATTCAACCATGTGGTAACATGTACTTTCAGCTCGTCATCATGGCTGAAGTGTTGACCACCATGGACAGGTTTTAGGTGTAAGAACAAAGTCGCTAGGAGCGAGGCTGTACGGAGGATAATTAAACACGTCCCAGTGAAATTCCCGTAAGAGTTGTTTGATCACATTCGCCTTGTGAGGTCGGGCGGCAACATGAAGGGAAGAAGAAGACTCCTTTCATCTCTTCTTACACCTAAAATCTGTCCTTGGTGGTCAACACTTCAACGATGATGAGCTAAAAGAACATGTTTGCCACATGGTTGAATACACAGGCGGCAACCTTCTATGAAGAAGGCACAAAAAAACTTGTCCCACGCTATGACAAGTCCCTACAAAAGTAGTTGAACAATTGCAGATTTTTATACAATAAACATTTTTTCTGTATCTGTTCACGATTGGTTTATATAACCAAACGGAACTTACTTTGTGGACATACCTCGTATCCATTATTACAGTATCCTCCCCGTTTATGCGCATATGCTTCAGAAGACCATTGTTCATTTCGTTGTTACGTATTTCATGGCATGTTCACGAGAAAAAACAAACGCACATTTTAGAGGGAGCACTCTTACATATGCACAACTCTAAACATTGCAGAACATAGATCTATTTAATTAATAAGTGTACCCGAAACCCTTTCAGGAGCCAAGGCGAAACAAAAATGGTATCGGCGGGTTTCGAACTACTGACCATCTGCATTACAACCTAACGTGAGGCACATTACACTACAACAGACAATTACGAAACTGTTCCTTAATTCTCTTACCATTGATGGAAGTTGTAAACTGCTTATATGACATCTTAGACACTAGATTATAATTTATCGTACGAAGAACGACGTGTTTTTGTTAATTATTCATCTACATCTTCATGTGATGCTCTGCAAATCACATTTAAAAGCCTGGCAGAGGGTTCATCGAACCACCTTTATAGTATTAATCTCCCATTCCATTCTCGAATAGCGCGCGGGAAGAAAGAACACTTGAATCTCTCCGTTCGAGCTCTGATTTCACGTATTTTATTCTGATGATCTTTTATACCTATATAAGTGGACAAGCGTGGTGTATGCAGTTTCATTAGTAGTTCTGTTGCATCTTTTAAGGGTTCTGCCAATAAAACGCAGTCTCTAGTTCACCTTTCTCACGACATTATCTACGTGTTCTTTTCAGTTTAAGTCTGGAGTAATAGTGCACCATTGCTTTGCAATGACAACGCGGTAAGTTATAATAAGAAAATCATAAAATAAAGAAAGCAAGATAGCGTATGCCAGAGAGAATGCTAGGAGAGAAATGACACGTGACATTTCCGATCGCCTGGTTTACGTAAAATCAAGTGACGCTGTCAAATCTCCGTTAATTTTGCAAATATCTCTGTATTGGTGCAAGTTATGGAAAAAAATTAAGGAGCCAAATTGTAGAGAATTTTCTCCTGTAGGTATCTGATTATTCAAAAATCGTATCAGATGAACGGTTTATTTCCAATTAAAATTCCTGCTGTCAAAATGCCACTACAAGAGGCCTCTTTTTAGTGTTACTAACGTATATTTTGTCCGCAATATCTGAAAAAGGGAGGTTCTAGTCTCTGGCGACAAGAATTGTGTCTGTAAAATTTCCTGCCGATCGGTTGAACGGTTCGACTTAAAAAGTGGGAACACTTTACGGACAGACAGCCAGAAATCGTCAAATCTCCGTTATTTTTACAAAATATCTCTGAAACGATACGAGATATGAAAACAATACACAAGAGAAGTTGTAGTTAATCAGTAAAGCACTTAGTCATAGGCAAGTAACATCTTGAAACTCTGTTTTTGTATACTAGAATGCGTAAATTTCCAACAATGTTGCTTTACTTATTAACTGCCGCGGTGGAGTAGCCGAGCGGTCTAAAGCACCTCGCTGCGGAGTGCGCGGTTGCTCGCCGTGGAGGTTCGAGTCCTCCCTGGGGCATGGGTGTGTGTGTTTGTCCGTAGGTTAGTTTGCGTAGTTTTTAAGCTACGGACTGATGACCACGCAGTTTGGTCCGATAGATTTACAGACATTCGAACATTCGAACTTATTAACTACACAACCTGCAAAATTACCAACGGAAATATGGAGTACGTAAATATAAGACGTTCGTGATTTGAAAGAAGGCACTTATACATTTATACATATAGTGTCTGATCTTTCACGCACATTCGAGTGAACAGACACAACTCCTATAAATTTTGTTGGATAGGAATGGCTGGGAGGAAGCAAAAGTATGGTGAAGCGGATAATTGTTAGATTGTAAAGCATAGAGTATAGGGTTCAAACCCCATCCTAGCCGTTCATTTTAAGTTGAATATTCAGTTCTAGCACCTTCTGCATGTATTGAGAGATAATGTTCCAGAACCTCTGGTGGGAGTCAGTTTATTTTGTGCTCTCATTAAACAAAACATGAATGCAGACAAACCGATGCAGAATCAGCCAGCCATACAGTTCTCATAACGTGCAATAAGAAATGTTTCCTTCGTACTAGAGTAGGAAACAAGAATTTACCCAGAACCGTTTTAAAAAATTAAACTGAAAGTACAACCTCATACACAGTGTATTGTTCTGCTTTGTGTAAAAGAAATACAAAATAAATAGTAGCAACCAGACTCTTTGATATGTGATTAATAAATCATCGTCAAATCCAAACCTGTGTTCTTTCATCGACTAGCTACGCCCTACAAGATCGCCATGTCACAATATGAAGATATTTCAATGCTGTTTTAATGCATTTTAATGGTATTTATTATTTCTATCTTGTTCCTAGTGTAATCCATCCTTTAAAATATAAATAAATGAATAATGTTTTAAATTTCGCTTAACATCTGATTATTTGAAGACTTTTGTGCTATTTCTATCTCAACCATTTTCTCGTGACGTCGTCAGAACCGGGTCGACAGTAAAACAAAATCTTTGTGATTTGTGAATAGTTGATTGGAAAGACCAGATACAGTGGATAACATTGTGGGGAACGTGAACCAAAGAGAGCGCTTAGAAGCTGAAAAAAATCCACTGAAGAGGCTGCTTACATTACGCTCATCCGTCTTTTGCTGGAATATCGTTGCGCGGTACGTAACTTTTACCGGACAGTGTGGAGAAGAGGACATCGACGAAGTGTAAGGATAGGCAGTTAGATTTGTGTTATCGTGTAACAACGAAGAGAGAGTCGCGGATGCCATAAGCATGTTCTCGCTTCCGGAACGGAGAGCTGCACGTGGCCCTGGTTTGATTAACGTGGGCAATGTGAATGTGGTTTTTGGGCGGTTTTCCACATTATATTAGGTAAATACAGGGCTGTTACCCAAGTTCATCCTCAGTAATTCGATTCGCAAACAATTAGAAGACGTTTACCCTCTTTCACGTAAATACTGCTATGCGCAGGCAGGTGAAAATACACACTCGTATTTACTCCCTGGAATTGGGGATTGGGTGGGGGATAAGTGACTGGTTGACGGCATGAAGGCAGCTGGTAACCCTTAAACTGCCCATGTCATAACCTTAGTAACTAGCCAATACTAGACGAAGAAAAAAGATAGAAAAGGAAGACGTGCTGCCCATTGTTCGATATTAACGGCCTTTAATGAAAACATGATAGGATCTGTAAACTATAAAGCATAATATCGAAAGCACAATTTTTCCTCAATCTAGTATTTACGTAAAGGAGAGGGAGTAATTTTGGACTTACGTGTGTGACGTCTGTAGCTGGAAGAGCAAGGTATATTTTGAAATTATACAATATCTACCTCTTAAAGAATCTTGTTACAACCAATTATTTTACATTTCTTCTCCACAGAGTAGAACAATACACTCTGTAAGAGGCTATACTTTCAATATAATATTTTTTTAATTGCACTGAGTAAATTCTTGTTTCCTTCGGAAGACCAATACGGCTTTTTCCCTACTCTAGCGTTGTGACACAACCATTTTACCAACTTTGTCCTCCGAATGCGAAAATATTTTGTTGATCCCAACTACACAGCGAGAAATGATTATCTAAACAATCTATATCTATAAATGTGAATGTCTGTTCGGTGTACGTTTATCACGTCTGAGCCACAAGACGTAAAGAGCTAAAAATTTGTACAGTTACTAATGTCTACCCGGGGAAGGCTTTAGGCACGGTTTTATGGCGATCGGATAGCTATTTATCTATATATATTAATGTGAATGTCTGTTCGGTGTACGCTTATCACGTCCGAACGACAAGACGCAGAGACTTAGATGTTTGTACAGTTACCAATTTATACCTGAGGAAGGTTTTAGACGCGGTTTTATAGCCATCTGATAGATATTTAGTAATTTGAAAAATATAACGCGAAATGCGTTACAATAATTACTCTTTGAAAATTATATTAACTCTTTGAAAATGGTTTTATTGCTTGCATTGTTCCTTGAGGGTTGATCATGATAAAAGGGTGGAGTATATTGGGACGGAAAGTAATCGGTGTATATAAAATTCTACGTGTGTGTGTGTTAATATTTCGCTCTGCAGCGAAAACTACAGATCGCAAACGAATGGTCTGTGTGCAATGGTCGTCCGAAGTCTCCAGTTGTACACGATAGCAGTTCCATGCCGATAGCAATAAAGGGGTGGAAGATATGGTGGTTGAAAGTCGTCATATTATAAAAGAATTCGGGCTGAAGGCCAACGATGACGTTTGCGACTCTATAGCAATGAGGCTACATACAGCGAAACGTGATGCCACAGACCATATCTTTGTGCGTGCTACAATGTCTTCAGCTCTTTCTCTGTAAGGATAAGTATACGAATAAGGAAATATAAGAATAAATAAATAAAGCAGTAAGAAAGAAATTTCTTTTAATACATCTCTTTAAAAAAATCGATTTGACGTTTCGCGCATTACATCAAGTGATCGATCTGTGATAATATTACAATCATTATTGTTGAATTTCATGATTGGATTCTTCGAAACGACTGCATCTTTTACGTGTAATCACACGCGAGCGGAGCCGTGGGCTTAAGCTAGTATTAGATAAAGCGGAGCTCGAACGGAACGATGTTTTTTTCCGTTTTTCCAACGAGAACGACACATTAGAGAAAGATTCTGAAATTAGTGCGACGCACCCTCCACCACGGATGTGAACTGCAGAGTGTTTGCGTAGATGTAGGAGTTAGGAAGCTGCTAACTCTGCGCCGCGACTAGCTGTGCTCCCTAATCCTCTCTAATGCCGCAAGCGGAGCGCCCGGTCTCCATAGCAACGCCAAGGGTTGCAAAGCTTTAGTCTTTAACTGGCTTTGTCGCAACACACCCACAGCTTCTGTGGAACTTGATAAATCGAGTGGTCACAAGGTTGTTTAGTTGCTTTTGCCTTTTGAAAATGGTACCGCAAATCGTCGTCAAGTACACGAGATTTCTAATGAACCCCTTAGTGTTCTGTCGCATTTTCAAGTTAGCTCTTATCCTCTCAAAAGCTAACGTGATAATTTGCAGTTCTAAAACGTTATCCACCATGTTGCTCACTTATCTGCAGCAGTTCATGGAGCGAGAATTCAAAAGCGTAATTTGAAATACCATTTGTTTCATGTACAAGACGCTGTCAGTGAATTTTAACCAGCAATGCCTGATTTTAGCAACTGTTCTTAAAAACTGTTTTAAGCAACATGTGTCATATATGTGCAACAATCAATGCCGGGCGCTGATAACCTCGCTGTTGAGCGCCCTAAAACACCAATCATCATCATCAACAACAATCAATGTGGCTTTCTTCAAATGTTGTACCATATTTTTTTGTCTTTTATGAGTTGTAATTTGATGATCGGAAGGTTATACTGCCTGTTGGCAGATACAACTATTGTCAAACACGTAAACTGATCCGAGGATGACTCAGAAATGAGTTGAAAACGACCATAAGTGTTAATAAATTTGCGGTCAATACTATAGATATTGTCTGCTTAATCTCTAAAATAAAAGTTGCGATCACAGAAACTACATGTCCATTTCGTTCAGTGGAAAGCCGATTGCCTACAAAGACTAGATATAGGAAGCTCATATTCACATGACATGTACATTATTATGTTCTGCAGAAAAGATTAGCATTTGAACCATGACGGCTATTGGATTCAAGGTCTGCATCGATATCGCCGCGCAACAGAAGCTACTGTCAAGATGTGCCTGTGGCTCTTGTTGTTGATATAAACCGAAGTTCTAGATCAAACTGATTCGACCTTATCTGCAGGATGTCCCGCAGGCAAATTCGCGAATCATGCCGGCAGATCCGTTAGTGTGGAAGAGAGCGCAGTTTTGGCATGAGAGGATGTGATATATCCAGGCAAGAAATAGCTGCTCGTGGAATGTGTGTGTGCAGATGGGTTGACGGAATACGTCGAGATGGGTCATGTCGCAGCTTCCAGGCCGCCAGCCGAGAAGCGCGACACATCAAACGAGTGGCATTACAGGCCACATTTGCGTCCTACTCGGCCTGCCGCCTCATCGTATATTACTAAGGGTGACAGTTGTCAAGGGGCTCATCTGTAGCTATTTACTTACTCGTTCATATTTGTATTCTGTAAAATATCTTTCACAGTGTTGTGAAGAGCATTGCATAATATGTAGCGCGAGTAAAACATAGAGAATATGGTCCGGTGAACAAGTATCTCGTGGGAAAACTCCACCCTTATTTCCTTCTAAATCTGATTGGCTCTTGCAAGTAGTCTGAATCCGCCAAAACCCTCCAGCATTTTTATTAATATTTAATTCACTGCAATTAATTTAAATATGTCCGTTCATACAATGTAATTATGTTGTATTAATGTTTCTGTTATTCAAACAAATTATTTAGATATTAGTTTAATAGAAGGATGACAGGCGTAGCACTAAGAATGTTAAGTTGGGCATAAAATATAGCAAAAAAAATGTTCATATGTCTGTAAATCTATCGGACCAAACTGCGTGGTCATCAGTCCGTAGCTTTCAAACTACTTAAACCTAGGTAAACTAAGCTATGGACAAACAAAAACACCCATGCCCCAGGGAGGACTCTGTGAGGATACAGGGTTTTAGGTTAGTAACCTCTTTGGTACGTTTTGGTCGAACGATAGTTATCGTTGGTGTGCAGCGAGAGCTGCTGGCAACAATGCTTAGGTTGGAATGTTCTTTGTTTGTTGGCCGGTGTGCGGCAGTCTCCCGCCGACCGCAGAGCGAGGCGGTAGCATGTCGGCAGTGAGTTCGTAACCTGCGTTTAGTGGTGGCTAAAGTTTTTGCCATTCCGTCGTATCGCATACGGGTTGCAGTTCCATATTGAAATGTTTCAGTGTGGACTTGTAGACATTCATCGTAGTGGCACGCAGTTATTTAATCAGTGTATTTAAAGGGAAGAGTTTTTAACATTTGTCGTTCCATAATAAAGGAAGTTAACAAAGTTTACTGTTATGGATCAACCTAGTAATTGTCCGCATCCCATACCGTCAAATCATTGGAACAATTATTAAATGATTAAGCATAAAATAGAATGTAACGGCAACTTCGCCCATCGAGGATTAGGTGGACGCAGCTGTGACGTTACAACTCGAACCTTCACGGCGAGCAACCGCGCGCTCCTCAGCGAATTGCTTTAGACCACTTTTTTTTCTTTTTTCTTTTCCTCTATTGGTAGTTCTTGCCCTTCCGGACGCTGATCGTGTTTGTTAGTTTTGATTCTACGCGTTCTTTGGCTCAGCTTTTTTATTGCAGAGAGCCCGGTAACCACTCGGCTACTCCACCACGGCAACGGTTCAGAGGCGAGCAGCTAGGTTCATCACTTGTAGCATCGATCAATACGCGAGTGTCACGGAAATGCTCCGGGAACTCAAATGGGGATAGCTGGAGGAAAGACGACGTTCTTTTCCAGAAATTCTGTTGAAGAAATTTAGAGGGCCTGAATTTGAAGTTGAGTATAGAACGATCTTCATGCCGCCTACATACAATTCACGTAATGATCACATAGGCGAGATAAGAGATATTAGGGCTCGTACAGAGGCATATAGACATTCATTTTTCCCTCGTTCTGTTTGGGAGTGGAATAGGAAAGGAAATGTCTAGTAGTGGTATAGTGTACCCTCCGCCACCACTTTACGGTTGATTGCGGATTATATATATAGATGTAGATGAACTTTGATGTGGTTGTGTTGGTACAGTTCTTTCTATCTATGAAACAATGCTGGAAGGTAACATTACAATTCTTGGCAATACAGTTGCGGCTTGTGCTATGTAGGCGTCTGGCTCTCCTCTGTTGAACTTACTGATCGTTGATTGCCTCGTAATGCCGCGGCGGAGCGGCCGAGCGCATTGAGGTGCTATATTCCAATGTGCGAGGCCGTTCCCCGTCGGGGGTTCGAATCCCTCTCGAGCCTGGATGTTTGTGCTGTCTTTAGTATAAGGAAGTTCATAAGTAGGTTGTAAGTTTAGGGATCGTTGACTCCGCAGTTATGTTCCATAAGCTCTTGCAAACATTTGAACATGAAGTTGTGTAGACCGCTGGTGTTGTGGCGAATTGCGACGCCACAACACAGTCCATGGACACTTCTGAATCGGTTACTTTTTTACCCTTTGCGAGGAGTATTTTCTCAAAAATTTCAAGATTCCACAGAAAATACAATATTGATTCAAATGTTTGTAAAGCTTATGGGACTTAACTACGGGGTCATCAGTCCCTAAACTTACAAACTACTTATCAACTACCTTATACTAAGGACGGCACAAATATCCATGCCCGAGGGGGGATTCGAACCCCCGATCGCAGTGGCCGTGCAGACCGTGGCTGAAGCGCTTTAGTTCCCTCGGCCACCGCGGGCGGCAATAGCTACAATATTGAAAGTGTGTTATTGCCTCTAACAAAAAGTAGACCCCTTCTTGGATCTGTAAAAGATGATTTGCTGTTGAATCCCCTGTCATTGTGGAAAGTCATATATTGGGCAGACAACTCGTACGGTTCATGACCAATGTGTAGAACATCAGAGTCACACATGTCTGCTCTCAAGCCGCGGTGGAGTAGCCGAGCTTTCTAAAGCGTCTCGC
Source organism: Locusta migratoria (assembly GCA_026315105.1). Classification (NCBI taxonomy): domain Eukaryota; kingdom Metazoa; phylum Arthropoda; class Insecta; order Orthoptera; family Acrididae; genus Locusta; species Locusta migratoria. Next base: position 320,275,177 of record CM048755.1, read on the forward strand.
TGTGGAGCGCGCGGTTGCTCGCCGTGGAGGTTCGAGTCCTCCCTGGGGCATGGGTGTGTGTGTTGTCCTTAGGTTAGTTTACCTAGGTTTAAGTAGTTAGTAAGCTACAGTCTGATGACCACGCAGTTTGGTCCGACAGATTTACAAACATCTTAAAAAGATGATAAACATCTGCTCTCAACTGAAAAATCTGCCATGGCTGTACATTGGATTAAGGAAGGGAATAATATATCACACAAAGACAGGAAAATTTCTACCTCATCTTATTAAGAGAAATAAAGAATTTTCGTTATGTGAAACGAGACATCCTTTTCTTTAGATATTAAATAACAACGGTCTAGTTTTCGAACGTTCGACCGGCTGTTTCTTAATTTTCGATTGATCGCTTCCACCAACTACAGCTGGTGGCGCTGCAATCTTCTTCACTTCGCAGAGGGCAGTTCTTCCGCTTCTCATGCAAACACAACTGCCTGCACGCGTCGTGTAAAGGAGCAGCCATACCTGATGTCTCCTCGTCCTCTCCGGGTTCGCAATCCAGCAGCCACAAACTGGTATACATACAGTTTCTGCTTGCCTGCAGATATCGCCCCGATGCCTCCGGACCACTAGTGCTCGTCTTGAGGGAATCGGCGCTGCTGCCGTCGAGAGTTTTGTCCTCGGCAATAGTGTCCGCCGCGCTGCCTCTCCACTAGGTCTCACCCCTGCCTCCGCCACCGCCTCACCTGTTGCTGCTGCTCCCTGTTATCACTGCCCATCGTTTCTGGCGTTGTAGTCTCCGCCGGGACCCAGACGCTGGGATCCTCATTCTCGCCGACATCCCGCCTCCACCTTCGTCTTCATCTACATCTTCATCTATGTATTCCTCTCTGTTTTCATCTTTGCAGTCAACGCCACCACATCTCCATACTTCATTGTCTCACAGATTTTACTTCGTAAATCTCGACTCCCTCTTCTACCTTCACCATAGACTCCACTCCCGTAAACCACCACAACTTCCATTCCCTCCTCCTGGGTCTCCATTGAGTGCCTCCTCCCAGCAACCCCTACCTTCCCTCCTGTCCCTCCCAGTCATCTCCTCCATCTCCAACTCTGCGTCCTCCTCTGATACACAGCCTCACACCTCTCAGCCCCTTCTGCCTATTCCTTAAACACGCCCTGAAAGCCGGCCGCGGTGGCCGAGGGGACTGCGGCGCGCCAGTCACGGTCTGTACGGCCACTACGGTCGGGGGTTCGAATCCCACCTCGGGCATGGATATTTGTGCCGTCCTTAGTGTTAGCTAGTTCATAAGTAGTTTGTAAGTTTAGCGACTGATCACCCCGTAGTTAAGTCCCATAAGCTATACAAACATTTGAACATGCTGAAGAAAACACACCCCTCTCCACCACCAGGATCAATCGTCGCCGAACCATGGTGACCGCCAAATCACCTCCATCGATGTATCACATGGAGATCTCCCACGCCACCAACTCCCCATCTAACCAGTCCATCAGCAATTCTTTGTCCCTGCCACCTCCGAGAAACCCTTCAAGGATACTTATGCGGATCCCCCTCCCATCGCCCAGAATAATGCTCGTGTCCATTGCACCACATTCTAATCTTCCACCCCTGACAATGTGTACGTCATCCCTAATCATATATCCTCCTCTTCAGAAGTCCTCAGTTTCGTCCTCTCCCACCACACCCTCGCTTACTTGGGAATTGCACCCTCTTCCTTGAAATTTGTAAATACCACCCATCTGCTCCTTTCTTCCAACTCATCCCCCTCTGTGACTCCATCCTCATTAAATCCATCAGCCCCTCCTTCCAGAAGATCTCACGCGTTTTATTCGACCTTCACACCACACTCAGCACTTTCCATACCTGCTTCATCCCACGCCAGCCCAAAACCCCCCAATGACCGGTCACTATTACCACTGTTATCACTGAGTTTATCCCAGCTATCCCAGCTATCATAAAACTCACACCCAACTTGGAAATCTGCTCTGCCGGAAAAATCTCCAATTCTCCCAGTCACATATCGATAATGTGTGGCTTCTCTGAGTCCGCTCGCTCCTCTGACTTCCTCCTTAGGGAGGAATCACTCATCTGCAATTGTAAATACAATGTAGACTCCTCCCGCTCTCCTCCCCAATCCTACTGCTGTCAACGATGCCTCACCTAAAATGACCACCTGACTGAAAACTGACAAAACCTCCCAACCTGCCACCATTGTCAAGACTCCCATTTACTCAAAGAATGCCCCAACCTTACCCCCTCCCTCCTTCCAACAACACCTGTAGTGGTCCCCATCCCACTCGTTACTATAAGTAAACCTGATTTAACCATCCCTGCTTATCCTATCGATTGCCCGATGCATCCCAACAACTTCCCTTGCCTCCCGTCCTACTATGGAGGTCATCATCAGATTTGTCTCAACCATCTCCAAAACATCTGTCTCTTCAAGTGTCACCACACCATTCCTCGTAATCGACCTCGACGCTTACTCTAACTTTCAACTGGAAACCATTGCCACCTTCTCCCACAAAATCTCCCATTTCACCTTCTCCTCCTTAGAAACCCTTGTATAAACATATCCCTTTTATTCCATATCCCCCTTCCGTCCCCCACCCATGGCACACCCATTCAGTACCTTTCTTTATGACGATATACGCTCCTTTCTTGATAATTAACACCTATTCCTGCACACCCTATCCTATGACCCATCCTCGATCTTAGTGGCAGTGACCGTACCCTATCTTTCTCACCCTTCACCAATAATGTCCAGCACCCACCCCTCGTCCTGCTCCCCCTCCCAAACTTGTCACCGATTACTCCTGTGTCAATTGGGATGTCTACCAGCGCTCCATAGATACCCAGGTCGCCAGCCATGCCCTCCCACTCCACACTCCATCTGATATAGATCATGCCTCGTCCTTCCTTCAAAGACCTTGAGTGATGCCGTTCATGTCCGTATCTCTACGAAAGCCATCTCGCACCACCGCCCTGTTCTCCTCACAGGCTGTGGAACTTTTAAAACTGGTAGCTAGGATCATACCTATTTTTCAAATAAGACGGGATGCCAATTGTTTCATAACGTTAATGTATATGTTGTGAAACAAAAAGCGACGTATGTATCACAATCTTTGATTTTCGTAGACTTGAATTCTAATTACAGTAGTTAGTATAAAGTTTGAACTGCCTAACAGGCTATTTTAAGAGCGCAACGGTCATAGGTCTTAACGCGAGAGCCGTCTGTGCTGGACCGATTGCCATTGGGCAGCGCTGATCCCACGCACCATCAATTTTGGCGCAAAGCGCATTTTCTAGAACATCTACATTAAATTATATATAAAACTGGGGCATATACAGGGTGTTTCACTAAGTGTGTTTGCCTCAGAAACTTATAAAGTAATAGGTAACGGGAAATTTTAATGTGGTAAGTCAACACAAGAAATGTTACACTTTCTGCGGAGCTATGAACATAGTTTATTGTATCATTTTCCAAAGAGTTACAGCACAAAGATATAATTTTTTTAATGTAACAATAGTTTTTTCTATAGTGTATTGGATTCGTTGAAACCAGCTGCGTCCAAATCAATTCCTATCACTGATAGTTTGGGGGCTACAACCCTTCAAAGTTCCGGGGGCGGAGGCTGCGATAGCGTATCTCACTGGCCGAGTGTCTATCCCCTGGGGCACGGCCCACTGTCTCATGACCACCAGCCAGTCAGATACGCTGTCGTAGCCTCCGCTCCCTAAACTTTGAAGGGTTATAGCTCCCAAACTAACAGTGATAGGAATGTAGTTTAAATTGATTTGAACGCAGCTGGTTTCAACGAATCCAATGCACGATAGAAAAAAACTATTGTTCCATTTTAAAAAAATCTTGTGATGTAACTCTTTGGAAAATGATACAATAAACTTTGTTCATAGCTCCGCAGAAAGTGTAACATTTCTTGTGTTGACTTACCGCATTAAAATTTCCGGTCACCTATTATTTTATAAGTTACAGAGGCAAACACACTTAGTGAAACACCCTGTATATATAAACAAAACATACCATAATAAAGCTTCGTGTAAACACATTAATGACGCAAAAATCACGTTAAGTTCTATGGAATAGTTTATATAATATTTATATTTAAGAATCATTAAGGGGATCTTACACAGATGTGGGGACAGCCAATCAGAATACGTCTCAGCAGTATTGGCGCAATTTCTCATGTGATTGCGATATGTTACACCATATGTCATCCTTTCCAAAAATTCAAATGTTTGTAAATCTATTGGACCAAACTGCGTGGTCATCAGTCGGTAGCTTACAAACTACTAAAACTAAGGTAAACTAACCTAAGGACAACATACAGACCCATGCCCCAGGAAGGACTCGAACCTCCATGGCGAGCAACCGCGCGCTATGCGGCGAGGCGCCTTAGACTGCTCGGCTACTACACCGCGGCTATCCTTTCCCACCCATTCCACATATGAAATTATCTACTAGCTATGAAATTGCTTAGCAACTAAATACCTATGGCCGTGAGCCAGCCATCCTACACCTCACCCTCCTTTTGACAAGTTCACATTAGAAAATTCTCGAAGACAATTGATAATGCTAAATTATAAAAAAATTAAACTAATAATACATTCAAAAGTAGTGTTTGATGAATATTAGTAGTTACTTATAACTTAATAGGAGAAAACCTCCCAAGTTTAATACAATTCTACCATATTCTTATGCCTTATGAACATCAGTTTGTGAAAGAATCACTATCTCTACCACAATAAGTCTTTCTTCTAATATTTACTTTTTTTTTCAAATCATACACTATAAAATTTACAAGTTTGGAATAACACATCAATCCTTTATGTAAACATAAGTCACTCTCATAACCTTAAAACACTTTTTAGCACTCTCATATTTCTGACATTTGGGCGGCAGATAATAAAGAATTTCCATTACTAGCATTGTCCACCACATGTGTTCACATCTCAGGCTGCATACAGCAAATTACGTTATTCTCCATTAATTGCACCTCCATCTGCAGCAAAGTCCACAAGATATAAGAAATAGAGAGATAAAAAACCTAAATCAGTACTTTCAACTTGATTTTTCATGACAAACAAATAAAGAAATATATAATTGCGAAATCATATAAATGTCTATTGCACGAATCTTAAAGATACAAGGTACTTATAAATGGTGGAAAAATCGATTTTTATTACTTTATAAGATTCTGTAGTCTTTCCTGATTATATTGATATATACATTATAGGATTTCAAATTAAAAATGACCTATATATATATTTTTTACCTTAGGATTTCAAATTAAAAATGACCTATATATACCAAATTTTAAAGTTACGGGCTTGTGTACCACCACGCCCCCTTTATTTCTGTTACAGAAACCAGTTTTATTTCGAAAAGAACTATGAACTTTTTCCAACGATTATACGTATGATACATTGTTAAAGTTGGTGGCAGTGCAGGTTTCTAGTGTCTGTAAATGATTATCTTTGCTAGTATTTACTTTTGTTTCGCTGAAACAGTTTGTTGTCGTCTTACTGAATGTTTGTTGTCCAAATACTACATATATTTGTTGTCCAAGTGCTACATATATTTGTGGAAGTACATATCCTTCGCCGCGGCAGAGTGGCCGAGCGCATTGAAGCGTTATGCTCCGATGCGCGAGGCCTTCCCCGTCAGGGTTTCGAATCCCCCCTCAGGCATGGATGATTGTGCTGTTAGTTTATAAGTAGTTTGTAAGTTTAGGGACGGGTTACCCTGCAGTTAAGTTCCATAATCTTAACAAACATTTGAACATATCCTTCAGTGTGCAATAAATATGGACTATACCATCCATCAAGAAATTCAATAAAAAAGCAAGCCACACTGTTGAAAGTAACCTATGTATCATTTCTTCAAACTCCCAAATGGCACGCCTCCTGGTGATTCAAATTTTTGTGTTAACAATATTCGGAGACCTGAGTGACCCTATTTTGCTTAGTAAATGTCTTCATGGAGGCACTCAGAAACAAATAAAAGTTTCAATCATTGCATATGGGAAAGATTACACAAGAATGTTTTTGTAGGACTAAATACATTGAAATTTGGTTTACTAGATGCAGTGATATGTTTCAGTGATGGAGTGATGGGAAGGATGGAAGTCCTGAGAAATTTAGGCATAAAATGTGGCTCCAATATGGAAGATCAATTGCTTGCATGTGAAAGAAAACGGCTGCATGAAGCTGAAATTTTCGCTCTTCAAGTTACCGAAGAAGCAAGAAGTGCTAAAAGGAATGCCAAGAGGAAGCTTGAAGATGATGAAATGCTGCAGGATGAAGACTATGCTTCAGGAATGTTCTGAGGCTCAGATTAATTAGACTCGTATGTTTATTCACAATTTCCCGCAAGCTGTATTTTTCAGCATTCAGATACAAATATTTTGTGAAGTTTATCAAGCATTTCTCTTTTTTTCTGTAACTTGCAACAGTCCTTACTTATGCAGTATACCTAAGCTTTATTGCAGAAACAACTAAATTATAGAAAAAAACAACATTTTTATTAGGAGAAAAAGTATAAAATTTAAAATGTAAGGTTTGATATTTTTTACACTTGTAATATACATAAGAGGTGGAATTAACTAGATATAGTAGATGAGCAATCATGCCATACATAACTGGTAAAAATTTTCTTTCCTTCAAATGTATAACATAGGTTTATATGGTACCTTAGTTTGAGGAAGCATTTTGGAAAAGAAAATTCCATCACTTCCTTTGTAATATTTTAATAGCCCTAATCAGAATCAAAAATATTCAAAATATTTCTAATTTGTTTAAAACGTGTGCTGCATTACCTGATATTAACAAACAATCTGTAAATCATATACATTATGAATAGTGCGTGATAGAAATAGGTATTGATTTTTACGTAATATTGAGCCGGAAAAGTACCCTGTATCCTTTATATTTCTACAGTCGGCCGTTAAAGCAGTTGCCCTCAAATCAGTCAATATGGTGCCAGCTGACGCCTTCCCCACTACCCTACTAAGCAAGCAGCTGCTATGATATCGATCGGTCTGTTTGTTGTGGTGGCAAGTCTCACCTGTTCGGGATCACTGCACTTTCTCAGCAAACTAAATATTTTTCAGATACAGATCTACTACTACATTTCTCGTCAACATAAAACTATTTCTTTCAAAGATTTCCGTATTTCTGATTTAAGCGACATAATCCATAAAATGTGATGTATACAGACATCAGTATTTTATCCAACGCAACTGTGATTCATACGTTCATGTCAATGTCTGGTATTTTTATTTAAAAAATCGCACTGGCGTGTTTTACGGCCCACTTTAGATTTGTAGTTTTATACGTTTTTGCAAACATTTTGGACCAAAATAATAATCTAAATAATAATTAATTAATTAATAAGAAGGTCTGAAACCCTTTTAGGGAAAAAATGTAGACAGTGGCGGGCTTTGAACCACCGACCTTTCACGTCACAGTTCAGCACCTTACCCACTACGCTACGGCTATAAATCAAAACAAGAGTCCTTTAATCTCATACTATTGGTGGCCGTTGTTAACTGATGTTAATTTGGTATTTGTAGACATGAGATTATCATTTATCGTACGAAGAACGATGTGTTTTTATTGATTCCTCAGTGTGCCGTTGCTTTGAAATGACAACGTGTAAGTTACAATGAGAAAATCATCAAATACGCGAGGAATGAACAGCTGGTTTTCGTTAATTCAATGGAGGGAGTCAAATCTCCGTTATTTTTGCAAATATGTCTCAAACGATACGAGATATGAAAAAAACATAAGGGATATAATTTGTAGAGAATTTTCTCCTCTATCAATTAGGTTATTCAATTTTCGTGTCAGATGAACGGTTCGTTTGCAATTACAATTATATTACAAACGGCTTTTTTTTGTTTGACTACCGTATTTTTTGTCCAAAAAATTTGAGAAAGGGAGGTTCTGGTCTCTGGCGGCCTACAATCATGTCTTTAAAATTTGGTGCTGATCGGTTGAACGGTTCGTCTTAAAAACAGGGAACACGTTACGGACAGACAGACAGACAGACGGACAGACAGACAGACAGACAGGTATCCCAAAATCGCCATTATTTTTGCAAATATCTTTGAAACGCTACGAGATATGAAAAAAACATAAGAGTTCAAAGTTGTAGAGAATTTTCTCCTCTTCAAATTCGGTTATTCAATTTTCGTGTCAGATGAATAGTTAAGCTGTTATTTTCAATTAAATTTCGAGCTGTCAAAAGATGATCGCAAAGGCCCACTTTTAGTGTTACTACCGTAACCTAAAGTGGGCCAAAAGTGTACTAGTTATTCTACGACAGAAAATACTAACTGACCAAAAATCGAAACACTTGAAAGTAACGGAATGCGAACTTACACACGGATTTTCCAAACACAAACTATCAAAAACAAACCCTAACACTATTCTGTGCAGGGTGACACAATTTAGCTAACACTAAGGATGGCACAAATATCCATGCCCGAGGGGCGATTCGAACTCCCGACCGAAGTGTCCGTGCAGACCGTGGCTGGTGCGCCGCAGACCGCTCGGCCACTGCGGCCGGCTGCTGCAATGTCCCCAAAATGTTTAGCTTTAAATAAATGCAGGCAGGAACAAAAAATACACAAACGACACATTCAATTTTAACTAAATTGTTTATTCCACCTAATATTCGTCAGTGAATATTTGCTACACCTGACTTCAGAGCAATGCCGGGTTCCTTAAGTCTGCCACAACAAAACTTGGAAACTTGACTGAATATTTTCTAACTCACACAGTCACTAAATAAAAATTAAACTCTAGCAACAAACGCGAGGAACTCTAAGTTCCACTGTCACAGAATATAGTTAGAGTCCCCGAAGCACCAATGGAGACCTTTTCTAAGTCCCACAGACGCAGAATAAAATCAAAGTTCTCGAAGCATCACAGAACAAATATTTCTAAGTTCCACACTAGAACGCTTCGCTGAAATTTCACAAGTCCTCAAGTCCACAGTCACTCAGCATAACGACACGTCTTGTCTGTCAAACTGACACCAACGGACTTCCCCCAAACAAGCCAAAATGGCCGCCTCAAGTCCCTCGCTGGCTTACTCTGAAGTCAAATCAGTATTTTATTTACACAAAATTACCTCTTTTACATAAAATGCAAATGAAATAAATAGTAGGTAACGGACATTTTCCGCTGAAACAGAATATGGCATTATAAACATTGTGGATATCGTAGTTTTTGTTTTATCAAAAAATTAGTATTTTCTAACTTTGCTTTTTTAATTTTTAAACATAGATTATTTACTGTACTATTGATCCTGTGGTTTCCTTAACTATTTACTTACGTCTAATGTACCGTACTGCCGCTAATACTACAGTTATTATTGTTTATTTATTAAAAATCCAGCTTTTATACCTGGAAACTATGTTACTTGACATCTTGTACGTAATATTTGGTTACAAAATTGTTATTTTATGATTTTTGATTTACTATAACACAAAATCTATTAAGGTGACAGTAGGCGCGTTTATATCAATGCATTTGTATAAACTTTATCTTTAAAATGAGTCTATGCGCTTCTTTGTATCATATGTGGATCAACAGTTATTAATTTTTAAATGGTTTATTGCATACTTCTCCAAGGCCAAACAGGACTTCTCCCACCGTTCGCCATTGCGTCTCATAACGGCCTGGATTTTCCAGTGTAATATCTACACACAAAGCGAGCGACCAGACGCTATCTATTGTCTAACGCCTGAACTATGACGTCTCAGTAGCTCTCGCAACACATCACTATTCCTGCGCATGTGCGCGATTTACCACAGAATTGCAGACTTCAAGTGTCCCCACGAAACTGTTCCCTTACAGGAACCATGTAATATTTTTTTGAATAAATCTGGCAGTGTCGTCTCTAGTATATGATCATAATGTCATCACCATCAACACAGCTGTTTTCCAAATATGCATATAAAGATTAGCACATTCTGCCCACGTTTGTAAATATAGTGCCTGTTTATTTTTGCATAACAACCATCAAGTGGTTACTCTATCAGAGTGATCTTTCACAAAATATATTTATCGCTGTGTTTTTCTGAACCAATATTCCCCTGTTCCTATGTACAAACTTGAATACATGTAGGCGGAAACTCCATCACCCCAACAACCACTTACTTCATAACAGCTCCAAAATAGGGCGGAACCACCGTCATCTCTAGTCACCATACCTCCAAAATAAGTGTGCGCCTTCGTGGATGCCTAATAAAGTTCGTAACTTCATCCACAAAAAAAGAAACACCATAACATCATAAAAGGCGGAAATCTCATCGCCCCCCAAAATAATAATATAGGACATAATATTCTTCTCGGGTTTCCTGGCGGATCAAAACGTCATCTTGACACAATATTTCGGCGGTCCACCTGGCCGCCATCCTCAGGTGACAGTGCTGGTACACCTACTCACCGAGACAGAGTACAAGCCACGAGCGGCGGCCCCTATATACGCCGCGGAAGGCCGAGGGCGCGTGCGCAAAAATTGACAGTTCTGCCCTCTACGTTTCAGCGCCGCCAGTGGTAGAAGCCGGCGTAAACGATAGATCGCTATTCAGCAGAGACCGCTGTTTTTTTATATCAAACAATAAAGGGTTCCACATATTACTCAAAGGAAAACCCTTATGTATGTTTATAATATTGTCAGAAAGACAGAGATAAGTGTTAATTGATCGTCATTATTATTTTCTATTTGGTTCCTTTCCCTATTTTCTGAGCAAATACCTACTCTCATTATTGCTAGCCATTTTACTCTTTAAATAATTTAACAATTTAATACAGATTGGCTTTAATGACATGATAATTACTCCTTTATAGACGACAAATATTCAATAGTATATACAGAGAATCCTATGTTCCATTACAGTACAAGCTGAGCTGTTCTGGGTTTACACTTACATTAGTCGATTCACTGCCGATGAGAGGTACTTCCTGCTGCTGAATCTGACATTCGGCTGTGGCCCGTACCACCACAGGAGCTGTTGCAGCTGCCTTTGTCGGCTCGCATAACGTCGTCCACTGCTGCCTAGCACTAGTGTTACTGCAGTGTTGGCTGCCCCTCCCGCGCTGCGCAGATGCCTCGTCAAGATGTAAATTTCTTCTCTGTGGAAATTAACACAATCCCATGGACCGCACACACGAAAACTCCTTCACCGGCAAATTACTGTTGCTCACAAACCCTATAGCCAGTCAAATCTTTACTTTAATTCAATAACTAATATGATACAGCAAAGATTATATCTGCTATTACCTTCATCAGCAAGGTTAAAATTTAATTACTCTGCTCTTGATTAATTCTCGTGCTATAACACAGTTCCTTCACTTTATGCACTTTATGCATCCTATATGTTTACTGGTTCAGTGAACCCCCAGATAAAAGATCGCCGTGAAAAAAAATTAATGCAATACTTTTAAACTGTCATTCTTCCTTTCATTCTTGTATCAGATCATTTTATATGCAGATTCAAAGTACTTTTATCGGATGAGAAACGTTTAACGTCGCGGAGATAACACGTATACGAGTCGTAGAGGGGCCGTTTAATATAGGCTGTAGAGGCCGCAACGTTGCAATGCGCATGCGCGGATGACGTTCAAATTCTCATCTGAACCCCCTGGAGGCAGCATATGGGCGCTCCCGCGGCAGGGAGCGGTAAGGGGAACGCCGCTTTTAACATTGGCGTCGGAGCTGGTAGACACGCCAGATCATGGCTACTCAAGCTGTCTCAGTTACGCACGGTCTCGATGCAAAGACAATGGAGCTACTGCACACCTCGCCTTGCGCATCGGCAAATCCTCCATTAACGCAACATCCGCCCTACATATTTGTTTTATGTGCATTGAAGATTCATCAAAAAACACGTCCTATTTGGTGAAATATCTTATAAATTTAAATTAAAGATGCATCAACTGTAAAAGCCGTCAGAAGATGCGATCATGAATAATAATGAAGTCACTACGCTCCAGCTAGCAATAATATAAGTGTGGTTAGCGGCATCGTAGCCGGCCGCGGTGGCCGAGCGGTCTGCGGCGTGCCAGTCACGGTCTGCACGGCTGCTGCGGTCGGGGGTTCGAATCCCCCCTCGGGCGTGGATGTTTGTGCCGTCTTTAGTATAAGCTAGTTCATAAGTATTTTTAGGTTTAGGGACTGATGACGTCCTTAGTATAAGCTAGTTCATAAGTAGTTTGTAGGTTTAGGGACTGATGACCCAATCTGAACATTTGAACATTTTGAGCATCGCATTGCGCCGTCCAAGGTAGGGGGTTCGAGACCGACTACAAGCAATTTTTTAAAATCCAATCTTATTTTTAACAGATACGGGAACAACAATGACTTTCTTATTGTTACTTGCCACATGTCATTCGACGTAATAACAAATGTGTCGTGATTTTGAGCGTAAATGACATTCATACTCTTCATTGTAACAAATATTTCTGGGAGAGCAGTCTTTGCGCATGCGTAAGGTTAGGAGGGGATGCTGCTTACAGTGTCACTTGACCCGAAGGTAGCTAGTCCCTTCATCGTAACATATTTTGTTACAATGACCTAACAGTGTAATCAGGTACTTACTGTGTTTTAGTGTTCATGTGTATATTCATATGTTCTCGGGGTTTATTATATAAAATAATAACTTTCAGTAACTTTTAGAAAAAAATTACTCAGCTTTAAGCTTCGAACAAAAGTGTAAAATAAAGAAGCTTGGTAAGTCGACGCCTCAGATCGAGTTGAAGCAAGTGTAAACAAGCCCAGGTAACATATTCTACAGGTCTTTTAACGAAGATATATCTAAAGGGGGACAAACCGGGGCGACTTAACCCGGTGCCACTCGCAGAGAATCGCCAAATTGTCTCTTAGGACGCCGATCTGGGAGGGGGGGGGGGGAACCGAAACATCGACGCGCCGAGCGGAGGGGGGGGGGGGGGTCGCCTGTATCAAGATCCGGCACTCAATGAAGTGAACACCCAGTCATCTGAAGCACCAGGCGCCATTGACTTCATCTAAGCACACCACGCAATTTTTCTGAGTCTGAACTTAACTATTCTTAATAACACCTTACGTTTGTTCCAGTGCTCTCAAACTTCGAAGATATCTGCATCAGGGATGCCATGTACGGCAGGGTCGGAGAAAAAGAAAGAAAAAGTACTCTAACACTTTCCCTCAGTGGTGTTACCACCGCACGTGTGCCAATGACGCAAGATTTAATCACGCAGCACTACAGTCGAAAGCCATGGAACTACATGCATCGTCAGTGCGTGAAGTTGAAGTTTCTGTTCACTAACCTGGCTTCTTCTTTTCTTTTGTTGGCCCCACGCAAAAGCAGCGCACAGGTCGTCAGTCCTGCTATCTTGAAGTGCTGTAAACTTTTAAAACTGATGACTATATATTTTTCAGGATGCCATTTATTTCATAATGTTTATTTATATGTCGTCAAACAACAAGCAACATATGTAACACTATCCATGATTTTCGTACTCTTGAAGCCTAATTACAGTAGTTGATAACATAACGTCTGAACTGCCTACCAGGCTGTTTTACGAGCGCAACTGTCACAGAGGTCTGTGCTGAACTGCTTGCCACCGGCCAGTGCTGGCCCTGCCCACCATCAATTTTGGCGCGAATCGCACAAAATGTTCAGATGTTTGTAGAACTTATGGGACTTAACTACGGGGTCATCAATTCCTAAGTTTACAAACTACTTATGAACTAGCTAATACTAAGAACGGCAGAAATATCCATGCCCGAGGGGAGATTTGAACCCCTGACCGTAGTGACCGTGCAGACCGTGACTGGCGCGCCGCAGACCGCTTGGCCTCCGCGGCCGGCACGAAGCGCACATTCTGGAACATTTGCATGTGATTGTTTCTTATAACTAGAGCATAATTACATAAACAAAAATTCCATAATAAAGTTTCATGTACACACATTAGTATGCAGAAAATCACGTAGAGTTCTACACAGTAGTTTATCTAATATTTATATTAAAGAATCATGGAGGGGATCTGGACAGTATTGGTGCAATTTCGCACGGGAATGCGATATGTTACACCATATGTCATCTTTTTCCACCCATTCCACCTATGACGTGATCTACTAGCTATGAAATTTCTTAGCTATGGCCATGAGCCAGCCATCTTACATGCTACAACGCGGATGACCTCACCCCTAGATGTCTTTTTCGTTCGATCTTGGAAGAATTTTATTAGGTATGTTACAGATAATGTAATTTCACACAACTATGGCATAAATTTGCACCATAGAAATGATGTCATTAAACTGCATTCACTAATACACAATCTGTTTCTCCTCGATTTCAAAATCTCATTATACACTCATGGTATAAAAGTGGGTATATAAATGAAAAACCGTCGAAAATTGACAACCTCGTTCATTTCCGTTGTAAAAATTGTGGGACATATTGCGAGTTCTTCAATGTATGCGCAATAAAACGAATATCATATATGCAAATAAACACACAGGACAGATGTGAAAAGCAAAAAAATAAAAAATAAAAAAAAATAAAAAAAAGGGGGGGGGGAGATAAAGGAAATAACAACACCAAAAGGATCTGTCATTACCTGCACGTACGCATTCAAACAATGAATCGTGTTCTGGCACACGAAAAGAAAATTGTGGCAGGCAAGGGGACTCACCCTAACCAAACAGCGGGAAATGCAGCCATGCGCCCTCCACGCGCTTTATCACGGTTAACACCAACACCGCCCGTTAAAACCAATAAACAATTTTAACATGTTTTATTCACTTTTATTCACAAGTATTTCAAAAGTAGATTTTATAGTATTTTTAATGTCGGGTGTTCAGTTACTGTCTATTCAAGCATTTTGGCGAGTTTGCTCGCTATGATGGTCCACCCACATAGATTTTGATAATCTGATTTCAGATTCGGATTCGGCGACTTTAAATGCCGGTATATTAAAGCGATGAAACAGTTCAGAAATATGGATTCACAAGGTGCTTCATGGGCAGTATCAAGCGAGCCCGACCATATAGTGGTTGTGTACATCTTAAATATCCATATAAATATTCAAAAATACGCATGCCTTTATTAGCCTTCCTTTTGAAGTTTTAATAGATTTTACCTCGATTTAATCAATACACTTTTTTTTTTTAGAAATTAATGTCGTCACTTTAGGGATAGTTGGCCCCTTCTTTTCAATTCCCCTCCAATATACCCATGCCGATTTCGTCTTTTATAAAAAGATACTTTCATACAAAAAATCAATAAAAACGCTTCACTAATCTCTAAGTTATCGCATTTTTTTTTCATTTTAGTCCCAATTTTGGGAGGACCCTATTACGTCTGTCTACAGAAAGCCCCTGCAAGATGGACTACACACATCACACTCTTGTGCGCCGTGTAGTATACTCATGCACTTGCAGGTGCAGCTGGTAAAAAACACTTCCCCAAAAACAAACTGAACTTACTAGAGAGTAATGCGAATCTTTTTCTGCAGATTTAATTCCAAATAATTAGTGTATCTATGAACAACCGTAAAGTTTGTTGTTTTATTGAACGACCAGTTTTGGTATTACAATAATACTATCTTCAGGCTCTATACAAATTAAAGCTACAAATCAATGTTGTATCTATAACATATTGTTCTACATGTCATATAACATATTTAAAGAAAAAAAGCACAAATGACCCAACAATCAGCATTTGAAGCAATATAATAAGCCATAAGGGATGGTATAGTAAAAGATGTATTAAAATAAAGTTACATTTATAAATAATACCTCTTTTATTATACCATCCATTATGGCCTATTATATTCTTTCAATGCTGATTGTTGGGTCATTTGTACTTGTTGTTCATTATACTTTATATAACATATGTAGAGCATGATGTTATACATACAACACTGATTTGTAACTTTATTTGTATAGAGAAAATGTTGAAATGTTTGTTACGTTTATGGGACTTAACTGCGGGGCCATCAGTCCTTATACTTACACACTACTTATAAACTACATATTTTGGGAAACATTTTTGTTTCACTTATGGGAAACAGCACTCATATTTAAATTTATATATAAAGAACATTCTAGAGTGTAAAAATTTATTTTTTTCGACTAATTTTGGTCTTCTTTTAGACCATCTTCAGGAAATTTAGCTCCATTGATGTTGTGGAGCAGTGACACACTAGAAGGCTCCAAGTTTCCTGCCAGCTCCACAACATCAATGGAGCTTAATTTTCTGAAGATTGTCTAAAAGAAGACCGAAACTAGTCGAAAAAATACTTTTTTTTTGTTGCATTCTACACTGTTATTTATACTTATAAACTAACTTATAATAAAGACAACACAAACATCCATGCCCAAGGGAGATTCCAGCCTCCGACGCGGGAGGCCGTGCGATTCGCAACGTGTCGCTCCAGACCGTTCGGCTACTCCCGCGCGGCTTGTATGGAGCCTGAAGATGGTATTATTGTAATACCGAAACCAATCGTTCAATAAAACAACAAACTTTACGGCTATTGGTGAATACACTAATTATTTGTAATTAAAACTAGACTAGCCACAATCCCAATTCCAATATAAGATGGAGCTACGTCGATTTTTCTGCAGAGGTCGCCTCACACGGGAAAGTGGAGTACTCTGCCGGTCTCCGCCAGCTTTATAAGACAAACGCAGCAGCGAGTACAGCCAGTCCGCGCAGAGCTAAGGACCAGCTCACAACGGACGCCGCCATACACCCTGGATGGCTTCTCCAATCTATTATTCTCCTTGTGTATAATTGATTGTTCAAGTAGTGATAGTTCATTGTTCAATAAACTTCAGAAACCTGATTCCACCGAGTATACTTCTGACCGTTTCACCCCTTAAATGTGTTTTACCGCCGCTAAAAAAAATTGTGGCCCTTAGTTTATCATGTATTTTAACATATCAAACTTTTAGACAAATCGGAGGTTGCCATTTAGGTAGGCTTACACGTCAGCCTTCAGTCTTGCGTCCCAGCGTTGCGCCTGACTCGACTCGCAGCCCAGCCAGGGGGGGCAATGGGGCACTGGGAATCAGCTGCTACGGTGCTACTGTTTTCCGCAGCTCATGAGACTAAGAAAAATGTTTGTAAATCTATCCACGGCTAGCAGCCGCGCGCTCCGCAGCGAGATGCTTTAGACCGCTGGGCTACTCCACCGCGCCTCTCATGAGACTCGTAGAATCGTAACGCTCGTAGAAACTCGCAGTGCCATTTCGTACATGAAATGGCCAAAGAGGACGTTCTGCTGGACATGCCCGGAACAAGCTGCAGTAGTTCCTGCTGGGATACGTTTAAGGTAGGCTACCAATTTTATTACAAATTTCTGTCCTTTCATGTTAGATGAACGATGTGCCTACAATAATATCCGATTTTTCTGACGTTTATTTTTACAGCCATTTTAAACAAGAGTGCTGAAGATTTATTTCCATATCACTTCCTTTCTAAACAGTTACACGCTAAAACTTGCAGTAATTGTAATATTTACGCGTTTATTTTATTTGAGAATGTTGTTACAGTCCTCTGAGGGCTGTGCTTTTCCAGTAAGATATCCCAAACACAAATATTGATTTAAAATTTTCCCACTCTCTCCTATACATTTTTTCACGCACTCAACTACATCCGGATCTAGGTATGTACCTGGTGATCAAAAAGTCAGTGTAAATTTGAAAACTTAATAAATCACGGAATGATTTAGATAGAGTGGTAAAAATTGACACACATGCTTGGAATGACGTGGGGTTTTATTATAACAAAAAAAACATAGTATTGCTAGATGCGTGAAAAATCTCTTGCGCGCGTCGTTTGGTGATGATCGTGTGCTCAGCCGCCACTTTCGTCATGCTTGGCCTCCCAGGTCCCCAGACCTCATTCCGTGCGATTATTGGCTTTGGGGTTACCTAAAGTCTCAAGTGTATCGTGATCGACCGACATCTCTAGGGATGCTGGAAGACAATATCCGACGCCAATGCCTCGCCAAAACTCCGGACATGCTTTACAGGGCTGTTCACATTATTCCTCGACTACAGCAATATTATTGTTGAGGAATGATGGTGAACATATTGAGCATTTCCTTTTCTTTAATTATTTTTATCCCATTCGCAGGTGGAGAATATAATAAAGAAGATTAATAAGGGGGCGTTAACACGTACGGTAGCCTTCGAAGTATAAATCTCTTCTCCATGAAAATATACATACATGCATATATCACTGGTTACACAATGTCGAAGTTTGTTGTAAATTATTCTCTGCCATGCACTATACAAAATTTTATGTAGACGGTGGTCTTCCTCTTGTTTTGAAGGTCAAGTGTGCAAAATTTCACCAAGATTGGTATAAAACTGTAGATTTGTATGCACACACATACTCTCCGTCTCTCTCTCTCTCTCTCTCTCTCTCTCTCTCTCTCTCTCTCTCTCTCTCTTCTCTCTCTCACACACACACATACACACAGGACATCATTCGTAAGACGTTCCTATTGTCGTTCTAAATGATTTGACAGTCCTTCGGATATTTAGATTTCAAAACAGGGGAGCAATGAACTATTGTCCTTTAGATGTCAACGGTTCTTCTGATCCTATGTAAGTGAAAATGTGTTAGTGGCATTCAACGACAGTGGTTAAAAATCTCGCCAGGAAATATTGAAATCAGACTAACATGCTTTAAAGTGTACTATTATACATTAATAAAAACATGTGAACATAGCTGAATATATTTCCTTGTAGAACTAGAGCCCTGAGCCCAGAGGTAAAATATTGCCAATTTCTATTATCTAGTATACCGGTATTGTTCTTTTTTATCTCTGCCGTCGTTCATAACTATGCAGTCACTGTCTTTTGTAACATTCGTTATAGAAATATTTTTTATACAGAAGGAATATTTTCTCAAGTGTTTTCTTCCGTAACACGAAGTACATATGTTAAATGTTCATTATTATCATTAAGTCTTTTCATATGATACATTCCAAGAGGCTGTACACTACAGCCGCGGTGGAGTAGCCGAGCGGTCTAAAGCGTCTCGCTGCGGTTGCTCGCCGTGGAAGTTCGAGTCCTCCGTGGGGAATGGGTGTGTGTTTTGTCCTTAGGTTAGTTTACCTAGGTTTAAGTAGTTTGTAAGCTACGGACTGATGACGACGCAGTTTGGTCCGATAGATTTACAAACATTTGAACATTTGTACACTACACTTGGCGGATTTCTCTTCCGCTAGACCCTGACCGAGTCGCCTTGCTCGCAAGCGCCTGTACTCGAGCCAGAAGCTGCTCGCTGCGCCACTACCGAGCAGCGGCCGTGCTCACGAGTAACGAGCGAGCTCAATGTTCAAATGTCTGTAAATCTGTTGGACCAAATTGCGTGGTCATCAGTCCGTAGCTTACAAACTACTTAAACCTAGGTAAACTAACCTAAGGACAAACACACACACCCATGTCTTAGAGAGGACTCGAACCTCCACGGCGAGCAACCGCGCGCTCCGCAGCGAGACGCTTTAGACCGCTCGGCTACTCCACCGCGGCAGGTCATCAGTCCGTCGCTTACAAACTACTTAAACCTAGCTCGGATTTGAGAATGTTGAAAAACAAATCAACGTTTTCTTTGGTGAAACCTTTTGCCCTTGCTAAGTAAGCCGATTGTGGAATTCGGTAAACTAATTCGAGATGTCTTTTCATGAAGATTCGGAGCCACTTTCTGCCCGCAAGGCCCTTTTCAAAATGAAAAGGATGATCGAGGTCTTTAGCAACCGCCAACTGGAAAGCTAGCTATCTCAAATCCTGCATTCTAAGTCCACAGTAACGCTCATCCATAACTTTGCAGTAGAAAGTTAGTATTCTAATTTATCTCCCAGAACACACTTCCGGCCAATTTTTGTCTTTAACAAAGAATCAATGTCTTTAGTCTTACGGTTCACGTAATTTTCTAGTGTAAACCGTGAGACGTTAAAATGGTTGGCTGCTTTTAGGAAGCTCATTCTTTTACTTTTTAATGTTTCAACAGCTTCTCTCATGGATTCATCTGACCACCGTTTCCTAACTCAGGGTGCCATCTGCAATAATGATATATCAGGATACGAAAATCTGGTATAATCAAGCAGTGGGGAGTATTATAAGCTACATACGCCATTAACACGTTTATATTAAACAGGTATGACTAAAACGATTTTGGAAACCCTCTTAAAATTAAAACAAAATCGACACCCTTTCATTTCAGAGAATTATAAATTAGTTCCTATTAAAATATATGTCCTGTATAGTAATAATTTCTGCTTAATTTATGATACACAATACTTTAAACATGTCACAAGATAGTTCCTAATTTCGGATATCCGGAAATAGGAACCGTCAAGTATCCGAAATTAGGAACTTTATAACACTGCACTCAACACGTCCAATTTGAATATATAGATTATGTGATCGTAACTTCACTTACACACATTAATATTAGAGTAAATATATTGCTTAGACTTATCAAATAAGATGTAATAATGCCTTACCTTCCGTGTAACTTGGCCCGTAGCAAAAAATCTCGGAACTCAATAAAACACGTTCCAAGCTTCCAACTACAATGGATCTCAAACAACAATTGAATAACTCCCAGAATGCTCTCCTACTACTACCAGACGCTAACTGAAATTATTTCCAGTAGATAGCAGCACCTACTATATGAGAAATCACACTATTAGAAATTGGAAAGCTATCCGAAATATGGCTCCACGGTTCTACAGATTGTCCTAGTAATGGATTTTGCCCCTATACAATTCAGATCAGAAGATGATAAATTCTGGCTAAATCATTCATTTGCGGAGAAAAATAAAGCATACAGCTACATGACAGTTTTCTATTAATATTTAAGCTTGAATGAATGCTTTGGTGAGGCGAGTGTCAACAGCCGTCATATATTTTAATAAACAGCCGATGGGTTTAAAAATTCATTTATGTAATATTTAAGCGCCTGTCAGAGGGCTCATCGAATCATTTTAGGACTATTTCTAAACCGTTTCCCTTCATAAAAGCTGACTGAAAAAATGTACACGTTATCTTGGCTGGAGAATATTAGACTTATTATAAGCAACAGAACTCTCCCAACAACATGTGCAACTTATATATTCCTAATTTCACATATAAATCCACCATTTTATAACATCTTCAGATTCCACGCAAGAAAAAAAACGGTACGGTTTACTAAAATCACTGTTTTTTATTTGTGTTGGATGTCGATATAAACGATGAATATCAAGCGTGCCTGTTTTTGTAAATAAGAAACGACGAATTTTATTCTACATTTTATAAAAATCTTAACCTTTATGTTCTAACGTTTAATATTAGTGCGCCAGTACCAACAACTCTATGGAAGAACGTATCAGAAATACTTCCGGAAACATGGCATGTTTGTTCGTGCATGGTGAATGGTACTGGACGAGTTTGACAAAACTACGGCACTGCGGATCATTTTAAAGAGACGTGTGCCGAAAAAGCTTTAGCACAACCTAATTTAGATTCAACAAACTGTTTAAATCTTTCATCAATCAGTATAATATGTAAGTGTGATGGGAATTGCCGTGGAAAGGAAATTGAGGTGGTCCTGAATTTGGAAACCAAACTATCCAGACGAAAAATCTACATCTACATGGAATACTGAATCTCTCCGTTCGAGCTCAGATTTCTCGTATTTTATTCTGATGATCATTTATACCTATGTAAGTGGGAGTCAACAATATATTTTCGCATTCGGAGGAGAATATTGGCGATTGGAGTTTCGTAAGTAGCCCACGGCGCAGTGATAAGCGCCGTTGTTATAATGATTCCCATCCCAGATCCTGTATCATTTCCGTAACTCTGTCTCCCCTGTATCGTGACAATACGAAACGAGCTGCCCTTCTTTGGACTCTTTCGATGTCCTCTGTCAAACCCACCTGATCAGGATCCCACACTGGGCAGCAATACTCCAAAAATGGACGGACAAGCGTAGTGTATGCAGTTTCTTTTGTAGTTCTGTTGCATGTTTTAAGGGTTCTACCAATAAAACGCAGTCTCTGGTTCGCCTTTCCCACGACATTGTCTACGAGTTCTTTCCAATTTAAGTCTGAAGTAATAGTAATTCCTATGTATTTTGTGGAATTTACGGCCTTCACTTTTGATTGATTTATCTTGTAAACAAAGTTTAACGGATTTATTTTCGTACTCATGTGGACGACTTCACACTCCTCCTTATTTAGAGTCAATTCTCAATTTTTACACCATACTGAGATCTTATTCAGATCGTTCTGCAGTTGGTTTTGATCTTCAGATGATTTTACTAGACGGTAAATGACGGCGTCATCTGCAAACAACTTAAGAGAGCTACTTAGATTTTCCCCTAAATCGTTTATGTAAATAAGGAACAGCAGAGGACCAATAACATTACCCTGTGAAACGCCCGATATCATCTCTGTTTTAGTCGATGCCTTACCATCGATTACTACGAACTGTGTCCTCTCTGACAGGAAATACCCTATCCAGTCGCAAATTTGGGGCGATATACCATGACCACGCAATTTGATTAAAAGCCTGGGACCTTTGCCATTCGCGGGCAAGCGCACTACCGACTGTGCTATCCCGACACGACTCACGATGCCGCCTCACAACTTTACTTTCGCCACTACCTCGCCTCTTACTTTCCAAACTTCTCAGAAGCTCTCCTGCGAACCATGCAAGACTACCACTCCTGAAAGAAAGGATATGGTGGATACAAGGCTTAGCCACAGCCTAAGGGATGTTTAGAGAATGAAAGGTCCCAGGTTCGAGTCCCGGTTCTGGCACACAATTTTAATCTGCCAGGAAGTTTCGTATCAGCGCACACTCCGCTGCAGAGTGAAAATTTCATTCTGGAAACATCCCATAGGCTGTGGCTAAGCCATGTCTCCACCATATCCTTTCTTCCAGGAGTGCTAGTCTTGCATGGTTCGCAGGAGAGCTTCTGAGAAGTTTGGAAAGTAGGAGGCGAGGTACTGGCGGAAGTAAAATTGTGAGGCGGCATCGTGAGTCGTGTCGGGATAGCACAGTCGGTAGTGCGCTTCCCCGCGAATGGCAAAGGTCCCAGGTTCGAGTCCCGGTTCCGGCACACAATTTTAATCTGCCAGGAAGTTTCATATCAGCGCACACTCCGCTGCAGAGTGAAAGTTTCATTCTGATTAAAAGCCGTTTGTGAGGTACGGTGTCAAAAGCCTTCTGGAAATCAAGAAATACGGAATCGATTTGCGAACCCTTGTAGACCAGTAATTAACTACAAGCAAAGTTAGTTTCAGAGATAAATTTTCGTGGCTTACCTTGGAGCATAGTTTTCTTTCACAGTGGGATCATTATGTGTCAGCACGTTGCTGTGCTCTCTGCGACGAAGAGTCAGTGCGGTATAGTGTGTCCTCGGCCGTACCAATCTCTAGCGGGCACTCCACCGTCTAGGTCCGTGCTGCGCTGTTTACCGGCTGGTGGCAGAGGCAGGATGGCGTGCGCAGTGTTGATGGCCAATATTGACGCGCCCCGCCAGTTCAGACACTCGCTGGGTGCCACACCTTGTGGCATGCAAAGCAGATGACGCCACAGTACGGGCAGAGACGCCGCTCATAAGGGCCACACTGTAGACATCACCTGTTCACACCACTTGTGCTGGCTACTGGCAATCACGGAAGGAAAAGACCCATCGCTTGCTCGCTTTGGGCGATGTCGAGGGAGAACGAAGCGTTTTCGTCTGTGCACGTCCACCAACGACGAGGGTGCAGAAGTGTTAATTACAGTATCCCGTGTCATCGGACTGTCCGGACAGATGAGAGCTCGGCGAAACAGATGATAACCTTGTGAAACCTTAACTTTTCCCGGAGTAATGAATGTTCAAACAACTTACGGGAATGCTGCCGGGTGACGTCGTCGACAACCGCCGATATTTCGGCAGGAGCACACCCTGCCATTCTCAAGGCACAACTGCACTTAAGGAAGCAATGTGCAAGCGTATTTAATACCTCGGTTTGCAAAGGGTAAACAAGGAAGATAACACACACAGTACAAGTCACTGCAGAGTCAACACAACCAAAGAAGACCAAACATAAAAAAATATGGATGGTGACTTAATCAACAGGTGAGGCAGCATTAATTTTGTCCCTCTAGTTTGACGAGAGCCAGTGCCGATTCCAAGTAGAATTGAAAAAAAAAAAAAAAAAAAAACACACCATCTCTGTTTATAAGGTCGCTTGCTAGTTTAATTTCAACTGCTTCCTTAATAACACTATCGCAATAGGTGGAAGTGCATGCCAGAATCTCTGTCTTGTTGTATTCCGCCGGCCGCTGGCCGAGGGGATTGAGGCGCTCCAGTCACGGTCCGCACGGCCACTACGGTCGGGGGTTCGAATCCCCTCTCGGGCATGGATATTTGTGCCGTCCTTAGTTGTAAGTAGTTCATAAGTAGTTTGTAAGTTTAGGGACTGATGACCCCGTAGTTAAGTCCCATAGACTCTACAAACATTTGAGCATTTTTGTTGTATTCCATAGGATGACCGGTGTCAAGACAGTGTTCTGCAACAGCGGATTTGTTTGGCTGTTGTAAGCGCGTGTAATGTTTATGTTCAATACATGGGTCTTCCACAGTCCAAGCGACCTTATAAACAGAGATGGTGGTTTTTGTTTAAATTCTGCTTGGAATCCAGCACTGTCTACGGTCAAAAAACAGAGGGACAAAATTAATGCTGCCTCACCTGTTGATTAAGTCATATCGAAGGGCCACACTGTAGACATGGCCTGTTGACACGACGTGTGCTGGGTACTGGCAATCACGGGAAGAAAAGAGCCATCGCTTGCTCGCTTTGGGCGATGTCGAGGGAGAACGAAGCGTTTTCATCTGTGCACGTCCACCAACGACGACGGTGCAGAAGTGTTAATTACAGAATCCCGTGTTATCGGACTGTCCGGACAGATGGAACTCGGCGAAACAGATGATAACCTTGTGAATCTTAACTTTTGTGGGCGTAATGAATGTTCAAACAACTTACGGATATGCTGCCAGGTGACGTCGTCGACAACCGCCGATATTTCGGCAGGAGGCACCCTGCCATTCTCAAGGCACAACTGCACTTACATCCGCATCTACATACATACTCCGCAACCGTAAGGTGCGTGGCGGAGGGTACACTGTACCACTACTAGGCATTTCCTTTCCTATTCCACTCCCAAATTGAACGAGGAAAAAAAGAATGCCTATATTCTTCCGTGCGAGCCCTAATTTCTCTTATCTTGTCTTTGTGATCTTTACGCGAAATGTAAGTAGGCGGCAGCAAGATCGTAGTACACTCAGCTTCAAATTCCGGCCCTCTAAATTTACTTAACAGAAATTCACGAAAAAAACGTCGTCTTTCTTCCAGCGATCCCCAATTGAGTTGCCGGAGCATTTCCGTGACACTCGCGCATTGGTCGAACCTACCGGTAACAAATCTAGCTGCTCGCCTCTGAAGCGCCTCTATGTCTTCCTTTAAACTGATCTGCTGCGGGTCCGAAACACTTGAGCAATACTCAAGACGTGGTCGTACAAGCGTTTTATACACGGTCTCATTTACAGGTGAAGTACATCTTCCCAAAATTCTCCCAATAAACCGAAGTCGGCTGTCCGCCTTACTCACAACTGTCCTTGCATGCTCGTTCCATTTCATATCGCTCTGCAATTGATATTTGAACGACGCGACAGCATCAAGAAGCTCACTACTAATGCTGTATTCGAACATTATGGGATTGCTTTTCGTACTCATGCGCATCACCTTACATTTATCTACATCGAGAGCTAGCTGCCATTCTTCGCACCAAGTAGAAATTTTGTCTAAGTCATCCTGTATGCTATTACAGTCAGTTACAGACGACACCCTCCCATACACCACAGCATCATCAGCAAACAGCCGCAAATTACTACTTACTCTGTCCATCAGACAAGGAAGCAACGTGAAACCGTATTTAATACCTCGGTTTACAAAGGGTAAACAAGGAAGATAATACACACAGTACAAGTCACTGCAGAGTCAACACAACCAAAGATGACCAAACATAAAAAATATCGATGGTGACTTAATCAACAGGTGAGGCAGCATTAATTTTGTCCCTCTGTTTTTTGGCCGTAGACAGTGCTGGATTCCAAGCAGAGTTTAAACAAAAACCACCATCTCTGTTTATAAGGTTGCTTGGACTGTGAAAGACCGGTGTATTGAACATAAACGTTACTCCCGCTTACAACAACCAAACAAATCCGATGTTGCAGAACACTGTCTTCACACTGGTCATCCTATGGAATACAACAAGACGGAGATTCTGGCATGCACTTCCACCTATTGGGATAGTGTTATTGAGGAAGCAGTTGAAATTATACTAGCAAGCGACCTTATAAACAGAGATGGTGGTTTTTGTTTAAATTCTGTTTGGAATCCGGCACTGTCTCTCGTCAAAAAACAGAGGGACAAAATTAATGCTGCCTCACCTGTTGCTTAAGTCACTATCGGTATTTTTATGTTTGGTCATCTTTGGATGTGTTGACTCTGCAGTGACTTTTACTGTGTGTGTTATCTTCCTTGTTCACCCTTTGCAAACCGAGGTATTAAATACGCTTGCACATTGCTTCCTTAAGTGCAGTTGTTGCCGAAATATGGCGTTTGTCGACGACGTCACCCGGTAGCATACCCGTAAGTTGTTTGAACAGATGATAACCTTGACTGTGAGTTATCAGCTTATCGAAAAGCTCAATGACGACTGATACTATGGACAAGCCTAAATCAGAAGAAATCACCAAACAAAACTTGTTTTGAGGTAGTTACTTCTTACGCGATAGTAAATTTTTAAACACATCACTCAAACTAAGGTCTTACATTTCTACAGCCTTTGCTCTAACTTCCTCATCTGGAGTCAAACCTACAGTCACACATCGAATTAATAAATCAGTACAAGACGCACCTAACTTTTGACAGTAAAAGTCACTTGCACGAACTAAGCCTCGTAAGTCAGCAACCTATGCTGCTAAAGATAGCTTACATTGCTTTATAAATTTATTGAACTTGAGCGAAACTGCAAAAATGTTCAAATGTTTGTAAACCTGTTGGACAAGAATGCTAGGGTCATCACTCAGTAGACTTACAAACTACTTAAACTAAAAGAAGTTTGCAACGTAGGAGGTGAGGTTCTGACAGAAGTAAATTTGTGAGGACCGAATACATGTCGGCGTATCTCAGACGGTAGATCGATTACCTGCGAAATACAAAGGTCTCAGATTCGAATCCCGGTTCCGGCACACAATTTTAATCTGTCAGGAAGTTACTTATGGACAACACACCCACCCACAGCGTAGGGAAGACTCGATCGTCCATAACAGCGAGAAACCCACAAACTGCAGAAAACTTGAAACTACTAGAGCCCGACAGGGGGCGTAATTTTTATAACAACTTGTAATTTACTACTAGAAGACATGGACAGTGGACACTGGTGCTCAGGATGGTGAATTTGACATTTATTGTAGTGGAATTCATAAGGGTCATAAACAGACGTCCCACATTTTCGTTTGCATCACTGAGAGAAGTGAACAATGCTGGAGAATGTGACGAAAGAGTGGGAAGGTAGGAAGCAAGGAATGAAGCAAGCTTAGAGGTTAACGTCCCGACGACAGCGTGGTCACAAGGCGCGGAGCTCACACTCGGATATTTGGGTAACGATAGGAAAAGGAAATTGGCTGTGTCCTTTCAGAGAAACCATACTGGTATTTGCCTGGAGTGGTTTAAGGAAATCATGGACAGCCTAAATCTGTATGGCCGGAGGTATATTTGAACCACCGACTCCCAAATGCGATCCCAGTGTGTTGCCACTGCGCCAGTTAGTTACACATAAGATGTAATAGCAGTGTCCGCTACTGCTTTTGCTGCTGAAATAGTTCCCACGGTTGTCTTGGTGTTGCAACTTCGGAACTTAAGACAGATAAATGTAGTGTAGGCAGTTTCTCTAGTAGAACTGCTGCATCTTCTAAATGTTATGCCAGTGAAACACAGTCCTTGGTTCGGCTTCCACACGATATTTTCTTTGTTTTTTTTTTTTTGTTTTTTTTTTCCCACTTTACGTTACGGTAGTAACACTAAAAGTGGGCCTTGGCGATCGTCTTTTGACAGCTCGAAATTTAAATGAAAATAACGGCTTAACCATTCATCTGGCACGAAAACTGAATAACCGCATTTTTAGAGGAGAAAATTCACCACAACTTTGCTCTCTTATGTTTTTTTCATATCTCGTAGCGTTTCAAAGATATTTGCAAAAATAACGGCGATTTTGGGATGTATGTCCGTCTGTCTATCTGTCCGTAACGTGTTCCCTGTTTTTAAGACGAACCGTTCAACCGATCAGCACCAAATTTTGCAGACATGATTGTAGGCCGCCAGAGATCAGAACTTCCCTTTTTCAAATTTTTCGGACAAAAAAATACGGTAGTAATACCAAAAAAAGCCGTTTCGATTTGACGATGTCTGTCTGGCTGTAACGTGATCCCACTTTTTTAGGTCGAACCGTTCAACCTTTCGGCACCAAATTTTACAGACATAATTGTTGGCTACCAGAGACCAGAACCTCGCTTTTTCAAATATTTCGGACAAGAAATACGTTAGTAATACCAAAAAGCCGTTTGCAATGTAATTTTAATTGCAAATAAACCGTCCATATGACGCGAAAATTGAGTAACCTAATTTGTAGAGGAGAAAATTCTCTACAACTTTGTTCCCTTATGTTTTTTTTCATATCTCGTATCGTTTGAGAGATATTTTAAAAAAATAACGGAGTTTTGACACCCTCCATTGAATTAACGAAAACCAGCCGTTCGCAGATGTCACGTGACATTCCTCCCCCAGAACTCTCTCTGGCATATGCCATCTTTCGTTGCGTATTTGGTGATTTTGTTATTGTAACTTACACGTTGTCATTTCAAAGCAATGGCACACTGAAGAATTAACAAAAACGCGTCGTTCTTCGTACGTAAATGATAATCTAGTGTCTACAAATGCCATATTAGCATCAGTTAACAACAGCCATCAATAGTATGAGATTAAAGGACTTATCTTCTGAGTGACTTGGACTGTGACGCTGAAGGTCAGTGGTTCGGAACCCGCCATTACATTTTTTTTTCTTAAAAGGGTTTCAGACCCTCTTATTAATTGATTTTTATTATTTAGATTATTATTTTGGTCCAAAATGTGTGCAAAAACTTTTAAAACTACAAATCTAAAGTGGGCCGTAAAACACGTCAGTGCGATTTTTTTCTTTTCAGTTAAAGTTATTTGTAATTGTATTTCCTAGGCACTTAGTTCAAATTACGGCCTTTATATTTGTTTGGTTTATCAGATGAATGAAGTTAAACGGATTTCTTTTAATGCTCATATTTATGACTTCACACCTTTCATGATGTATTGACAATTTTCGCAACACGCAGATATCTAAATCGATTTACAGCTGCTTTTGAATTTCTGGGTATTATGCAAACCGATAAACGACAGCATCATCGGCGAACAGTCTGAGAGAGCTGATCATATTGTTTCGTAAATCGTTAATAAAGGCAGGGAACAGTAAGGGAGTAAGGGCCCAATAACAGTTCCCTGTGGAGCGGCAGATATCAGGGGCGGTGGAGTGCGAGAGCGCGCTGGAGTGCATCTGTGTAGTTTGCGCGGTATCCCATTCACTTGACTGCCACGTGGCGTGTGCTGCGTCGTTCTCGTGTGAATGCAGCAGCGCAATCTCTGCTGGGGTCACTGGATGCTATATTCCTCTGTCCCAGCACAGTTGGTTAGTGCGCGTACTTGCCATTCTCGCTATAATGTTTGTCAGGCTACGAATGACTGGAAATCTTACGGCTGATATTAGCTTAGTATAGCGAACACGGGATCACTAGGCATTTCTAGTCACGTTTTCGAGCAAAAATGTTATTGTATAATGCGTTTGCCTATCGGTTTGTGCTATGAATACTGAAGGATCTTAGCGTAGCAGCACTCGGTAGTCAAATGTTGCTTTTTTCAGGTTGTTAAACTTATCTCAACCGTAGTTTGCAAATGTTTTGTAAGGTATAGAGTTGGGCAATACGATTCTTTGTCAGTATTCGATAAACTTGTGACTAAAAGAAAAAAAAGAAAAGAAAAAAAATAAAGAAAGAAAATTGGCCGAGCGTTTTATAGCGCCTCGCTGCTCGCCGTTGGAGGGTCGAGTCCTCCCTGTGACATAGGTGTTTGTATTGTTCTTACCATAATTTACTGTAAGTTAGTTAAAGTAGATTTTAGGCCTAAGGAGTAATGCCCAACGTACTTAAGTCCCTTAGATTTACAAACATTTGAATAATATCTCAGTGATACTGCACATCGGACATGCAAACTGCACCCTACACCTGAAAATCACACCTCTTACAAGCAGAAACGTAACAGAGTCAGCCAGGCTGTGAGAAATACTAAACTCAGATACGCCCATTCATTAACCGACAACATAAATAGACCGGCTGTCCTCTGGAAAAACCTGCGCGGTCTTGGTATTGAGAAAGTAAAAACTGCAGCCGAACCCACTGTCCCTATTGAGGAACTAAATCAGTATTTCACAACGCCTACCACTACAATCGATCACCAAACGAAACAAACACTTATTTACCATATCACGAGGATAAACAACGCTAACCATGATAAGTTTTGTTTTAAGCATGTTACTGGAAATACAGTCAAGAACGCCATTATGCCATTATGCGTATTACATCAGCATCTACCGGGGATGATGGTATTACTAACCAAATGATAAAGCTGATTATTGATCCACTGCTGTCCATCATAACAGATATATTTAATCAGTCCTTAGCCACAGGTGTTTTTCCTGATGCATGGAAACGTGGACTAGTTACGCCACTGCCAAAAAAGGACATTGCCACAGCACCCTCTGATTACCGACCTATCTGCATTCTTCCGGCACTATCCAAAGCCCTAGAATATATAGTACATGATCAGCTAACCAGCTACTTGACTACTAATAACCTTCTTGACGAACACCAATCAGGTTTCCGCAAATATCGCAGCACAACATATGCTTTGATAAAAGTAACAGACGATCTTAAGCAGGCAATGGATAGACAAGAGGCGACTATTATGTGCTTCTTAGACTTCAGCAAAGCTTTCGACACTGTGGAATTTGATATTTTACTTGCTAAACTTAGCAACCTAGATTTCTCTCAAGGCGTGGTGCAATGGTTTCGCTCATATTTGACATCACGTCTTCAGTGCGTCATGTCCGGCACCAAAAAGTCACAGTGGAGAAAAGTACTATCAGGCGTACACCAGGGCTCGGTATTAGGTTCACTTCTCTTTTCATTGTACGTAAATGATGTATCATCGGTCTTGTCCTTTTGTAAATACCACATGTATGCCGATGACCTGCAGTTGTATTTAAGTGCAAAACCAAAAAACCTGAAGACAGCAATCGAGAATTTTAATTCTGACCTATGTGCACTATCAAAGTGGGCACAGAATGTAGGATTAAAGGTCAATCCAAGTAAAACACAAGCGATTCTGGTAGGTCATTCTAGGCTAATTAAGCACAAATACCGCGAATCTCAACCATCATTAATATCAAATGACACACCTATTTATTTTTTGCCCTCGGCAAAAAGTCTGGGAGTGATAATAGACGACAAACTAAATTGGGCTGAGCACACAGCCGCCGTGTGTAGGAAGGCATCAGCATCTCTTTTTCTTCTCGATCTTAAAAAGAAACTTATACAAACACTTGTAATTCCAATTATTGATTACAGTGATGTTATCTTCCAAGGTCTTTCTTGGGAAAGCTCACGACGTCTGGAACTAATCATGAATGCCTGCGTTCGATATATATGTAACATCCGTCTCTTTGATCACATTTCAACATCTTATAAGCAACTATCTTGGCTCCGTGCTGACAAGCGCAGAGATTTTCATACAGTCTGTTTCCTCTACTCAGCCGGTTCCTCAAAATCCTTTTCAGTAGCAGGAAACAGGCTCTGGAACAATTTACCTCAGTATATCAGAGAACTGAATAACACTGCCAGCTTCAAACGACAGTTAATGGATTACCTACTAAAGCAATAATTACGCCAGTCTTTATTACCCTACGGTCCAGGTACGTCACATCCATTCCTCCTCTCAGATATTCTCCGACTGCCATTGCTCTCGCCAGGTACAGCTTTATTAACTTCCTTCTGTCAGAATTCGCCATGCCTTAACCAGTCTCCATATATTCAAAAGTGCATCTTGTATCTGCTAATATCAATGTTGTTACTTCCATTATTACACCAGCAGCAGCAGAAGGTGTCTCATTGGTACTGCAAGTATTAATCCTATTAGAGTTAAGTCAATACCTTTCATTTACATCCTTTTAAATGTAATCAACATGTATTAAATTACGTTATTAATAGTTTATCTGTAAAAATTATTATTATGTTATAGGTAACTCACATGTAAAGAAATACTGTATGTGTAAAACCCTGGTCCGATGTAAGAGAGAGCCCGATGGCCCTAATCTGATCAGGCTAAATAAACAAATAAGTAAATAAAAAATAAATAATTTTGAGCCATGTATCACTTCTGTTTTACTCGGCGACTTTCCGTCAATTATTGTGTCCCCTCTGACAGGAAATCACGAATGTAGTCAGGCAATTGGGACGGTATTCCACAAGCACGCTTTTCAATTAGCCGCTCGGGAATGGCCGTTGTCTCTAAGGCGCCTTGCTGCTTAGTGCGCACATGCTCCCCGTCGGAGTTTCGAGTCCTCCCTCGGGCATATGTGTGTGTGTGTGTGTGTGTGTGTGTGTGTGTGTGTGTGTGTGTGTGTATTGCCCTTACCATAAGATAGCTCAAGTAGTTTGTAAGTCTATGAACTGATGACCACTGCAGTTTTGTGTGAGAGCTTTACAAATATTTGAACATTTTCTGAAATTTGATAAGAAGCCTCTTGTGACGTACAGTTTCAATAGCGTACCGGAATTCTAGAAATGTGCAATCGATTTCATCTCCCTCGTCGATAACACTTACGAGAAACTAAGGATCCATGTTTCCTAGAATTAATCTGCAAAGTGAGGAAGTCCTCGTCGCTACTTCAGCATCTCATTCGGCAGAGGCAACAGTTTCTAACGGCGCTTGTGCCAGTGGGTGCGCCGAACAACAGGAAATCCAATACTCGCCTTTTTTACCTCACGATAGGCTAAATTCACAGCGTAAAACAAAATGCACTTACTCAGATCCGGACGAAGTAAGTTCGGCATCAACTTGAACAGTTCCAGATCAGTAATTCACGAACCGAATCATCTTGACCGTGCAGTGGTGTGATACAAAAAGCTTGAAAGTAGAGCAGAGTGTGACGCACCGAGGGCTAAGCAGCAGAGATCGACACGGGACGGCGGCATCTGAAATATAGTCGAGCGGCGAGACAAGAGTAAAGCGGCACTGCTTCTAATACTGCACGCAGTTCTGTGCTCAGGAATTCGGCGCCGATTTCTTCGCAGCGCTGCTCCAGTCGAGACGTGCTTCCAGACTCTACCGCCGGTCGCGGTGGCCGAGGAGACTGAGGCGCGTCAGTCACGGTCTGCACGGCCCCTACGGTCGGGGGTTCGAATCCCCCCTCGGGCATGGATATTTGTGCCGTCTTTAGTATAAGGTAGTTGATCAGTAGTTTGTAAGTTTAGGGACTGATGACCCCGTAGTTAAGTCCCATAAGCTTAACAAATATTTGAACATTTTTGAACAGACTCTACCCTTACTTCATACGTAACATTTATTTAAAAAAAAAAAAAAGTTACTATTGCTTATGAGTTAATGCGTATTTACGCACTCTTCTTTGTCAATATCAACTATTTCATCAAATTTTTCATATTTAAAGAGCAAATCTGTCATAAAATGAATTTATAATTAAACGAATCATGTAGTAATAATTTTACCGTAAGTCCTCTTCTGTATTTTTTTTTTTTTTTTCGTTTATTACTGCAACAAATATTACGTAAGCTTAAAAGTTATTCTGTTACTTGAGCGATCTGCTTTAAGAGATACACTGTATTTCTTATTTTTATTACCGATACGTGTTCACTATAGTTGCAGAATCTTCAGTGAGCTTTTATTTATCTCTTACTAGCTGTAAATCCGGCGTTGCCCGGGTATTTATTTATTTATTCCTGCCATTTTTCAGGTATACATTTATTTATATAAGTTCTGTAAGTTTGTAAAATCTCTTGCGAATACAGTTAGTAGTAAATAAGAAATAGATTAAAACTTGGTGCCTGTTGGAGCGGTTTTCCATGAACATTAATGTTTATGTACTCATATCTCATGAATTAAGTGTTGTACTGTGATACAATTTAGAAGGTACAATCAACTATATGAGTATATACTGTCTGTAAAATTTCCTGCGGCTACAATTTGTAGTGTACAAATTATAAATTGTAACATCATGCCGAATGCCGTAGTTTCACTCCATAAACAACGAAAAAGTAGTAAGCGAGAAACTTTTTTCCTTTCATCATTTTTCTATGGTTGTCAGCGAGGGAAAGTTTAATAAAGGTTTGAAATTATGTTTAAAGTTTGTTGAAAGTCGCTAAGTACTGTCATTCTCATACACTATATTTCGAAATTCTCGCCGCATTATATGGCATTTTTTGCGATTTCTATTGGTTATGACGTAATATCTTTCTTTTGTGTCCCAGCCTCGTCGCCGCTTTTGTGTCTCGTTTCCGTCGTAGGTGTCGGTGGCCGAGTAGAACGAGACCGACACAAGAATAAAGGATGCACGCTTCTGCAGGTGACCAGCCAGTGGGAAAGCAGAAACTGGAAACACTAGAGTAAATTAGAACGAGATCTATATTTCTTAGAGACTTAGTAATACTTAACTTTTACATAGCTCAGTACTGCAGAATGTTGATACATAGTTGAGCTAGAGGCCTGCCTACTGATGATTACTAGTGCCTATCCGATAGCCAAGTCTTAACTGCTGCCTATTTGATTCCGATGTGTTAACTGGTTCCTATCTCGGTCCCAAGTGAACGATGTCGTTCAGTGGTGGCCACGAGCGGAGTTGTAGCAGAGGGCGCTCGTGGCTGACGTCGTAAGAACGCCTCGCCGTGCGTGCATGGCGGCGCGCGGCGAAAGTAGGTGGCGCGCACTTTGTACTTGTGCGACACCACACCCCTCCCCCCCAAACCGCCGCGTCGTCGTGGCGTAGGGCTGAGGGCCACGGCGACGGCACTGGGAGGAGGGCCTGGGCGGGGGCGTTACTGGTGGGACGGGCGTCGTAGCAGAGGCTGGGATCGAGACGCCGTCCGCGCCCCGGTATACACCTTGCGATCCCCCGGGAAACCCACCAAAACCAGGGGAAGGGCGCACGCCTCCGCCCAGAGGGAGCAGGTCATCATCTTCTGAGGTGCGTGGCCCAAGCTGGGGGGGGGGGGGGGCGCACGGTCCCGGAGTCCTTCTCGGTGACGCTGTCATCTGCGGCGGCGACGACTGCGTCGGAGGCTCGTCTCCGTCCATGGCGATCTCGTAGTCCGGGGACGCTGTGCCCGGCGGCGAACGATGTGGCTGTGCTCCCTGGAGGTGAAGTGGGTCTGGAATCAAGAAACCCGAGACAGGATCGCGCGGCCTGTGCAGGCGCAATTGGTTATCGTGGCGCCGCAGCTCCGACCCTGTGGAAGAACGTACAACATACATATTGCGACCGAGCACGCGCTGAATGGTGCCCGGCAACCATCTTGTACGTTCAGCAAACACCTTGTACAGCACCGGCGTCGAAACCTGAAAACGCGAAGCGCCATACGAACCGACTCGGTGCGTGGGAGGCTGCAGCAGGTGAAGGAGAGTGCGGTGACGGCGGCCGTGTAGCAGCTCGGCAGGAGACGAGCCGTCACGTGGCATGCACCGATACGTAGACAGGAAAATTTGAAGAGCTTGCTGCCTGGAGTGCTGACCTTTCATCTTTTCCATGTGTGACTTGAATGTTCGAACGAAACGTTCTGCTTCACCATTGGACTGAGGGTGAAAAGGTGCGGTGGTGATATGCTGAATGCCATTCACACGACAAAACTGTTGAAATTCCGCACTTACAAACTGAGGCCCATTGTCACTGGCGATAGTTTCAGGCAAACCTTCGACACAAAACACTGATGTTAAGGCACTGATTGTACTAGAAGCCGTCGTTGAGTTCATGGCAATCCCAAAAGGAAACTTGCTGAAAGCGTCTACAACGATTAACCAGCGCGTATTCCAGAAAGGTCGGGCAAAGTCAATGTGTAAACGTTGCCGTGGTCCCTTGGGGCTGGCCAGTCTGAGATACGTTGCGGAGGAGCCCCCTGATGCTCCGCACAAACAGTACACTGTGACGTCATGCTTTCTATCTGGGCGTCCATACCAACCCAGGTACAATGACGTCTGGCCAGTTGCTTTGTCCTAACAATACCCCAATGTCCTTGATGCAGGAGGCGTAAGAATTCACGTTGCAGGGAACGAGGAACAATCACCCTTGTTTGTTCGTTGTCAGTATGCAACAACAGAACACCCTGACGTAAAGACAATGCATGACGTTGTGCAAAATAACGTCGAACCAGAGGCCGCTCAATGTCTTTGGCTCTGGCAGGCCACCCTGAGCGAACAAAACGTGCTACCACACTTAGGTCTGCATCCGCAGCTGTTTCCTGTGCAACCCGACGAGAGTTCAAAGGAAAGTCTGCGACAGCGGAAGCATCTCTGAGGTCTATCTGACAACATGCTATTTCTGAAGAATCAAATGACACATCCTGGCCAACCGGAAGTCGGGAAAGTGTGTCCGCGTTGGCATGTTGAGTGGTAGGGCGATACAAAATCTCATACTGATAATTTGACAATATCAAGGACCATCTCTAATGTTTTTGTGCCGTTCGTGGCGGAATTGGCTTTGTGGGTGAGAACAACGATGTGAGAGGCTTGTGGTCTGTCAACAAATAGAATTTTCTGCCATGGAGATAATGATGAAACTTTGTGACACCGTAAATGATTGCTAAGGCCTCCTTTTCTATCTGACTGTAATTCTGTTGCGTTGGCGTCAGTAGCTTGGATGCAAAGGCAATAGTACGATCGTGAGAACCAAAACTATGTGACAATATTGCCCCCAGACCGTTTGACGAGGCATCCACTGCTAGCACTACAGGCTTCCGTGGGTCAAAGGGAATCAAACATGCATCACTGAGTAGTGCAGACTTTAATTTGTCAAAGGCGACCTGGCAATCTTTGGACCATACAAAAGGAACATTCTTCCTACGTAAGCTATGCAGTGGAGCTGCAATCTGAGAGGCATTGGGAATAAACCTGAAATAATAGTTAAGCTTTTCCATCACAGCTTGCTATTCGTGCACATTCTTCCGAGGAGGCAAGTCTTTGATTGCTCTAATATGTGACTGTAAGGGATGGATTCCTTGGGCATTAATCACATGGCCTAGGTATTCTATTTCAGTTTGAAAAAACGAACACTTTGCTTTATTACAACGTAGACCTGCTGCAGTCAACACTTTGAAAAGACACTCCAGGTTAGATAAATGTTCTTAGGATGTGCGCCCTGAGACCACAATATCATCTAAATAGTTCGAACAGCACGGTACAGAAACTGGCAGCTGTTCCAAAAAGCGCTGAAAAATAGCGGGGGCGGAAGAACTGCCAAAGGGTAGGCGTTGAAATTGAAAAAGGCCCACGTGAGTATTAATGACGAAAAACTTTTTTGACTCGTCATCAAGCGGAATCTGTAAGTATGCCTCTGCTAAATCAATCTTAGAAAAGAAACGAGACTGTCCTAATTTGTCCATTAGTTCCTCAGGTCGGGGCAGGGTGTAAGTGTCTACAATTGTTTGACTGTTCACTGTTGATTTGAAGTCCGCACAGAGACGAAGTTTTCCTGACGGCTTGGTAATAATTACTAAAGGCGAGGCCCACTGACTCGCAGAAACAGGAGAAATCACCCCACTATCTTGCCAACGTTTAAGTTTTTCAGCAACCTTATCAGGAATTGCGATAGGCACTGGTCTAGCTTTACGAAATTTTGGTACTGCAGATTCTTTTAAAGTTCCATGTGCCACGAAGTCTTTTGCACAACCTAGTTCCGGCGAAAACAAGTCACTATATCTTTCACACAATGCATTGAGTTTGTCCTGTGGCACGACTGACGAAATTTGAAGCACATCTCTTTGAATTGATAAGCCAAACAAGTCGAATGCATCTAGTCCAAAAATGTTCTCTGTAGATTTGGCCTGAAGAACTACAAAAGCAACTGTTTTTGTTACACCTTGAAAAGAGGCGGGCAGGCTACACGTTCCTAGCACGGGAATATTTTGACCTGTATATGCTGTTAGCACTTGTTGAAACGGCGACAATTTTGGCGAACCCAGAAGTTCATAAGTATCTTTATTTATTAACGTGACAGCGGAACCAGTATCAAGCTGTAATTTCACAGTCTTATTTTCTATAGAGAGAGTAACAAAGAGTTTGTGCTTCTGGCGCACGACCGGTGCGCGAATGTGGGCAACGTCTGCTACAGTTTGTTTGCTACACTTGCGCGGGGCGCGTAGTGAAGGAAGCGGCGCAGACTCGGCACACAGCGGATTAACAACACTGTCACTAGATGGCACTACCGCCGGATCGGCGTCCGCGCGAGCTTGCGAAGCTACTCCAGATTCACTAACTACTGCACTAAAGTTACTTTGAGTAGCTACATCAAGTCTACTGTCACTAGCTACACAGTACTGGGCACTTTTACAAGGAGAAGTTGTAGAAGGCACTAGGTTCACTACAGGATTGCACTGTACATAGTCATTTTGCTTGTCCCGAACCCTTTTCCGTTGCACGGAATTACGCGCTCGACGACGCTTGCTACGTGGCTCACTACATAGTTTTGCCGTAGGCGCAGAAGAACTTTCTTGCATTTGAGACCGAAGAGAAACTGTCCAATTTCACAGCATGTATGACATTTACAGAATGAATTGTCCTTGCACTGTGCGAAGCACTGTTTCTAACGGCACCGTTTTTTGAATTTACATTCTGCATACACACTGACTGTACATGTCCCGATTTGCCACATTGATAACAAGTTGCGTTGCGGCTAGGGCAATGCGCACGCTTGTGGCGAGATACACACTGAGGACAAGACTTACGAACATTTTTCTGAAAAGAGCGCTGGCGCCCGTTATTCAAATTACTGTTTCTAACACGACGATGCGAAATTTGTGTCACACTCTTACACTGGCTACTGTTCACTGTCTGTTGAGCACGGCCGGTAGAATTTAAATACTGAGAACTGTGACTACGAAAGTGTCCGTTGCGGCGCACTGAGTTAACACTGTGGCTGTGCATTTCTACATCTGCTAAGTCAAAAGTATCATGCGCTTCAATAAGCTGCAGTACACTTTCTAATGGATGGTCCGACTCTTTTAGAATTGCTGCCCTAATTCTGGGGTCCTGAATGTTCTGCGTAATCGCATCCCTCAACATAACGTCACTATAAGAAAAAACCACAAGAGCAAGTAAATTTACATTTGCGGGTTAAGCCCTTCAATTCCGTGATCCATTCCTGGTGTGATTGCTCAGGTAATTTTGTAAGTCTGAAAAATCGTTACCGCGCAGCGGCTACGAGAACTTTTCTCTCATAATGAGCAATTAGTGCATCTACAATTTGATCGAATTCTAGATCACGAGGAGATGCGTGGGGTAAAAGTTTCTGCAGTAACACGAAGGTCTTTGTGCCAACTACGGCGAGAAAGAAGTGTTTGATTGTCAGACCTGTTAGTTGATGAGCCGCGACGAGTTCTTGAAATTGAGCGAAGTAGTCGCTCCATTCTTCCTCTCGTTCGTTGTACTGGCGAAACGTAGGAAGCGGTGCAGCGGCAGGTGTGGGCTGCTGATGTGACGTCTGTTGTTGTGCCGTTAACTGCGACACAGCTTGGAGTAGTTGCGTGATTTGCGCTGTCTGTAACTGAATAATTTCCATTAAGTTTGCCGGCCGCAATGCCCGAGGGGACTGAGGCGCTTCAATCACGGTCTGCACGGCCACCACGGTCGGGGGTTGGAATCCCCCCTCGGGCATGGATATCTATGCCGTCCTAGTTCGTAAGTAGTTCTAAGTAGTTTGTAAGTTTAGGGACTGATGACCCCGTAGTTAGGTCCCATAACTTCTACAAACATTAGAATTTTTCCATTAAGTTTGGGTTCGGGGTAGTGGCCATGCTGACCGATTAGGCGCCGCGCATACAAGTAAATTATAACAAAACACAAATGCAATATGAAATAGGACGCTCTGCAATCAAAAATGTCCACAAAACACGTAACAGAATGTTCCCCCAAAAATCTTATAATAAGGGTGGGTGGGCGGGAGCAATTTCAGCGTGCTCCGACTGCTGCTGTCTGGCTGCTGCAAGCGGGCTGGTCCAAGGTTCTTCTATCACTCCTCATCGCCACTTTTGTATCCCATCCTCTTTAGACTTGTGCGACACTACACTTTTGAACCATGTGCCGTATGTGATTCTTATCCATGCAGCAATTGTTACCTAACGGTAAGGAATGTGTGTACCAAATTTCGTTGTAATCGGTCCAATGGTTTAGGAGAAAATGAGCAGCATTGCTTTTCGCGCATCTCATTGTTTATGACGTCATATATCGTGAACTATATATCGTATGTGATTCTTACACTTACGGCGACCGTCCTCGTGGATTGAAGCTTACGTGTACAAAATTTCATAAAGATTGGAACAAAACTGTAGATTTGTATGCAACATGTACAAACATACGGACACTCTGCTTTATATTTTAGAAGATTACTTGTTCAGGTACTCCTGTTTTTATACTTTTTATTTTTTATATTTTCATTAATTTATTTATCATTTTTATTGTTATTATATTTTTAATTTATTTTTATTGGTCCCCAGGAAAATTAGAAAACAGTATTTCTTGAAGATGTAATAAGAATAAATAAACGAACTTCAACTGAAGATGCTGCAACTGCAATGAAACATGTATGGGCAATAAAAAGAAGGAATACAATTTCTTTTGTTCAAGGCAGAGCGATCCAATTATAAAAGCAAACTAAGAGCACTGAAGCGTGATCCTGATTTTTTGGAACCTACTTGTTTGGACTTTCCATATTCTAATAGTAACTTGGAGAAAATATATTTTAAATAAGGACTAGCTTTAGTTTGCTGCCATAAAAAGTTAACGCAATTCGATAGTGTATTTGGTGCAACCAACTTCAAGATGTAGCCTACTGAAATGTGCTATAATTCACCCTTATATATTTAAAAAAACTGTAGGGAAATTTTATTAGCCGATGGAATAAATGATGATATTCGTCGAATTGTTTACGTTCATGATTTGTAAGGTGGACTGCATAATTCATCTACTCTAAAACCAACAGCACTTTAAGTGGATTACACTCGCACAATACATCGTCTTCGCTATCCGATGACATTTCCCTGACTTTAGGAAGCGAACTTCGCCGCTCCACAATGAGCATGTGCAACGCCGCTATCGTCTTTTTTCAAGTAACGGGCAGCTTCACGCGCCACTTGCCTCTTGACTCGCCGATCCATTACGTTTTCACCCTAACGTGCTGCCTTTGCGGTGCTGCTTCTTGCGACGAGGGACGACGGGCGAGGCGTCATTACTTTTATTACCTCTGGCATATCCGCGTCTGTACTAGGCGGAGAATCCGACTCACAGTCGGACACTTAAGTTTACGTAGAAAGAAATAGAACAATTACTAGAGCTTTATCTTTGTATATAAAAATTCGTCGAGAACACGGAGTCTTCCAATCTCTCCTTCCCTTCTCTCTCCCTCCCTCCGTCTTCTCGTCCCTCGTCTCTCTGTCCCTCTTCTCCTCTCGCCCACCTCTCTCTCTGTACATCTCCTCCTTCCTTTCTCTCCAACTACCCCCTTCTCTACAAATCACCTACACGTCTCTCTGTCGAACTCCTTCTCCGTCTCATCAATTCATTGCCTTCTCCATCTGTGAATAATTATATAACACTGTAATTTTCATGGTTGTTAGTGACGTGGTGTTTAAATTTATTGGGTGGTACCCTCCGCCATGCACAAGTGACGTTCCTCTTGTTTTGAAGGTTAAGTGTGCAAAATGACATCGAGATCTGAATAAAATCGCGGGTTTTTCGTAGTTCGTAGGTAAAGTACCCTCTGCCATGCATCATAGAAAATTTAACAGAGACAATGATTTTCCTCTTATTCTCGAGATCAAGGGTACAGCGTTTCATGGCAGTTGGGTAAACGGTACGGCAGCGCATTAAATACAAACAATTAAACATTCTTTTTTTATATTAGACTAGTGAAACCGGCAATTCTTTGTAATTTATAAATATGCCTGGGAATTCTGTACACATCCTACACTTCTTTCCTTAACTTCTTTGACCACCAATTTCGTCATCTTATTTTTATATCTCCGGGATTCGGCAGTAGAAGGGGGTGGACCGTGACGAGCAAGGATGTGGACATAGGTCTGTTTTGTGTCTCGTTTCCGCCGGTTGTCGTTGGTGTCGGTGGCCGAGGAGAAAGAGACCGACACAGGAATAAAGGATGCACGCTTGTGCGGTACGGAGGTGACCAGCCAGAGGGACAGCAGAAACTAGAAACACTAGGCTGAATTAGAACAAGTTGTATATTTCGTACAAATAAGATAATACTTTTCTTATTTCGTAGAAATAAGATAATACTTATCTTTTACAAAGTTCAAGACTGCAGAATGCTGATACATAGTTGACTAGAGAGGCCTGCCTACTGATGAGTCCTAGTGCCTATCCGATAGCCAAGTCTTAACTGGTGCCTATCTTATTCCCAAGTGGCCGATGCAGCAGTCGTGGCCACGAACGGAGTTGCAGCAGAGGGCGCTCGTGGCTGACGTCGTAAGAATGCCGCGCCGTGCGTGCATGGCGGCGCGCGGCGAAAATACGTGGCGCACACTTCATACTTGTGCGGCACCACAGTCTGTAACTAAAAGAACTGATTAATTAACAAGAACTTTTATCACTAACGAAATGAATACTTAACTTTGTCGTACTTGTGTCGGCAAGGCAATAGTATAATGTTCTGGCTATGTCCTACGTAACTGCTGGCTCTCCTCTGATGAATTTCCTGGAACTGTCCAACTCGTGGATCTGCTTCGTATTGACTCGAAATCCCGAACTGTCTATCGTCGATGTGGTACGCCACCATATCTATGCTAGCCAACACCGCCTAGAAGACAAGGCCTCACAACTGGCCATGCCTACGTCACACCAAGAGGCGGTGGCTGGCAGTTGACTGGCTGGCAGCTGGGGCACGCCCACCACCTCGCAGCGGCTGGCCAGTCAGCTTGCGTCCGCCGCCTCTCGGTGTGACGTAGGCACGGCCAGTTGTCAGGCCTTGTCTTCTAGGCGGTGTTGCGCTAGCCCCTTTCTTCCTGCTGGCTGGCGTGCGAAGCAGGCAAAGAGGCCGAAGTACTATGGAGCGACTTATCGCTCCTTCGTGTACTGGCGCGGCGACTTGCGTTGGCCGCCGACGTTGTGTCGAACAGCGATGCCACATCATCTATGATGGTTTCTTACCTCTTTGTCCTCTTAGACTCCTCACTATATTAGCTACCTGAAAATCTGTCTTTGTTTGGGTAGGTATTTATTCCAGTGTTGTTAGCGCTCCCTCCTCTCTCTGTCTACATCCTTCTGTCCCGTCATCCTCAGCCTCTCCCTCCTACTCCCGTCTATCCCCCTACCTCTATAATTACTTCCCCCACTCTCTGTCAGTTTCCTCCTGTTCCCTCATTCTGTTCATCCCCTCCCTCCCCTGTATATGAAAAACAACACTCCCTCTAAGATCAATGATGATCGGACACATGGTGTCAAAGTTTAGAGTAACCTACCCTCCACCGTGGATCGTACGAAATCTTATGTAAACTGTGATGTTTCTCTTGTTTTGAAGCTACAGTGAGCAAAATTGCATAGGAGTCGTATGAACAGTATGGCAGCACGTGAAATACGAGTCTATACGGTAATGGTGATGCCCCCGTACAAAATTACCAATGTCGACATTTTAGCTGTTCCTTTGG
Source organism: Locusta migratoria (assembly GCA_026315105.1). Classification (NCBI taxonomy): domain Eukaryota; kingdom Metazoa; phylum Arthropoda; class Insecta; order Orthoptera; family Acrididae; genus Locusta; species Locusta migratoria. Next base: position 320,319,331 of record CM048755.1, read on the forward strand.
GTTTTACCTATTTTTTAAGAAAGGATCCGGCTGGAATGAGACTTTCACTCTGCAGCGGAGTGTGCGCTGATATGAAACTTCCGGGCAGATTAAAATTGTGTGCCGGAACCGGGACTCGAACCTGGAACTTTTGCCTTTCGCAAATCAGTGCACACTCAGCTGCAGAGTGAAAGTTTCATTCTGGAAACATCCCTTAGGCTTTGGCTAAGCCATGTATCACCATATCCTTTCTTCCAGGAGTGCTAATCTTGCAAGGTTAGCAGGAGCGCATCTGTAAAGTTTGGAAAGTAGGAGGCGAGGTACTGGCGGAAGTAAAGTTGTGAGGCGGCATCGTGAGTCGTGTCGGGATAGCTCAGTCGGTAGAGCGCTTGTCTGCGAAAGGCAAAAGTCCCGGTTCCGGCATACAATTTTAATCTGCCAGGAAGTTTCAAGGAGCCTGCTATTATAGCCAACAAAACAAATGAAAATATTAAGAAGATCAGTGAAGCCTTTTTTGAGTTTTAGCGAGATAACGGACAGAAATTTATTTTCATTGATATAGATAACAGACAGCAAAATTATAATAAAATTAAATAATACAAAAAATTTAAAGTCACGGTTATGCCTAGTGTAAAATTGGGGAAAAAAGTGTAACGTGAAATAAATTGTAGCATCCAGGAAACGTATTAAATCGAATACATCGAGTATAATAATAAAAAAAAAAATTCGTGAGGCTCAGTCACCAGGTGCAAGCCTTTAGATTGCACTAAACTGCCTACCCTAACATGTGCTTAACCTACCCCAGTTATCGAACCGAGTAAAGGAGACCTACAGTTTAACGTGGAATCCATATCACGTGTTACTTCTGGTGACTTATCACATCGTTGAGAGGTGAAGACTAGGTTACAATTTAAAGTGAAAATTTTTTTTATACAAGCACGTTTCAAACCTGTGATCATTCCATCTTCAACCGAGGACTCTACGTTAGCCTACACTTCAGGTTGTAAAACAAGGAAAAATATTGAATATTTGTGGAAGGTAGTAAAAACATCCAACTTGCAATAAAATAAATTGAGGTTATCAATCTAGATAAAAACTATCCTTCAAGTTCGTCCAAATAACACGCACTGTGCAAAATATCATTAAGATCAGTTGAGTAGTATCAAAGTTCATCGCGGACAAACATAGTGACACGGGATTTTCCCATATATAAATAACTGGACTGGCACATTTAATTATATTGACTGACAGTTCCGTCAGCACTTGTTAAAATGTTTACTACATTCTGAAAGACACAAATTAATTGTGTAATATTTCTACAGTATTTTTAATACTGGATGAACCGACTTTTGGCTGTTACTGATAATGGCGTAACAGTCGAAAACCGGTTCGCCCAATAATAAAATTTTTGTAGAATCTTATATTTCTAATATACAAAGAAGAGTGTTTGTCTGCAATTCATACAAGTCTACAGTTATATTCCGAACTTAATGAAATTTTGCACACTTGACCTCTAAAACAAGAAAAAGTCTCTGTATACATAAAATTTGGTATGGTGGAAGGCGGACGATACTTTAACTACAGACTGCGACACATACCTTGACCATCTTATCTCGAAGAAAGCTTGCATTCTCTAGCATAAAAACAAGAAGGAACCTCACAACGGACTTTGGCACCGTTGCATTAATTAACTGAATGTTCGTTCATCAATGAATATTTTTTCGGTTTTAATTAACAGCAATTCAGCGTATGGTGCATGTACCGTGCAATACACTTTGACAGTATATCACTCCATCACCACAAAAACTGACAGATTATGTTAGTCCTCATAGACAAAGGGAAGATGAAATGAACTGAAAAGACTGAATGAACAGAACTATAGATTGCTTTTTACACTTCAAAAAGTATATTTATCAAAAAATATCCGTCTCAAAAATTCATTCTCTTCCGATTTCAAAATGTTGGAGGGAAAATAGGAAAGTAAAACACAATAATTTTATTACAAAATATTTTAATTGGTAGCAAAGCAAAAAAATCACAAATCAACTTACACCTGTTACTAAGTTGTTTTTTTTTTCATAGTCGCCATGGTTCTCAATAATTTCTCTCCTCGTGGTACCAGTTTCAATATATAATCGGTAATAACGGTCATCTTCAGGGCTTGAAGGATATGGAAATCGTATTGTGAGAGATCAGGACTGTTTGAAAGATGGATAAGGGTTTTCTACCGAAACTTCTGCAGTGTAATCTAAAAGAAATTATTTGTTGGTATGTGATTTCCATAGTTTTGTAGCACTAAAGAACGAAATTGATGAGCATTGATTTGTTACGGTTGAAGGCGTTCAAGTCTGGGAACAATCATTGCTCCATAAGCCACCGTAAACATTTTTCCATGACGGTATTGACTATCTATCTTAGAGTGTATTGTGGAGGTGTCACTGGTAAAGCGACGTAGGAAAACTAACAGAAGGATCACACCACTTTAGTAAAATTTGACATTTACTGCAAAGAAATGATTACTCTTCTTCGGGCGTTGGAAAAATACAATCTGACTGATAAAGATTAAGTGCATGACTACCTCAAGTATTTCTCGACAGTCTTAATTCGCAAACAAGACTTGAGACACTGCGAAGCACTGTGGCGATGTTATGTCCCAATTTTGGGAATCGTAGCACTCTCTAGCGAAACAAAACACACTGTCCTGTATCTATATACGCTGTCCCGACTTGATGTACACTCTGAACGGAAATGGCCGGGCAACATGTCAGGAACTGGGTGGCCGCTCCCGTCAGACGTTCGAGTTCTCCCTCTGGAATTGGTGAGTGTGTCGTCCTTAAGCTAGTTTAAATAGTTTATAATCCTATGGACTGAAGAACTCCGTAGTTTGTCGCATAGCTTTACAAACATTTCAACATTTCTTCTCAATCATGTTTGACACACCTGGTAGTGTTAGTGACAATTTCGTGTGGCATTTTTGGCCGTTAGACCCCAGCTGGGATCGTGTTCTGCCTACCTGGTGTAAATCTTTTAGGTGACGCCACTTGGGCGACTTGCACGTCGATGATGATGAAATGATGATGAGGACAACACAACATCCAGTCCCGGAGCAGAGACAATCTCGGATCCGACCGGAAATCGAACACGGGCGCCCTGCATGGCAACCAATCACGTTTCCACTGAACTACGGAGGCGGACGGCAGTGTTAGTAATGCGCGGAATGTAGGAACTGGCAATACCAACTGCCGGTTTTCATTTGGTTGTGACTGTCGGTATCGATAACGGTGTGGTTGCCTTTCGTGGAATCACTATATGTGATACTACACAGTGGAATAAATTTATTAACAGTGACGACAATTCTAATCGAAATAATAAAGTTTTTATTTTTTTCATTTTATACAGATCAGCTTTATGAATATGAGCAAGCAGCATGGCCTGCTGTACCCCTAACAACACACTCATAGCCTCTTTGATACAATGCCGTGGTAGTAGCAGCGGTTACTGCTGAAAATAACAGGAAACACTCAATACTGATTTCATTGTCTGCCTCACTTCACATGGCTTTATTTCAATATTCGATCTTGATAAAACTTGTTATCTTCCAGATAAATTCTGCGGTGGTCTCCGGTTCTTCTTGGAGCTGCAGCGTGGATTGCCAGAGGGTTTAGTATGAAAAAGGCTGACCCACGGAGACTGAACAGGGACACGCATTTTCACTGAAATGTTGATCTACATCTACATCTACATGGGATACTCTGCAAATCACATTTAAGTGCCTGGCAGAGGGTTCATCGAACCACCATTATACTATTTATCTCCTATTCCATTCTCGACTAGCGCGCGGGAAGAAAGAACATCTGAATCTCTCCGTTCGAGCTCTGATTTCTCGTATATTATTCTGATGGTCTTTTCTACCTATGTAAGTGGGAGTCAACAATATATTTTTGCATTCGGAGGAGAATGTTGGCGATTGGAGTTTCGTAAGTAGCCCACGCCGCAGCGATAAGCGCCGTTGTTGTAATGATTCGCATCCCAGATCCTGTATCATTTCCGTAACGCTGTCTACCCTGTATCGTGACAATACGAAATGAGCTGCCCTTCTCTGGACTCTTTCGATGTCCTCCGTCAAACCCACCTGATAACTATCCCACACTGGGCATCAATACTCCAAAAATGGACGGACAAGCGTAGTGTATGCAGTTTCTTTTGTAGTTCTGTTGCATCTTTTAAGAGTTATACCAATAAAACGCAGTCTCTGGTTCGCCTTCCCCCGACATTATATATGTGTTCTTTCCAGTTTAAGTCGGAAGTAATAGTAATTACTAGGTATTTTGTGGAGTTTACGGCCTTTACTTTTGATTGATTTATCTTGTAAACAAAGTTTAACGGATTTCTTTTCGTACTCATGTGGACGACTTCACACTTCTCATTATTTACAGTCAATTTCCAATTTTTACACCGTAGTGATATCTTATTCATATCGTTCTGCAGTTGGTTTTGATCTTCAGATGATTTTACTAGACGGTAAATGTCGTGGTCATCTGCAAACAACCTAAGAGAACTACTAAGATTTTCCCCTACATCGTTTATGTAAATAAGGAACAGCAGAGGACCTGTAACACTACCCTGATGATAACAATGATGAGGCATAAAAGACCGCGTAAAAGTGGACCGTCTACATACATATTCCGCAATCCACCCAAAGGTGCGTGGCGGAGGGTACTCAGTATCACTAATAGTTACTTTCTTTTCTGTTCCACTCCCATATACAACGAAGGAAAAACGAATGCCTGTGTGCACTTGTACGACCCCTAATCTGTCTGGTCTTCTCTTTGTGGTCTTTACACGAAATGTAGATTGGCGGCAGTAGAATAGTTCTGCATTCCGCTTCAAATTCCGGCCCTCTAAATTTATTTTACAGTTTTTTTAAGGTTGAAAACAAAAAAACTGTTTTTGTTCTACTAAATTTTTGTTTATTTACTAACTAGTTTTTGGCTTATTAGGCCATCATCAGGTAAACTGTTGACATGCGTCGACAAAGACGCTTTGCTTAGGTTCTCAAAGATAGTAAAACAAAGATACAACACACAGATTACTTGGTCTTTGGATATGACAGTTGTTGGAATTGTAAATAAAATCTGTTGACATGTAGAATTATGTTCACGTAATCAGTGGCCTCCTTAATAATTATACATTGTAATTTGCGAGTCATGTCAACAGTTTATCTGATGACGGCCTAATAAGCGGAAAACTAGTTAGTAAATAAACGAAAATTTAGTAGAACAAAAACAGTTTTTTTTGTTTTCAACCTTAAATATGAATGCGTTCTACCAAGAAGCGACGGAAGAATCCATTTATAAGATTCTTTAACAATGTTTGTTGAGAAGAACGGCCGGCCGCGGTGGCCGAGGTGACTGAGGCGCTCCAGTCACGGTCAGCACGGCCACTACGGTCGGGGGTTCGAATCCCCCCTCGGGCATGGATATTTGTGCCGTCCTAGTTCGTAAGTAGTTCATAAGTAGTTTGTAAGTTTAGGGACTGATGACCCCGTAGTTAAGTCCTATAAGATTTACAAACATTTGAACATTTGATTTGTTGAGAAGAACGTCGCCTACCCTCCAGCGACTCCCACTTGAGATCCCGAAACATTTCGGTAGCACTCGCGCCTTGATCGAATCCACCAGTTAAAAACCTCGCCACCCGCCTCTTTAAACTTATGTGGTTGGGATCCCAAACACCTGAGTAATACTCAAGCCGGGGTCGTACAAACGTTTTATATGAGTTCTGCCTTACAGACGAATCACACGTTTCAAAATTCTCCCAATAAACTGAAGTAGACCATTCGCCTTCCCAACGACTGTCGTTATATGCTCGTTCCATTTCGTATTGCTGTGCAACGTTACGCCATGAATGTACAAGGCGTGAACAGCATGCGGCAGAGCACGCTTGTTTGGTGGGTACAAAACAACAAGAAATTTCAATACGACTTAAATTTATAACACTCAGTAACTCTCTACACATATACATTCGTCTATACTCTGTAAACGCCTCTGAAGGTCATGACTGAGCATACTTTCCAATCCACTATTTACGTTTTTCTCGTGCTGATCGTACTTGGAGTACGGTTTTTTTCCAGTTAAAGTTATTCGTAATGGTAATAACTAGGAGTTTAGTTGAAATGACAGCTTTAATATTTGTGCTATTTGTTCTGCAACCGAATGTCAACGGATTCATTTTAGTACTCATGTGGAAGACCTGATACTTTTTATTTTGAAACAATTGTCACTTTTTCCACCATACAGATATCTTGTGTAGTTCAAGTCGCAATTGGTTTTGAGCTTCTGATGATTTGACTAAGCGGTAAACAGCGTCATCTACAAACAACCTAACTATTCTGCTAAGTGTCTCAAAATATTTAAATATTTCAGGCGATATCGCGTGGAAGTATGGGATAGAGGACGTATTTAATATTTCAAGTTCTTTCTTACAAGACAAAATGCAAATGCTGAAGATGTATACTAGCATTGCCTGCCTTATTCTGCATAGTGTAAAAAGAAACATCAGGCATGGAACTGTTTATATCCTCCGCAGAGTCAATGGGAAACATTTTTCAGCAAATAAGCTGTGTACATTTTGTTAGGTGTGCAAATTTTGTGGTTTTTTCGCAGCACTGCACCGGTTGCGCAAGAATTTCATTTCAGAAATATCTGTTGAATTCATACAGCCAATAAAAACGGACGAAGCAGCTAATACGTAATTAAGGTACGTCAAGCGTTAAATGAATCGCCAATGGGCTGATAGATAGCGAGTTTAAAACAAAGCTATTTTTTGCGCAGAAATACGAATGCAAACAGAATTTTAGATCTGTCGAATAACTGCCCTTGAGGTTCGTACCTGGTCGTTCTGCAGTGTCCTTTGTCTATCTAACAACGTAGCTTTCATTTTACTTGCTTGACTAACATTGAACTAAGGGAGACCATTCGAACTTGTCTACGTGGTACATGGGTTGTTCAAGAACTGTTAAAGCACGTATAACCACTCGTGTGACCTGTATTAATTTCAAGACAGCTGAATGTAGCTTGAAGGAGTCTCTTGTATGGGCATATGGTATCTGGTACAGCATACATATGTTGCTGTGAGAAGCTCATAATCTTAATTTTATCCATTTGAAAATGGACCTTGAAAGCCTGCGACTGTGAACTTAATGGGTTTGTTTACAAATAACAGTTCTGCTACCAGTCGAGATGTTTTTAATTTTATTTAGTACGACGCGTTTCGGGAGACTATTTCTATTTTCAAGTGCGTTTCTTGTGCTGTTTCATTTAGATAAGGTGTTTTTGATGTGTGAGGTTTTGCATTTTTGTTGTCTTTACTACAATGATTAAAAAGCGCGCATACTTTAGTTAATAGTGAAACTTTTTGAACGACTTTATTTACAGTTTCCATATGGTCCATTTGTGTAGAATTTCAAACACATTAATCACACGCCTAACATCCCCTGCGCAGTATACAAAGTCGACAAAACAAACACTATAAATAAACAGTAAAACAGAAGTTCTTAGAAGGAGTTAACAATGATAATGTAATGAATTTTTCATATAGTATGATACATTTTTGAAATAAAAAAGTTTTTCTTAATTATCTTGGCCATAATTTGCTTAAGTGTATTTACAATGGAGCTCATTTCTATTTGCATTTTTATTTAACAATGTTGTGGAAACATACATGTAAAAATGATGTATAGTTAACATTGATGTATTATAAAGGAGCTTTTAATAGTGAAGTTGAACGGAAGCTATGTGGCTACGGCTTCGATCTGTACCCGAATGAGAGTGGTATGGCTGTTAGCATCGCTGATTCGTAGTTAAAACCCGACTCACAAACTGATTAGTATTTAATATTTATGGAAGGTTTTCGATTTTTCTTATGTTTGAAATACGTTCAGTTTTCTAGAATATACTACGTTTATGTAAACAGCCGCAGTTTTTATCCTTTGTTTGTGTTCTTAATATGCGTGCTTTCAGTGCTAACTGTTTTAGTTCATTGACAATTTTGCTTTATGAATTACACTTGATTATGGCTACGACGTGACATTGTTTAGAGGAAGCGCTGAATACTTAAAAGAAAATTTCGCATCGTTGTGGCTCAGATTAGACAACTTAAAAACCATCGAATAAACGGACAGGAATCATAGTACAAGCGGTACATCGTTCAAAATCTTCGTATATTAAGGAAACGATGGGATTCCAAAACAACAGCAAGGCAGCAGCACTTCAAGCATTCATCAGTGGTTTCCAGAGACACTGGTCAGGACCATATTAGATGTCTTAATGGATTCGACAGAGTTTCAAAAGGGGGGCGGAAGGGGGGTATCACATTATGAGTGTTTTCGTGGACGACACAATCCAATAGCAGTCCGACAACAATGAAGAGAATCTCTAAATCTGGAACAAACTCCAAAAAAAAAAAAAAAAAAAAAAAAAAAAAAAAAAAAAAAAAAAAAAAAGTTCAAATATTTGTAGAACTTATGGGACTTAACTACGGGGTCATCAGTCCCTAAGCTTACAAACTACTTACGAACTAGCTAAGACTAAGGAGGGCACAAATATCCATGCCCGAGGGGGATTCTAACCCCCGAGCGGACTCAGTCCCCATCGGCCACCGTGGCCGGCACAAACTCCAAACCGAAGTGAAGAAAACACTAGGTGTCACTAGCATCAAGCCGGCTTAGCAGAAGAACTATTGAAAATCAGAGCCAAACGTCATGTAAAACCAATAGTCTCAAATTCAAAATATTTTGGCCCTATACTGTATTGCGATTACCAATTAGGTAGAAGCCTACATAACGACGGTTCAGGAAAAGAATCGCTCCTGTGTTAAAGGATGTTACAACAGCCGAGGAATTCATCAAGTGGCGCCACCATATCGAGAAAATGGAATAGACAACGGCAGTTATGTAAGATCGTCACAACCGCATCTCTCCGTGTAAGATGCAGGGAGAAATATTTAAGACATAGACATCATCAAGGTCGACCTCCATATATTAGCAAGTTATAGAAGAGCTTTATTATTCTTAGCGCAAATCTTCGCTATCAGTTGGACGCGCATGCAGTCAGGACTCGGCAAATGAATACACTTGCCGGAACCGTCAAACTACGACCCAGAATCCAATCGACGAAGCTGAAAACAACTCATCCATCAAGAGAAGAGACAGCAGGTCGGCATATTTCCACTGTAGACTCCCTGAGCACATTGGAGACGAGCGTTGGACGACTTTTACACAATCATCAGCTCCAGACAATTATAGTCGAAATGTGCGAAACCCGTCCTCTGGACAATATCGCTTCCCAACCCGCCGCAACCGTTCCCCTTTGGTGTAACAGAGGCGCGCACCTACTACCTTGCTGCCGAATTCAAGAAAACTAAGCAAGATGACCATTTTTGGAGTCAAGACAACCACAGATGAAAATTGCCCATGCAAGACAGTCACCGAGATGCCAGGAAATTTAAATGATTTCGCCATCATAGCTGGACCAATCTGGGAGCTAATCAATACAGTAGCTTCTGTTTCTGGTATGTCTAATACTTATTGTCACCAGCTAAAGAATACTATGTTGTGTGGTACAGATGCGATTGTTGCTAAATGGCTCAACCAGCCACAAATAGTTTAAAATATTTCAGTATTTACTTCAGTGCCGTAAGTGGTTTCATACCCATCTTCAGATGACTAAGATTTTCAATTAAGAGGGAATGTGACATATGTTTATTGGTAATTTCTATAAATGTCACTTGTAATTCTTAGTTCGTGTGTATAAGATCGTTGTTGTTGACATATGTGAATGTTATAATGCTCAAATGTTAAGTCCATAAGCGCCATCTGGCAACGCGCTGTGATAGTGGTTGGCTATTCGCGTCAGTATATGGTTTGGCATGATGAAAGCCCCATCATATGTGTGAAAGTTGTGGAAAATATTTTATTTTCATTATGACATGCCTGATATTTATCAGGTTGCCTAGAGAGACTGGTGGATTCTAATGTCTATTAAGAATTTTAGATTCTCTGAATATTGCCGCGAGAAAACACGAACAACTACTACCGACACGGCGCAGGGGATAGCGTCACGGACTGCCGTACTGTAGGTCGCCGGTTCAATCCCGCCCACCAGCAAAAATTTATTTCTTTGTAATTAACAATTCCAGAAGGTTCTACGTCTTTCTTATGTTCACTTGTAAATTCTAATAGTTTCTTATCTTAACTATTCTTCTAATTTCTGGTAAATTCTGTCTGTGTATAAATAGCAGAGCACTCTGTCTGAGATGCAGTCAGTGCTGCGTGTATGTTGAGTCCTTGTCTGGCTGCCCGCCTGAGCACGTCGCTCTCCGGGCAGTGCAAACAAGTGTGCTTCGAGGCGGTCGGCGGCGGTCTTCGCGGCGTGTTTCGTTGTTTGGTGTTTAACACCTGTTTGTAAGTAATGGATTCCGAAGACAGACAGAACAATATTCAATGTACGTTCGATCGTTCTGTTCCCCGCCCCTCTGCGTACGAAATTCATCGGTGGATATCGGAAGAACTGAAAATTTCGGAAACGGACCTTCTCGGCTTGCAACTAGACGTTTTTCTAAACGCGTTATTTCTGAAATTACCAACCTCCGAAATGTGTGACGAACTGGTGAATGCAAACGGTGGTACTCGTTCCTTCAAACATCTCGACGGAACTGTGAGTAGCGTTCAGCTTTCTCATGCAGAGTTCGGACTTAGAACTGTCAGAGTTTTCAACTTGCCGTTCGAGACGAGGAATCAAACCATCTCTCGCAGTTTAGCGCCGTTCGGAACCGTGTACTCCGTGACCAAGGAAAAATGGTCTACGGCCTATATATATCAAGTAGACAACGGCATCCGCAGCGTCCGGATGGTGGTACGACAACACATCCCATCGTTCCTCATGATGGGCGGCAACCGCGCGTTCATCACATACAGCGGCCAACCGCAGACGTGTTCGTTCTGCCACGCCGTCGGCCACGTGCGGAACAAGTGTCCTCGCAGGCAGGGCCCTGTGCAGCTGCCGGCCGGCGACGGCGGCGCGACGTACGCGTCGGTCGCCCTCGGCGTCGCACCCTCCCCCGCACGACGCGCAGCGGACGACGTTCCCGCAACGCAAGAGGCGCCGATGGACGCGGAAGAGATCAGCGCAGCACAGCACCTGTCGTGGGCGGACGAAGTCGACGCCGAACGGAACGCAGCGTCCGAGCGTCCCCTGCAGGAAGCCGACGCGAGCACAGGACTCGAACCCGCCAAGGAATCCGTCGTTCCCGAGGTGTCTGCCGCCGAGTCGGGATCTGAGCATCGTGCGGCAGACGTCAGTAGGATACAAATGCGGATTCTGGGTCAAAAATAATCAAATTGATATCAATTTGATATCAAATTAATTAGAGTAATTGCGTAATTATAGTAATTGCATAATTGCAATTACATGTACTTAGAGTAATTGCATAATTGCAATTACATGTACTTAGAGTAATTGCATAATTGCAATTACATGTACTTAGAGTAATTACATGTACTTAGGGTAATTGTTTATTTATTTATTGTAATTGTTTATTGTTATTGCAATTGCACGTGTTCACTCCTCCACGTCTGGCGTGGAACTGAGCTCACCCCAAGGCATCACGTGACTATCTACGTCACCTCCCACCCTACCAGTCACGTGACTACCACCGGCCAATGAGAGCACAGCACGTGACCACCCCCTCCACCACCCCCACCCTACCACGTGACCATCCCCAACAGATATTCTGCAGTCATTTAGACACAGAGTGTCAGAGGGACAGCAGCAACATGGAAAGGATGCAATTACGGTAATTACATTTGACTCACGTAGTTGGGAGGTTCCTGGTACAACCACAAATTGGTGGGAAAACCGATTTCTGGTTGTCCTGGTAGGCTTTCGCCCCTCCGATCCGGTGGAGCACCCTCAGACTGCACCTGTTTCTATATATAACAACAAATCAGAGCATTCTGTTCGGTAACATGATAAAAAAGACCCTTAATTAGAGCTCATATCGCATCCAAAATTAGATGTGCATATAGATGAATCATGTATATGATCACCTGTAATGCCATATGTATGTACTCCCATTACTCTAGTAATTATATCGAATTTTCAATCCATTTCAAGCCATTGAAATCGACTGAAAGCAGTAGTTCCAACCGCTGACAACAGATGGCTCTGATCCCACCTCTCCCCCCACCCAGCGCCTACACAATGAAGCCATGTGTGCAGACGCTGGCCACCCTCCTCTGCAGCTGACCAGTCTCTATTGTGTGCCTCAGTCCGCCGGCCGTAGCCGCTGCGACCGCGGAGACGCGGCACACAGGCCGACTGCCCACCTTCAGCCTCCTGACGATCATGTACTTGCGTACATACGCTAAAAAAAAAAAAAAAAAAAAAAAAAAAACTACCGTAGTGCATTTACGGAGCCCCGCCGCGGCATGCGCGCAATTTTTCCGGTCGACCCCAGCGCGCCGACCGGGCCGCGCCCCGCACCTCGCGAAAGAATTGCCGCGAAGCCCGCGCCGAAAATTATTATTCTTATTATTATTTAACAGCGCCACAGCCCGTCCCCCAGCCGCCGGCCGTAGAACGCGGAAGAGCGAGCTGCCGCACCTGCATATGAAGTCTGCACCGAAAAAATTATTATCTAACCGCGCCACGCCCGTCCTCGGCGACGCGGACACAACGATCCGACCGCCCCGATTATTATTATTATTATTTTTTTTTTCCTACGAACGTTATAGCTCCTTGTACTGCCTCTACACCAACGTCCGCGAAGTTTTCTAATTCGCAGTGGAACAGTCCGCCCGCAAGAAAACAATTTGCTGTGTGTCTCCTGGCGAGAAAAGCAGAACTCAGACGGACAATAGCGGCCGGCCGCTCCATTCAAACAACCCCTTGCCGCTGATACCTGCTCAACCGCAGCCTTTCAAAACAGCGCGCGCGGCCGACGGGCGGCGGTGAATCACACACGTGCTCTGGCCGAGCGTTACCTGTAAAGGCTAAGCAAATAGTTCCACTCCACACGCGCGAAGAAGAAGAAGCGCTCTGCACTGCACTCTGCGGACAAACCTTAAAAGTTATCACACGTATATCACTTCTCAAGCAACGACCGAATCATGCTGTTTTTTTCTTTTACGAACCTCTCTCTCTCTCTTTCCTATTCCCCACAAGTAAAACAATCAAGCAGAGAATGCGAGAAATGTGTTTTTAATGTAACTTATATCGCCCTTTCTCGAACCAGTATTATGTAGGGAAAAAAACAAAAACAAAAAAACAAAAAAAAACGCGTCAGGCTTATTGCATACGTCATATTCCAATACACACACACACACGCGATCACATTTATTTATTACGCACTGCATCCAGGTTGCAAAAACAATTCTAACCAGAGCCAACTAACGAAAAGAAATGGTCCGTTTCGGAACTCGACCGCAACCTTAGATCTATAAATGTATCTCTTGTTTAGACGATGCAAGCAACAGCCATCGAACGGAATGTAACTTATATGCCAACCACTCTTTCGATAACAGCAGCAGCAGAAGACGGCATATTGTTTATACAAAAGTTCCAAATAACGAAAATCGGCAATGACATCTAGCACAAAGTCTCTAAATATACATCTGCAAGCACGGTTAACAATCGTCCAGAACGCAGAGCGCTCTCTCCGCAGGCTACATAAAAGAAACATATGCTACGTGTTTAAACAAAAACACCTAAGTTACATCTCCAAATGATCAAAACCTTCTACGCAGACACACCACTCTGACAAGGATAGCTCGCATTGCATTTATTTAATGGAGCTAAGCCATGCCGAAAGTTCCGAAATTTAACACTCTAGCGATCTTGCCCTTAGATCGAGATATAGATGCGCCTTCCGAGAGTTCGGGTACTTTAATTTTACCTCTTGTTTCCTTGCTACAGCAGTACACATCCCATTTAAGGAATCTCTATGTCCTGTTACGATGCCAACTACATTTATCTGTCACCGATATTCTAGCGCCCCAGAAGACATTTAAATCCTGTTGTCCAACGGAGAGTCGAAATAAAGGAAAAATACGTGAAATAATTTACCGATTTCCGACCGTCTACACTAAAACTTTTCGAAATTATTGCCCTAACAACACCCTTATTCGACAATACAGCAACCAAAGAACCGAAGTTACCTGCCCAATGCAACACCGATTTCCAGCTCGACCCGCCCTTTACCCACAAAATTCCTACTCCAAGTTCCTTTCTTGTGCAATCCACTAATCCGAACTAAGATTTATTATTTTAATTACAAATAGATATCTACCACAAACGAAGACGATAACATACACGCCACAACACATGATTCTATATAGGACATGGAGTGCTACATTTTTTTTTATTACAACTGAGTACATGCAAAGTAATGTTCGCAAACACTTATATCGCAACCAACTCCCGCACACATCGATCATAACCTGCTCTCTAAGGAATGGATGGGAGTCACACACAGTACAAACACGTTTGTCGTGTGTTCCGCTAATTTCGGTCAATACAACGATGCGAGACCAATCCCCCCGCTTGTTTACTGTAAAAGCAAATATTTTTCCCCACACTATCTGTTTAAACCGGGCTTGCACATATGCAGTAGCCTCCTTTGAAAAGCCTTAGTCTTCGCCATATAACCCAGTTTTCGTTTCCCTTCTTCTTCTTGGGACTTGTGGAATTACGTAGACGATATCTACGTCTGTGGATAATAAAGTCCTGGAATGCTGGAATGCTAAAGAAAATATAGCTCCTTGCTCGACTCTACAAGTAATTTACAGTTGAAACTAAAAAACAATGTCCGAGAGAGTGGTCAATTTTCGGGTACTCTTAATACCCAAGTAATCAAATCTAAAAGCGTTTGCACAGTACAACGGCGCACTTTGTAAATACCGTATCTTCTCTTTTAGAACACTTAAACAATCTTCTTGCACAATCCTCCATCCTGGTAATACTATCTTCTCGACTCAGCGAAAAAATAAAAGTCCTAACAATCAACTGCCTGGACTCTTTATAAAATCGATATCTTTGCTTACACCAGGGCTCATGATTTTCGACAAATTTATTTTGGTTCTACAATTCGACGCCAACCACGTTAAGCAGTCGTTCCCTCGCCCGCAACCACTTTGATATTGCTCCTTCCATCCGAAAGTCATGCTCGGATACGAACGCCACTCGGTTAAAGTGTTGTCCAAAAATCCAGGAGATAGAAGCCATCTACACGAAGCTGCTGCTGTAGTATAGATGGGAGCGCCTCCATTAAAAAAAGCATCGATTAGCTGCAGTTTATAAGATATATACCCACAGGACATACATATTTCCCCCATGTATTCCAGAAATAGTAACTTCGTCTTGTCTCCAGCGTTTGCAGTATCGAACTTGCTGAATTTACTACACTCACACGCACTCAATTGGCTACAACTAGCGCACTTTAAGTCACCAAACTGTAGGAATTTTATAAAACACGTTGATTTTCGACGAAAGAATTATGATTTACCGCAGCAGACACATCCGCTACGTAACGTAATGCACACCAGACAACACTAGCATACGATTAAACAGGCGATGCTTCGACGAAAGATCAATGCACCACCAAAGTCGGTTTTCTTTAGAGCTTTACCGTGTCGTATATATTTAGGGTAGATCAACACTTTTTACTTACATTCCGTCCCATATAGCCTACAACACTCTCTGTAAGCGCCAAACATTTCCAACACAGTAACAGAAGTACACCTACAGTCAACACGAACCTACAACAACAAACGAATCTAGCCATTCCAACTCGATTTTTGTCCCAACTAGCATGCTGCAAGCTATGTATACGTTCGTAACAACCCAGACAAAGATATCCTTACTTCCGTCACTAGCCCAGCAACAACTCTAAACAAGTTACCACAGATGGTGTTATAGCCGTGATCTGTAACAGACAAGATCTCCCAGACACACAGCGTTTTAATAATGTTTCGATCTCTCTCTCTCTCTCTCTCCACCCAATAACTACGTTGGTTGCTTG
Organism: Locusta migratoria; assembly: GCA_026315105.1. NCBI lineage: Eukaryota > Metazoa > Arthropoda > Insecta > Orthoptera > Acrididae > Locusta > Locusta migratoria. The sequence continues at coordinate 320,335,387 of CM048755.1, forward strand.
ACCCGTCCCCAACATCCAACCACAACTTTGTTTCCAATGCATAGCCCGGCAGACAATATTTCTGGAACGCTTTCTATCAGCCAATACCCCGAGCATTCGCGCACAAACCACCATCGTATTCCACTGCTTCTAACAAATTATTACTCTCTTTAAACATCTGTAACACAGTGTAAAAAATGATCGACTTACACGCACAGAACAGCTAACAAGAAAAGATCTAGATCAAAGCCAAGTTCTTATAATCCTTACAAGCAGCAACGCAAAATAGTCTACACCATTTCGAACTAATGCAACACCAGATTTTTTTAACGATCTCCAAGAGCAATCCTTTAGAGACTAAACATACGATTAAATGCACCTCCAACGTAGGTAACTAATCCTCTAACTCGATGCTTATCGACCAAAGAACATTAATTTACCACTGCAATCATCTCCAATACGCTACCGAGAGACGTCAATTCGTAAACACAGCTAAAAGAAGATATAAATGCCCCACATCCATGCTATTAAGTATCTATAAGTATTTCCACAATTGTGGATCATATATGCGTTGCATCGTTTCGCGCGACTAAACAGTTCGAAATAGGTACTTCGCGCAAGCTAGCATGCATACTCACATTCCATGTTATTTCTGGCTGTAGGAGAGTGCGGACCTGTTGACTCATCGTAGACTCCGGTTTGGAGCGTGTGTACGTCCTATACAAGTAAAAATACCTGTCCACGCTCGCACCTGACCTGGAGAAGTTTTCGGTTTAATTTTTCCCGACCGCACCAGATTCCGAATACAAGAGAGCTATTTTCGCGAAAACACATTTCCTCGCAACTGACACAAGCAATGTTTTTACCGTGCGAGCTGTCGTTATAACTTTTATAAGCAGATACATATACAGCCAGTAGGATAAGCGCAAATTTGCGATGTAGCTCCTACAAAAACGAAACATAGTTTTTTTAGAAATTCGATAAGAAGAAGAACGAAATTTATACAAGATGAACCAATGTGCAATAAGTCAAATCCCACTCCATGTAGCAATGTACCGAGCAACATCGATTTAAACGAACACTTTGCTTAGCTGTAGAATAGAACAACACAGAATTACACCTCCCTAACAGATACTTTACCGAGGGAGTTACTGCTCTCTGGTAACAAGCAACCTGTTTTCTGGTATCTTCTCCTAAACCCTATAAGACCGAAACTTTCTACTCGAGAAGCTAGACACAGAGTACAAAACGTTCTTTATTATTTTTGTTACGTGTAACTTTAATTTTCTCCGCTGTAATTTTTTTTAACTCGTAGTTTTAGATCTACATCGGCGTCTCCTATTACCGTTCCAGCCAGAAGTTTAAAAGGTAGAGGGAAGGTATGTTCTCGAACTCCATTACGTATCTTCGCTTCCTCCTGCATTCCAAATCCTTTATAGCTCTGCACCTTCGGGCAATGCTTCTAGACGAGAACAATCGGGTATTTTAACTTTTCCCATTATTTCCTGTATAGCAAAATGCTTCCCTATGTCTGCACGTTACCAACTCCTGTGGTAATTTCCGTATGGAGCACTAGGTTTACGACTATTGCAAACGATTGCTTGTTATTCCATCCGTTTTTAACTCTGCAAATGACTGTCCCCAGTCCTCCACTTTGGATGCAATGTAGTCCCTTCTCCAAACGATAATGCAATACGTTTTACGTGTGTTCCGCTATTTTCGGTCAGTACACCGACGCGCGACCAATCTCCCTGACTGTTTACTGTAAAAAGCAAATATTTTATAAGCCCCAGTCGTAACCAGATTTCTCCACACCCTCTGTTTAAGCCGGGCTTACACATATGCCATAGCTTCGTCTTTCTCCAGCATTAGGTTGTACTCGTCCTTTATGGCAGTTGCTTTAGCCATATATTCTAGCTTCCTTCTCTTGGTCTCGATATCCGCCATTTCCAGTTTTCTTTTCGCGCACAGAAGACATTAACTGCAGGTAGCGATGTAATTTCTTTAATGGGGACGGCTTAAGCCTGTGTGATACATTTACTCTTTTCGCTGGACTTGCAGAATGACATTGTTTGTAGGTACTAGACCTAATTCGGCGATATCTATATCTGGAGGCAGTGTGGAGAACAATGTTCTGGATTGGAAGAAGTATGTTTCCCCTGCTTTAATGTAGTTTTTTAGTGTACTACTTATATCGTCTTTGCCGCTGTCAGTATTACGAATCTCCACCTAATTTACAGGTAGACAATGGAAACTAAAAGCTGATAGAACATAACGTATAAGCTTTTATCGATCTGGAAGGTTTAACCTGTACACCGATTAATTTTTGGGTATTTTTATTACACCAGTACACAAATTGCAGGACACTATTAAACACTACAAAGCATCTGGTGTCCCAGATGTTTGTTATTCGCCCCCCACATGGTGGAGAAACACTTTGCAGATACCGTTTAAAAAACTTAAAGAGTCTTGCACAAGATCAAAAACACTCTCCATCCGGTAATCGTATATTGTAATACCCCTGTTCTCGACCCAAAAACGAAGTAAGTGCTCAAATCGACCTCTATCTCTCGTTTTAGGGTAAATCGGGTCACGGATCACAAATTTCACACCACAACCAGCGGATTATACCCTAGTAAGACTCCAGGACGTTCTTCAAATTATGGTTTTGACTCGTATTTCCAGGCGAAGTACTAAATAACCTCCATATAGGCGAGATTCTAGATGCGTTCTTCGGGACTTGTGGTATAGAGACAGGTGCGTAGAATCGAATCCCAAGCGCAACAGCTGGGAGGACCTCCCGGCTATAGCGAAGACACACATCTGCCGCAAAATATATATATAAGGGATGGTCGCAGAAGCCTCCAGGTCACATCCTCGAAACGCAAAGCATGCTCCTGGATAGCTAAAATACCATCTGATGCGCGAATCCCTAACCTCTAAGCATTCGTATTGTATTAACACAGATACAAATATTACGTTGTACTTGTAGAGTACCGCTATCTTTCCGATACCTATCCTCTACCTTCCCGCTACCCTTCCCACTACCCATTACCTTTCCGCCACCTTTCCGCCACCTTTCCGCTACCTTTCCTTTACTTTTCCGCTACCTTTAGCTTCTCGAGTAGAAAGTTTCGGTCTTATAGGGTTTAGGAGAAGATACCAGAAAACAGGTTGCTTGTTACCAGAGAGCAGTAACTCCCTCGGTAAAGTATCTGTTAGGGAGGTGTAATTCTGTGTTGTTCTATTCTACAGCTAAGCAAAGTGTTCGTTTAAATCGATGTTGCTCGGTACATTGCTACATGGAGTGGGATTTGACTTATTGCACATTGGTTCATCTTGTATAAATTTCGTTCTTCTTCTTATCGAATTTCTAAAAAAACTATGTTTCGTTTTTGTAGGAGCTACATCGCAAATTTGCGCTTATCCTACTGGCTGTATATGTATCTGCTTATAAAAGTTATAACGACAGCTCGCACGGTAAAAACATTGCTTGTGTCAGTTGCGAGGAAATGTGTTTTCGCGAAAATAGCTCTCTTGTATTCGGAATCTGGTGCGGTCGGGAAAAATTAAACCGAAAACTTCTCCAGGTCAGGTGCGAGCGTGGACAGGTATTTTTACTTGTATAGGACGTACACACGCTCCAAACCGGAGTCTACGATGAGTCAACAGGTCCGCACTCTCCTACAGCCAGAAATAACATGGAATGTGAGTATGCATGCTAGCTTGCGCGAAGTACCTATTTCGAACTGTTTAGTCGCGCGAAACGATGCAACGCATATATGATCCACAATTGTGGAAATACTTATAGATACTTAATAGCATGGATGTGGGGCATTTATATCTTCTTTTAGCTGTGTTTACGAATTGACGTCTCTCGGTAGCGTATTGGAGATGATTGCAGTGGTAAATTAATGTTCTTTGGTCGATAAGCATCGAGTTAGAGGATTAGTTACCTACGTTGGAGGTGCATTTAATCGTATGTTTAGTCTCTAAAGGATTGCTCTTGGAGATCGTTAAAAAAATCTGGTGTTGCATTAGTTCGAAATGGTGTAGACTATTTTGCGTTGCTGCTTGTAAGGATTATAAGAACTTGGCTTTGATCTAGATCTTTTCTTGTTAGCTGTTCTGTGCGTGTAAGTCGATCATTTTTTACACTGTGTTACAGATGTTTAAAGAGAGTAATAATTTGTTAGAAGCAGTGGAATACGATGGTGGTTTGTGCGCGAATGCTCGGGGTATTGGCTGATAGAAAGCGTTCCAGAAATATTGTCTGCCGGGCTATGCATTGGAAACAAAGTTGTGGTTGGATGTTGGGGACGGGTCAAGCAACCAACGTAGTTATTGGGTGGAGAGAGAGAGAGAGAGAGATCGAAACATTATTAAAACGCTGTGTGTCTGGGAGATCTTGTCTGTTACAGATCACGGCTATAACACCATCTGTGGTAACTTGTTTAGAGTTGTTGCTGGGCTAGTGACGGAAGTAAGGATATCTTTGTCTGGGTTGTTACGAACGTATACATAGCTTGCAGCATGCTAGTTGGGACAAAAATCGAGTTGGAATGGCTAGATTCGTTTGTTGTTGTAGGTTCGTGTTGACTGTAGGTGTACTTCTGTTACTGTGTTGGAAATGTTTGGCGCTTACAGAGAGTGTTGTAGGCTATATGGGACGGAATGTAAGTAAAAAGTGTTGATCTACCCTAAATATATACGACACGGTAAAGCTCTAAAGAAAACCGACTTTGGTGGTGCATTGATCTTTCGTCGAAGCATCGCCTGTTTAATCGTATGCTAGTGTTGTCTGGTGTGCATTACGTTACGTAGCGGATGTGTCTGCTGCGGTAAATCATAATTCTTTCGTCGAAAATCAACGTGTTTTATAAAATTCCTACAGTTTGGTGACTTAAAGTGCGCTAGTTGTAGCCAATTGAGTGCGTGTGAGTGTAGTAAATTCAGCAAGTTCGATACTGCAAACGCTGGAGACAAGACGAAGTTACTATTTCTGGAATACATGGGGGAAATATGTATGTCCTGTGGGTATATATCTTATAAACTGCAGCTAATCGATGCTTTTTTTAATGGAGGCGCTCCCATCTATACTACAGCAGCAGCTTCGTGTAGATGGCTTCTATCTCCTGGATTTTTGGACAACACTTTAACCGAGTGGCGTTCGTATCCGAGCATGACTTTCGGATGGAAGGAGCAATATCAAAGTGGTTGCGGGCGAGGGAACGACTGCTTAACGTGGTTGGCGTCGAATTGTAGAACCAAAATAAATTTGTCGAAAATCATGAGCCCTGGTGTAAGCAAAGATATCGATTTTATAAAGAGTCCAGGCAGTTGATTGTTAGGACTTTTATTTTTTCGCTGAGTCGAGAAGATAGTATTACCAGGATGGAGGATTGTGCAAGAAGATTGTTTAAGTGTTCTAAAAGAGAAGATACGGTATTTACAAAGTGCGCCGTTGTACTGTGCAAACGCTTTTAGATTTGATTACTTGGGTATTAAGAGTACCCGAAAATTGACCACTCTCTCGGACATTGTTTTTTAGTTTCAACTGTAAATTACTTGTAGAGTCGAGCAAGGAGCTATATTTTCTTTAGCATTCCAGCATTCCAGGACTTTATTATCCACAGACGTAGATATCGTCTACGTAATTCCACAAGTCCCAAGAAGAAGAAGGGAAACGAAAACTGGGTTATATGGCGAAGACTAAGGCTTTTCAAAGGAGGCTACTGCATATGTGCAAGCCCGGTTTAAACAGATAGTGTGGGGAAAAATATTTGCTTTTACAGTAAACAAGCGGGGGGATTGGTCTCGCATCGTTGTATTGACCGAAATTAGCGGAACACACGACAAACGTGTTTGTACTGTGTGTGACTCCCATCCATTCCTTAGAGAGCAGGTTATGATCGATGTGTGCGGGAGTTGGTTGCGATATAAGTGTTTGCGAACATTACTTTGCATGTACTCAGTTGTAATAAAAAAAAAATGTAGCACTCCATGTCCTATATAGAATCATGTGTTGTGGCGTGTATGTTATCGTCTTCGTTTGTGGTAGATATCTATTTGTAATTAAAATAATAAATCTTAGTTCGGATTAGTGGATTGCACAAGAAAGGAACTTGGAGTAGGAATTTTGTGGGTAAAGGGCGGGTCGAGCTGGAAATCGGTGTTGCATTGGGCAGGTAACTTCGGTTCTTTGGTTGCTGTATTGTCGAATAAGGGTGTTGTTAGGCCAATAATTTCGAAAAGTTTTAGTGTAGACGGTCGGAAATCGGTAAATTATTTCACGTATTTTTCCTTTATTTCGACTCTCCGTTGGACAACAGGATTTAAATGTCTTCTGGGGCGCTAGAATATCGGTGACAGATAAATGTAGTTGGCATCGTAACAGGACATAGAGATTCCTTAAATGGGATGTGTACTGCTGTAGCAAGGAAACAAGAGGTAAAATTAAAGTACCCGAACTCTCGGAAGGCGCATCTATATCTCGATCTAAGGGCAAGATCGCTAGAGTGTTAAATTTCGGAACTTTCGGCATGGCTTAGCTCCATTAAATAAATGCAATGCGAGCTATCCTTGTCAGAGTGGTGTGTCTGCGTAGAAGGTTTTGATCATTTGGAGATGTAACTTAGGTGTTTTTGTTTAAACACGTAGCATATGTTTCTTTTATGTAGCCTGCGGAGAGAGCGCTCTGCGTTCTGGACGATTGTTAACCGTGCTTGCAGATGTATATTTAGAGACTTTGTGCTAGATGTCATTGCCGATTTTCGTTATTTGGAACTTTTGTATAAACAATATGCCGTCTTCTGCTGCTGCTGTTATCGAAAGAGTGGTTGGCATATAAGTTACATTCCGTTCGATGGCTGTTGCTTGCATCGTCTAAACAAGAGATACATTTATAGATCTAAGGTTGCGGTCGAGTTCCGAAACGGACCATTTCTTTTCGTTAGTTGGCTCTGGTTAGAATTGTTTTTGCAACCTGGATGCAGTGCGTAATAAATAAATGTGATCGCGTGTGTGTGTGTGTATTGGAATATGACGTATGCAATAAGCCTGACGCGTTTTTTTTTGTTTTTTTGTTTTTGTTTTTTTCCCTACATAATACTGGTTCGAGAAAGGGCGATATAAGTTACATTAAAAACACATTTCTCGCATTCTCTGCTTGATTGTTTTACTTGTGGGGAATAGGAAAGAGAGAGAGAGAGGTTCGTAAAAGAAAAAAACAGCATGATTCGGTCGTTGCTTGAGAAGTGATATACGTGTGATAACTTTTAAGGTTTGTCCGCAGAGTGCAGTGCAGAGCGCTTCTTCTTCTTCGCGCGTGTGGAGTGGAACTATTTGCTTAGCCTTTACAGGTAACGCTCGGCCAGAGCACGTGTGTGATTCACCGCCGCCCGTCGGCCGCGCGCGCTGTTTTGAAAGGCTGCGGTTGAGCAGGTATCAGCGGCAAGGGGTTGTTTGAATGGAGCGGCCGGCCGCTATTGTCCGTCTGAGTTCTGCTTTTCTCGCCAGGAGACACACAGCAAATTGTTTTCTTGCGGGCGGACTGTTCCACTGCGAATTAGAAAACTTCGCGGACGTTGGTGTAGAGGCAGTACAAGGAGCTATAACGTTCGTAGGAAAAAAAAAATAATAATAATAATAATCGGGGCGGTCGGATCGTTGTGTCCGCGTCGCCGAGGACGGGCGTGGCGCGGTTAGATAATAATTTTTTCGGTGCAGACTTCATATGCAGGTGCGGCAGCTCGCTCTTCCGCGTTCTACGGCCGGCGGCTGGGGGACGGGCTGTGGCGCTGTTAAATAATAATAAGAATAATAATTTTCGGCGCGGGCTTCGCGGCAATTCTTTCGCGAGGTGCGGGGCGCGGCCCGGTCGGCGCGCTGGGGTCGACCGGAAAAATTGCGCGCATGCCGCGGCGGGGCTCCGTAAATGCACTACGGTAGTTTTTTTTTTTTTTTTTTTTTTTTTTTTTTAGCGTATGTACGCAAGTACATGATCGTCAGGAGGCTGAAGGTGGGCAGTCGGCCTGTGTGCCGCGTCTCCGCGGTCGCAGCGGCTACGGCCGGCGGACTGAGGCACACAATAGAGACTGGTCAGCTGCAGAGGAGGGTGGCCAGCGTCTGCACACATGGCTTCATTGTGTAGGCGCTGGGTGGGGGGAGAGGTGGGATCAGAGCCATCTGTTGTCAGCGGTTGGAACTACTGCTTTCAGTCGATTTCAATGGCTTGAAATGGATTGAAAATTCGATATAATTACTAGAGTAATGGGAGTACATACATATGGCATTACAGGTGATCATATACATGATTCATCTATATGCACATCTAATTTTGGATGCGATATGAGCTCTAATTAAGGGTCTTTTTTATCATGTTACCGAACAGAATGCTCTGATTTGTTGTTATATATAGAAACAGGTGCAGTCTGAGGGTGCTCCACCGGATCGGAGGGGCGAAAGCCTACCAGGACAACCAGAAATCGGTTTTCCCACCAATTTGTGGTTGTACCAGGAACCTCCCAACTACGTGAGTCAAATGTAATTACCGTAATTGCATCCTTTCCATGTTGCTGCTGTCCCTCTGACACTCTGTGTCTAAATGACTGCAGAATATCTGTTGGGGATGGTCACGTGGTAGGGTGGGGGTGGTGGAGGGGGTGGTCACGTGCTGTGCTCTCATTGGCCGGTGGTAGTCACGTGACTGGTAGGGTGGGAGGTGACGTAGATAGTCACGTGATGCCTTGGGGTGAGCTCAGTTCCACGCCAGACGTGGAGGAGTGAACACGTGCAATTGCAATAACAATAAACAATTACAATAAATAAATAAACAATTACCCTAAGTACATGTAATTACTCTAAGTACATGTAATTGCAATTATGCAATTACTCTAAGTACATGTAATTGCAATTATGCAATTACTCTAAGTACATGTAATTGCAATTATGTAACCCCGAGGGCGGACAACCAGCCGCCCCCGCAGTTTCGATTGAAGAGCCGACGGCCCAGTTACCCGCCGCCGACACTCCGGTGGAGCAGGCGCCTCAGGACGGCGCCGCCCCCGTCGTCCAGGAGGAACCGAAGCCGCGGCGCGACCGCAGCGCGCAGCGCCACCGCTCCCGCAGCAGCAGCGCCTCCCGCTCCCCGGAGGTACGCCGTGCCGAGTTGATGTGTCGCAGCCCCTCCCCCGGAAGGCGGTACAAGTCGCGCAGCAGCAGCAGCAGCAGCAGCAGCAGGAACAAGTCCCGGCACAAGACCGCGTCATACTCCACGAGGGACGCCGCGCGGGACTCGAACCCAGCACGGCGACAGCGGCCCGGCGACGCGCACAGCCAACTCGACCACCGGGCCGGCCCCTCGGCCGGTAAGCTCGAGCAGGCCGTGCGGCAGCTGAAGGACTTCCTGGAAAAGTCGACCTCGCAGCCCGACGTGAAGATGGACGCTTCGCCCCACCAGGACCCTACACCTTCGCAGTTGTCTGGGAAGAGGAAACTGAAGGAAAGTCCGGGACGACGAGTGCGGACGTCTGGACTCGACTCCGGCCCGAACCCTCGTGCAGATGTGCCGATGGCGGAAGCGGCGCAGGACTCCGGAAAGGAGCGGCCGCCGCCCGCGCCCAACCAGTAGCGACGGACACGGGGCGACACCAGGGGGCGCGCCCGACACTACTGGCGCGTCTAGACAGTGACCGTGACAGTGCGTCGTGCCATCATCTTACGACACTTTTCACACGTTATTCATTTGTTTCCGGAGTGTTACGCTTTACACTGGATACGGGTTCGTGCATTCTGCTTTGGATGTTTCCAATTGCTGAGTTTTACGCTTATGGATGTGTGTGTCGGTGGGAACTCGTAGACTGAAAACCTTTTTCGAACAAACATACCTCGTTGGGGTCTTTCCTTGTGTGTCAGGTGACATTTTATTCCGTGTCTTCTATAATGCCGGTGGATGTGCGTGGTGTTCGTGTCTGTCCAGTACTGACTATGCTGCTGTTTCATTTCGTGCACAATCTGGGTACTGGTATGATGGATTTTTAACGCTTTCAAGCAGCATTTTTGTCTGTTTTTAGACTGGACAATTTGTAGTACTATGTTTGTCTTTTTTTGTTATGACTTTTAAAACCAGACTTTGTAACGTTATAACAGTTAATGTTAACAAGATGACAAACCCATATAAAGCACTGGCACTTGAAGACTTTCTGTTGTTTCACAAATGTCACGTCGCTTTTCTTCAGGAAGTGACGCGTGAGGCATTGAGTTGTATAAGCAAGTTTACGATTATTGATAATGTGCCCCCTGAACGTGAAACCGGAACTGCTATTTTACTTTGTCCCGACCTAATGGCACAGGATATCGAGTATTTACCACACGGTCACGCAATAGCTTGTACTATTAACGGTATTCTGTTTCTGAACGTGTATGCCCCCTGCTCCGATAAATCTGCGAGACGCCGGTTTTACGGAGAAGAGGTATGCCAACTCCTGCGACGCAATACCGACCAACTGGTTATGGGAGGCGACTTCAACGCCGTCCTCGCCGACGTCGATCAGGTGCCCCGACCGAACAGAAGCCAGGAGTTGCGCCTCCTGGTCGACAGCTACCGCCTGAAGGACTCGTGGCGCGTGCTGATCCCGCTCAGGACGGAGTACACGTACTTTTACCCGACGGGCCACAGCCGACTCGACCGGATCTACGTGTCGGCCGACCTCGCGGGCCACGTCGCGGCGACCGTCGTCCAACCAGTCGCGTTCTCCGACCACTGCAGTTACATCCTACGCGTCGCGCTGCCCACACTTCCCACCCCGCGTCGCCGGAACCTGTGGAAGTTTAACTGCAGCCTTCTCGAAGATGCCAGCTTGACAGCGAAGCTCACCACCGTCTGGCGCCAGCTACTGCGGGACAGGAGCGACGCCGGCAGCACGATCGAGTGGTGGGTAGCGACGGCGAAGCCCGCCCTCCGGTCCTTCCTGAAGGAGTACAGTCGCGAGGCGGCGCACTGGCGCAGGGCGACCTCCAGCTTCTACCAGCAGTGCCTGCAGGACCTCGCGAGGCGCGTCACCGAACGCCCCGACCTGCTGCCCGACTTGAAGCGCTACAAGGCGCGCTTCCTGGCCGACCTGCGGCGCCGCAGTGACGGACTGGTCGTTCGCAGCCAGCCCGTCGGGGTCGTTACGGGCGAACCTCTGTCTCTGTACCATCTCAACAGGGAACGGAAGAGGCGGGAGAGGCTCCACATCGACTCGTGGGTCACTCGCAACGGGCAACGGACGACGGATGTCGGAGTTATCAAGCAAGACGTACGCTGCTACTTCCAACAGCTGTTCACAGACACCGATGTCGACGCTGGATCCTTACGCACGCTCATCCAGAAAGTTCCGCACGTTCTAACGAGGGCTGACCGAGCACACATCAATGAACCTATCACGCTCGACGAATTGGAAGACGCTGTCAAACGCAGCCCTAAAGGGAAATCCCCAGGTATCGACGGTATCCCTGCCGAATTTTATCACAAATATTTCTATCTTGTTGGTGACGTTCTAAAGACCATCGTTACAGAAATTCAGAATGGGGTCACTATACCGCCGGACTTTACTGAAGGAAACATCATACTAGTACCAAAATCCAATGCCATACCGAGTATTGACACTGTGCGACCCATTACACTGCTGAACACGGACTATAAGATTGTAGCTCGATGCGTAGCTGGCCGTCTTAAACCCATGTTGTCGAAGGTGATTAGCGAATATCAGTCGTGTGCAGTCCCTGACAGAAATATATTCGATGCTGTCCTAGCCTATAGGGACTGTATAGGCTCAGTCAAAGGCGATCGAATGAACAGTGCAGCCATCTTACTTGTGGATTTCAAGAACGCCTTCGACCGAATCAGCCACACGTACCTGATGAAGGTTATGGCCATAATGGGATTTGGGACGAAGTTTTCCGCCATCGTTCGTAATATGCTAGGCACGGGCACGTCGAGCGTCAGCGTTAATGGGTCACGGACGGAACGGATCTCCATCAGCCGGTCGGTGCGCCAAGGCTGCCCTTTGTCAATGGGTCTGTATGCCATCGCCCTCGACCCGCTCCTCCGCTGCATCTCGGAGGAATGTAGTGGTATCGGCATCGGCAATGGTCGATTGGTGTGTCGAGCTTACGCCGACGACCTCGGGGTATTCATCGAGCGTCCAGAAGACACCGACAGGCTACGAACCGTCCTCCAACACTACGAAAGGGCCACCGGAGCAGTAGTCAGTCCAAAAAAGACGGTCCTCCTGCCACTGACGCGTCACTTCCAGAACGAACATCGGGACTGGTATTCCATCTGCTTGCAACACAAGGTGTTGGGAGTCATTATGACGGCCTCTCCCCAGCGTATGGGTGCCCTCAACTGGCGGAGTACGTTGTATAAGATCCGTGCCGTCAGTAAAATCCACGCCGCAAGAAACCTGGCACTCCCAGACAGGGTGGCAGTCATCAATTCCAACATCCTCGCCAGGGCGTGGTACCTGGCGCAGATCCTGCCGATACCGGCGGAGCTGGAACGCGCCATCCAACGTGCCGTGTACTGGATGTTGTGGAGGGGCGAGTTCTTCAAGGTCTCCCTGGCCTCCTGCACCCTGCCCCCGGCGGAGGGCGGCCTCGGGCTGGCCGACTTCCGCTGCAAGTGCGCCGCGTTCTTCGTGAAGAGGACCCGCGCCGTGGCCCGCGCGTCGCCCGCCGGCCCCACCGCCGCGCTCTTCAGTAGGTATCGGCCGCCCTCGCTCGTCGCCCCCGTGTCGCTCGCCGGCATCCCTCCTCCTCTTCGGTACGTCCGCGTCTTCTTCCTTCACAATAGCTACATCTCGCATCCCACCCGGCGAGCAAACGACGTCCGCAAGCTAGTGGAAGAACTTCGAGGGACTCCCGGCAGGAACAGGTGGGAAGCGCGCCTGCCAGACGTAGACTGGAGAGCCGTCTGGAAGAACATCTCCGCCACCGCCCTCCCTGCCACAGTGCGCGCCACGTGGTACAAGGTGGTTAATCGCACCGTGGTCACTAACTCCAAACTGCACGCCATCCGCCACCATCGCACCGGCGAGTGTGAGATCTGCGGTGCGGAGGACACGATAGCTCACCGTTTCGTGTGTCCCAAGTTCATCGAGGTGTGGAATACCGCCAGGGACATGGTTCGCCTCATCAACCGCCTCCCCTTGGAAAGTGTGACAATAGAGGATGCAACTCTACCCCAACGAAACCCCTATCCTCAGACGAAGAAGAATGCAACACTCTGGTTGCTAGGACACACGGTTCACTGTCTCTTTTCCCTTATGACGACCGGGCACTTGGACTATTTGGCTTTTCTCTGGGACGGACTGTGCAAGGAAAAGGAACGAGCTGGTTATGCTGATAGGTATGCTAAGTTTTTACAGGTTGCACTTGATCATGCATATCAAAAAGTTATGGTGACCTGACTGCATAGATAGCAGTTTCGTGTTTTGTGTGCACCTACTGCAAAAGTGAAATTGTAACGTTGTACTATATCGTAAATGGAAGCTTCTGTTATACTGTTTTATTGATTTAGAAGGTCTACTTCTTTTCACAGTTTTTCAATTTTAATTTCTTCTTATTTCTTGTGATAATTTATTTTGGCATGGAAGTGTGCATCGTGTTTCAGGAAGTGCCTTTCTACACACTTAAGTGTTCGGAACTTGTATTTAATTTCCATGATCACTTCTTCGTTCGGAAGACTAATTTAGTTTATTTATTTATTTATTTATTTATTTATTGAGGAAACTAAGAAGCCTTTTCAATTTAATCATAAGGTTTTTATTGTGTTGTGGATATAACTGGGCTCAAATTTACGTCAAGAAGATGACGGCCTCCACTGTGTTGTCTTAATCTTTGGGAACTGCGAAATGGAGCAACAACGTTTATTTTCACCAAAAAAAAAAAGTTCGTAATAAACGTGCTTTCAGTGCTGTGTTTAGAAAAAAAAAAAAGTGCTGTGGACAGTTGTCTTCGAAGTCAAGCCTGTTCCCAACGCGACAATATTATTATAGAAAAATGAGTACGATTATGCAAGTCCGTTTACATAGCCGATGATGACTGTAATACCTGTCGATACGAATAATCTAAATAATAATAATCAAGTAAGAATTAGCGATCTTACTTTTTGTTTTATGTAACAGTATTACACACGTCTATGCAACAGAATGTCGTCAGCTCCAGAACAGCACAAGAATATTTAAATACTTAATGCCCCTTTCATGTTGTTTAGATGGTAAGGAAGGAAGGAAGATTAAGGTTTAACACCCCGACGGCAGAGTGGTCATTACAGATGGAGCTAACGCTATAATTGTTTTGGTAAGGATGGGGAAGGAAATCGGCCGTGCGCTTTCAAAGGAAACATCCCGTTATTTGCCTGGAGCGATTTAGGAAACTCATGAAAATCCTAAATCTGTATGATCGGAGGTGGATTTCAAACACTGTACTTCCGAATGCGAGTTCGATGTTGAGATGGTAAACGTATTCTATTACACCTGTATTTCTTTAAATACAACGTGAAATAGTAGTATACATTTACATTTGTTCCTCTTCAAGGATAAGGAGCACGACAACACAAAATACCGCCTACTGAAGCATATTCAGTTGTATTTATATAATCAGGCATAACAACACACTTTCGCCACTGTAGCAACATAAAAGTGCCACTAAGTATTCAAATACTCCTGTGCACAGCTGTAGTTAACGATTCGGATGAAAGGTGGTTCAAACCCACATTCGAATATTTAGATTTTTGGGCCGCGGCGGAATAGCCGTACGCACTAAGGAGCCTTGCTGCTATACGCGCGGGGCCTTTGGCCGTCAGAGGTTCGAGTCCTCCCACGGGCGTGTGTGTGTGTGTGTGTGTGTGTGTGTGTGTGTGTGTGTGTGTGTGTGTGTGTGTGTGTGTGTGTCTTGTTCTTAGGGTAAGTTAATTTAAGTAGTTTGTAAGTTTAGCGACCGACGACCACTGCAGGTAGCTCCCGTAACTGTACAAACATTTGAACGTTTGAAGATTTTGGGTATCTGTGATTTCCCTAAATAGCGCCAGGTAAATGGCGGTGTGCCAGTCACAGTCTGCACGGCCACTGCGGTCGGAGATTCGAATCCCCCCTCGGCCATGGATGTTTGTGTCATCTTTAGTGTAAGCTAGTTCATAAGTTGTTTGTAAAACAATGTTCAAATGTTTGTAGAGCTTATGGGACTTAACTACGGGGTCATCAGTCCCTAAACTTACAAACTACTTATGAACTAGGTAATACTAAGGACGGCACAAATATCCATGCCCGAGGGGGTATTCGAACCCCCGACCGCAATGGCCGTGCATACTGTGACTGGCGCGCCGCAGAAAGCTCGGCCACCGCGGCCGGCAAGTAGTTTGTAAGTTTAGGAACTGATGACCCCGTAATTAAGTCCCATAAGCTCTACAAACAATTGAATTTAATTGGTAAATGGCGGGATGGTTCCTTCGAGAAGCCACAGCTAATTTCCTTCCCCATACTCAACAGAAAATAGTCAGAGCTTGTGCACTGCCTAATAACTACGCTGTGGACGAGGCGTAAAACCCTATCCTTCCATCCTTACTTCTTTGGACTTACGATATGCTACTGTTTGTAGACAAGGGTGTAAATTGAAAAAATTGCTGTTTAAGATGGATATGGATGGATGAAACAAGTTATGAGGTTATGGCTTTAAAAAAAAATATTTTAAAAACAACTGTAGTTGAAACATTCATAATTGGCCACAAAGTTCACCAGATTCAACATGGGTCTCATGTCGAGTGAGTACGGTGGATGTTCGAGAACCTCCCATTACCAGTCCTGGACGGCAGCAGCGGTGAGTCATGCAGAATGATGCGGTGCCGTTCCACGAAATGTCGTTGCACTGGTCGTCTAGCGAAAGCAACGACATCGATACAGCATGAGAAGCAGGTATCGCCGGAGAGGTCTCTGCCGATATGTCAGAATACCAGTGGCAGAAGTCAATGCTGTAATTACATCTGGGGAGCCTGATCTCAATTTAGCACTGCAGCAGTTCATTCCATTGGTTTAGAATCGTTATCTTTGGTTCGTTCCCAAAGACGACCAGCAGGAGTCTATGGAAATGGTCTACACTGTTTATGTCAGCATCTATGTTGTCACCAAAGCTGTGATGAATGCTGAAGCTTCAGAAGTTGTAGGTTCCTTGTAGAAGACATCGTCTGGAAGCGTGGAAGCGTGGAAGGACTACATGTTATCATCTCATACCCTAAAAAGATTTCATGCTGGAATACTCAATGGTCACGAACTTCCGAAAGAAGGAATTTAGATGCTCATCACAGTTAAGAGCTTGAGACAACATGAACCGAACGCTAAAATCCTCCAACACTGCAATACAGAGAAAGTACTTACAAGATTCAGATCTATGCTGCTGTAGTTAATTCGTGAGAGACCTACTGCGCACATGGCGTGCCAGTTAGGGTCGTTGGCTGGCGTGTTATGGTTCGCAATTCAAATCAAAGAACTACCAAGTGTTTATGATTTAGTTCGTATCATTTTCAGAACTCTCTCCATTGTTTTTATCTCTGTTAAGTTTGTATAAATAGCATATTCGATCTTTGTACAAATAACAGTAGTATCCTATCAGGAAGCAGTTCTATTTCGTCTGTAAATCAGCGCCCGGGATAAACATACTTCCATTGCTAATTATTTATCTTACTGATTACCTCGCTGTCAGATTTGGATTTGATTGTGGTTACGGCGCTATTTTATTATAACCAGTCTCAATCAAATTATCACAACATCTCTTACTAATTGCTTTTCGCAAATGCAAATATAATGTTAATCTACGAGGGGCGTCCAGAAAGTAAGTTCCGTTTCAATTTATCTCCGCTGCAGAGCTGCGATTGCAGTTCCGCACATGCGCTGTAGACGATGTGTATCAAGGAGAAGAACGTGCGCCATTTGGAGATCGCTGTCAGTTACGTACGCTTTGTTGTGCTTGTTTGAAATGTCGGCGTTGATTGAAAATCCCGCCGCCTGTGAAATCAGGTCGGTGATTCCATTTCTGAATGCGAGGAAAGTGAAACCAAGTGAAATTTATAGGCAAGTTTGCGATGTTTACGGACCAAATGCGATGAGTGATTCGATGGTGAGAAGATGGGTCCGACAGTTCAATGGCGGGCGTAGTGATGTGCACGATGAAGACAGAAGAACTGGTTCACGCGATTGATGACAAGATCCAGGAAAACCATAGTTTTAAAAGTAGTGCTCTCGGTATGGACTTCCCCCAAATTTCACGATCACTGATGCATGAAACTGTTACCAAACAAATGGCGGCAGATTTCTAAGAAGAAGGTATACAAAACCTGGTATGACAAATGCCTGCAAAATTTCGGCAGTTATGGGGAAAAGTAGTTTAAGAGTTGCAGAATTTTGTGCAATAAAAGTTTCTTCTGTATCTGTGTACAATTTCATTTTATTACCAAACGGAACTTACTTTCTGGTCGCGCCTCGTATATGCAGCACCCTAGGTCATAGTGAGCTCCTTGTACTCTTTGTATAAGATGGTATACATACTGTTTCCGATTTTTAGCCCACTTTAGGTTACGGTGGTAACACTAAAAATGGGCCTTTGCGATCGTCTTTTGGCAGCTCGAAATTTAAATGAAAATAACGGCTTAACCATGCATCTGACACGAACATTGAGTAATCGAATTTGTAGAGGAGAAAATTCTCTACAACTTTGCTCTCTTTATGTTTTTTTTCATATCTCGTATCGTTTCAGAGATATTTGCAAAAATAACGGCGATTTTGGGATGTATGTCTGTCTGTCCGTAACGTGTTCCCTGTTTTTAAGATGAACCGTTCAACCGATCAGCACCAAATTTTGCACATAACAAGATGTTAATGCCGATCAGGCTACCTCCAAGAACGTCTCTGACGATGGTGTGGTTGAGGGCAGATGCAAGTATCACTTGTGAATAGCGCTTGATGCCAATTCTGACGAGTCCATTCGGCAAGACTAAATGGCGTGTATGTGTACAAGGTAGACCTCATCATGGACGTCGGGAGTGAAGTTGCATGTCATGCTGCCCATTGCGTATAGTTTGAGTTGAATTACGACGTTCTGTGGCTGCATGTAAAATCATCATTATTCAGTATCGTGGTGTTCCTCCGAGCTTAAATCCGTAAGCAGCAGTCATCATCTGTTGAGGCAGCCTTTGGGAGGCCAGAATTAGACAAGTCGTCGACATTTCCTGTATCTCTGTACCTGCTCCACGTCCTAACAACATCTCTTTGCAGAATGAAATTTGGAAAGTAGAAGGCGAGGTACTGGCGGAAGTAAAATTGTGAGGCGGCATCGTGAGTCGTGTCGGGATAGCACAGTCGGTAGTGCGCTTGCTCGCGAAAGGCAAAGGTCCCAGGTTCGAGTCCCGGTTCCGGCACAATTTTAATCTGCCAGGAAGTTCAACATCTCTTTGGTTTAGTTCGAGACGTTTGGGTTCTTGTAGCACACGGAAAACGAAGATCGGAAAACGAACTGCTCTGACGGGACAAAAAATGTTCAAATGTTTGTAGAGCTTATGGGACTTAACTACGGGGTCATCAGTCCCTAAACTTACAAACTGCTTATGAACTAGCTAAGACTAAAGACGGCACAAATATCCATGCCCGAGGGGGGATTCGAAGCCCCGACCGTAGTGGCCATGCAGACCGTGACTGCAGTGCCTCAGTCCCCTCGGTCACCACGGCCGGCTCTGACGGGATAAACACTTGAATTCATATTCAGTTTACGTGAGTTTTTCGAATGAGAAAAGGACCACGGTGGTCGTTTGTTACCGGTGGGAAATGTCATCGACAAAGTGACAGACGTTTTGCAGATCTGTACTGCGACAGTGAAGTGAGTGACAAAGGAGGGCCGGCCGCGGTGGCCGCGGGGACTGAGGCGCTCCAGTCACGGTCAGCACGGCCACTACGGTCGGGGGTTCGAATCCCCCCTCGGGCATGGATATTTGTGCCGTCCTTAGGATAAGCTAGTTGATAAGTAGTTTGTAAGTTTAGGGACTGATGACCCCGTAGTTAAGTCCCATAAGCTTAACAGACATTTGAACTTTTTTTTTTTTTTTTTTTTTTTTTTTTTTTTTTTTTTTTTTTTGACAAAGGATGAATACAGTGTGAATTCATCTGGAAGCTCTTCTTGCAACGCTCGAAAAGACAAGGAACAAAGTGTGCCGTATGACACATATACACAACATCGATGAAAATGCACTTAGGCGCCATATATATACATATAACAGCAGTAAAGGATATCCTACACACAAAAAGTTGTTAGTTTCACTGTCGGAAAGCGATTTATTTACAGGTGGTGCGACAAGCCTTCAATGGTTTTAAGAAAAATTGGCTTCAAGTGGAAAAATTTCTCAGGCAGGAAGATATTAATGGAACGCGTAAATATTAAAAGAAAAGATTACGAAATTGATTACGACGATCTTCGAGTTGCTGTTCTCCCGGGCGGAAATCAAAGGCAAGGGCTTCGTTCATTTAATATGTGTTGAGGTGGGACTTTAAAGCTGTTAAATAACTGTAAAACTTCGTTGTAGTTGACCAAAAGCTGTTTATTTTATTCTCAGGTCTATGGGTTTCGATCTTGTATTTTTATCAAGCCAAAGAAGAGAGTAAGAAGATTGTTACAACCACATGTGAAATTTATAATTTTGATGTATATGGACAGAAATAATTTGTAATAAAAAAGTTTCAAGATGTATTGATGTGTATAAAAAGAGACAAAATGACTATATATTTCAGACTCAGAAATGTAGTTACCATGAGTGTTGCTCCTACACACCAATACATCTTGAAGCTTTTATATTATAAATTATATATTTTCCTACACATAAAATTTATAAATTTCACATGTGTCTGTAACAAGCTGGTTACGCTCTACTTTGGCTTGATAATGATCAAAGATCTGAACCGGTAGCACTGCGCATAAAATAAACAGCTTATAGCAAACTACAAGGAAGTTCCACAAGATTCATTTATTATTTTACACATAACTTTCTAGATGTTTTTATATGTGTAGTTGTGACTGTTTGAAGTCATCGCTAATTATTTCACGACGATAAATATCTCTCGGACAACACCTAATAAAATAAATTACTGGAGATATTTCGAAAAAGTAATTCATCATAAATAACAGAAACAGCAGCTATTCAGATTTTCGCATTACATATGAAGATGGCGCTCTGCCGAAATGAGAAGCTCATAGTGTAAAATACATGCTTCATTAAAGGTAGTGCTCTGGAAAATCATTTATTATTATGTAGGATGGGATTCTGTTTGAAAATTTCATTGGCAGCAGTATCAAAGTCACAGGTATTGTGTTCTTCATCTAAAATATAAAGCAGAGTGTCCGAATGTTTGTACGTGTTACATACAAATCTATAGTTTTGTTCCAATCTTTATGAAATTTTCTACACGTAAGCTTCAATCCATGAGGACGGTCGCCGTAAGTGTAAGAATCACATACCATATATAGTTCACGAGATATGACGTCATAAACAATGAGATGCGCGGAAAACTACTGCATTTTGCGACAATGCTGCTCATTTTCTCCTAAACCATTGGACCGATTTCAACCAAATTTGGTACACACATTCCTTACCGTGAGGTAATAATTGCTGCATGACTAAGAATCACATACGGCTCATGGTTCAAAAGATATTACGTCATAACCAATAGAAATTGCAAAAAATGTCTTTTAAGGCTTTCGAAATACACTGTATGAGAATGACAGTACTTAGCGACTTGCAACAAACTTTAAACAAAATTTCAAACCTTTATTAAACTTTTCCTCGCTGGCAACCATAGTAAAATGATGAAAGGAAAAAAGTTTCTCGCTTACTACTTTTCCGATGTTTATGGAGTAATACTACGGCTCTCGGTATGACGTTACAATTTATAATTTGAACACTACAAATTGTAGCGACAGGAAATTTTACAGACAGTATACACATATATAGTTGAATGTACCTTTTAAATTGTATCACAGTACGGACACGTAGTTCATGAGATATGAGCACATAAAAGTTCATGGAAGACCGCCCCATCACGCACCAAGTTTAATCTATTACTTCTTTACTACTAATTGTATTCCCAAGAGATTTTCCAGACATACACCCCTTATACAAATGAATATATACCTGAAAATGGCAGGAATAAATAAATAAATACCCGGACAACGCCGGGTTTTCAGCTAGTATGTAATGTTTGTTAAGCTTATGGGACTTAATTGTGGGGTCATGTCCCTAAACTTACTAACTACTTATAAAGTAACTTATTCTAAAGACAGCACAAACATCCATGCCCGAGGGGAGATTTGAACTACCGACGGGGAACGGCGTTGCGCGTCGGAGCATAGCGCCTCAATGCGCTCGGCCACTCCGCCGCGGCTCTTCGTATATAATTTTCTGCCTGGTTAATGTCCTTTCTCTGCTTTAACAGTTTGGAATTTTGCCAGGATTCTACATATCAAGTCTGTTGGCACATTTACGCTCTCCAAAATGCCTTCTGATCATTTCAACAGAATGAATTTGGATTACTATTAGGGTAAGGTGGTACAAATTCGATATAGGTACAATTCCGATCAACATAAGTTTTCGCGCCATTTTTCACTCGTAGCACTTGCCTTTGTGTGGCGTTGTAGTGTAACAGGTTTCTACAGCTGCTCCTGTCTTTTCCAAGAATACACCACTTTCTGCTACGGAGATATGAATTTCTTCCTGTTAAGATGGACGTGGAGCTACTTCGACGATCGCGCTCTTATAAATTTTCTAGTAAATTCATTATTGTGCAACGTTTGGTACAGCGAAGTAAGCACTGGTGCTCGAAGGAAAAAGTGCGTTTTATGTGGAAAAAGTCAGTGATCAAAATTGTACGAGGAAGTGATCATAATTGTACCTAGTGTGGTACATTTCCTATCGATTTTTCTCAATTCTGTAACCTTTTTTTGTGTTCATACCAACATTTGTAATTGTCTAATATTTGTCTTACATATTCATTAAACATTCAAGAACAAGTGCCATAGTTAAAATTATTTCTTTTCTCAAATGTTTGTATAGTCTATGGGACTTAACTACGGGGTCATCAGTCCCGAAACTTACAAACTACTTATGAACTACTTACGAACTAGGACGGCACAAATATCCATGCCCGAGGGGGGGATCCGAACCCCCGACCGTAGTGGCCGTGCAGACCGTGACTGGAGCGCCTTAGTCCCCTCGGCCACCGCGGCCGGCTTTCTTTTCTCAATATATTAGCAGTTACAGTTACATTTGTCCGAAATGATCGAAATTGTACCACCTTACCCTATAAGGAGGCGTGCAAAATACACTGGTTGTTAGCTTTAAGTCGACAACTAAACAGCATACGACCTCTTCGCTAGTTTATTTGCACGAACTAATAATGAGATGCCTTTATAGACGTGTGTAGAACATTGTTAGAGACCGGTTCGTATGATCGACGCGTTATAGGCCGCAGACTACTGGTGCCAGCCCAGGACAAACAGCCTGTCACTCACGGCCTTCCAGTAATCCGGGATGCGCCAGTGCACAGACATCAACCGGCAACAGTGCTGCCAACTGTCAGGTACCTTCTTACAGCGACTCGACTACAATGCCCAAGATTAAATTACGTTTACACACGAATTGATCTGTATCTGAACTATAACGGCATAGTTGCGAACTCACCATGTAGGGATGTGATATTACAGATGCAGGGGGAAGCTGATAATTTCCATGTGAAAGGCGGCTTTTGCTGGGCTTTTTGGTTCCCCAGCCGGTCGGCTACCAGTTTGGACCTAGTGAATGGGATACAACAGGTAGTCAGGTTTTCCCTGATGTGTTCGGAAACCGAAAACGCTTGGCTAAGTGAGGCCGGCTATTCCAGATTGCAACTGAAATGCAATATAGCCGCACACATTATTCTAAAAATCCATATAAAATCAGGGAATGATCATACGGCAAATATAATCATATGAATGGATTCAGGAGACTTGAGAGAATCAAACGCTGTAATTATAATATAAATACCCCCCAAAAAGTCCGATAAATTTCAGTACTATAATAATAATATTATAAGACTTATATTTACAATTATTGATACGTAGTGTTTATCAGTAACAATTTAAGAGGCAAATGGGCAGCATTGCACCACGCTACCTATCTAAAAAGACGTACAACGTTATTTCAAAATGTTCAAATGTTTGTATAGCTTATGGGACTTAACTACGGGGTCATCAGTCCCTAAACTTACAAACTACATATGAATTGCCTTATATTAAAGACGCCACAAACATCCATGCCCGAGGGAGGATTCGAACCCCCGTCCGTAGCGGCCGTTCAGACTGTGACTGGCGCGGCGCAGACCGCTCGGCCACTGCGGCCGACCCGTAATCTTTCAATAAACATTGTTTTAATCTCTTGTTCTGCTTTTCGTTGAGGTAATAATATTCTCGTGTCAGAACATAGGTTCCACCACAGAAACACAAAACATAAACCCAGAAAAGCGCATTACATTTATTTTTTTAATATTATTCTTAGTACCTTTCGTTTTATGTCAATTAACTGCCACTTAAATATTTCATGGCCGACGTAAAATAGTAGATAATTTATATAAAAACAATTATGAGTATTTGTGGACAATAACTGAGTATATTTGTATAAAAAGCCATGATAAATTAAATATTAATTGTGTAACTATATTTCGACTACGGCAGTATATTTTAACAGTGAGATGCTATGCTTAATGGCTATCTGAGCTTCAGTCTCAACCGTTTTTTAGTATTGTTAAATATATCTTTGTTTGTTAAATGTAAACAACATTTGTAGGGAGGAGGTCAAAGCATTTAATTCTGTAATATTCAAATGTACAATATTTTGGAAGGGAAATTATATTTTAAAGATAAGGCGTTAGGACGCGGGGAAGGATACAAATTTGGGAGCAGGGAGAGCACGCTTTTCGAACGCTTGGGAAGGGACTCGTAACTTGGACGTGGTGGTGGAAGGTTGTGACGCTGGGCGGCCTGAAGCCGCGTTACGAACTTGTGATTTGAACAGATAGGCATGTGTGGACTTAGAAAATTTACGGGACTGTGACTGCAGAACTTAGTCTCTGCTTGAAAAGTGACAAACTATGCACGGTAGTAGGGGCTGTGGAACTGTGATAATTCAGCAATCGTGTACTCGTGTGATTACAAACTGTTTTTTTATAACTAATACTTTAATCTCGGATTAATTGGGAACTGAAATGTTCGATGGAGTATACTAATTTACGAGTGACAATTTGGAACTTTTACCATCGAGAGCGTGTGATACTTACAGTGCCTCTCATTAACAATAATTGGGGAAATATTCAGTTATTTACCGATGTATAAAGTAGGACCACCTCCGCGTTTCATGTCTAATAAGAGAAATAAACTCCATTTATAAAGAATTACTTCATGAGTGAATCACTTCTTTATCTTAGAATCCATTTTGTTGGTCATTCAGTGGTTTAATTTATGAGTGTTAAATATATTTTCACGTCATCATATGCAGGTAGGTGGACTGGCTAAACTACAGATTAATTATTGATCTTGTTTAAACAGATTGGGTAGCTGTTTAGTGCATAGAAGCTAACATACATAACTCACCCCTGTGAACAGAGACAATGAGCCATAAACTTTTACTACCCTGAGTTATTTATTGCCCATGTCTTATTGGTGAGAACCGATAGGAAGGTCGCAGGGAGATACATAATGGAAGCAGTACTTACATGTCACATGATAAAATAAGGTATAAGCGAAAAGCGTAAAAATTGCCTGGCTAGGCGCTAAGGTTTGCTTACATGATTGAAGAAGGCATCATACTGTACACGTCCACGGTAAAGTTGCGGACAAGTGAATATTGGAGCAGTTGGGCCATCTAGTAGCCGCAGTTATAAACAGGCTACTTTATAATTGAAGTTTAGAAAGATAAATGTTACATAGAATAGTATTTTACATACGACAGATGTATGATGTGTCATTTAGAGGTACAAAACCTAGCTGAGTGAAACAGAGAGCAGATATGCATTATAATTGTGAAACGCGTTACCACGGGTTTTGGAACGTTTTTTGAATCGATACAAAAGAAATATTTCGGTCACTGTGCGATAGAAGCAAAATCAAAGACCAAGTGACGGTTTAATACCGCTGAAGAAGCTTCTATTACGGAGTTGCTCGTTTAGAAAGAGGCCGTCATCACGAGAAAAAGTCTTAAATATTTTGGAATTCTTCCAGAACATCTCATCTGTGGCCTTTCTTCTCAGTATGCAAAATATTAAGGTCATGAATTGCTTTGCGTGTATGACCTGTAACTAGAATGGGGTGATGAATTCTGGGTACTAGTGCCATTTTTCTCAAAAGATGTTCCTTGTATCTGACTTAAAATACATATCCTGATTGTCCTACATAGTAAGAAGAGCAAGTATCACAAATAATTTTATAGACGCCAGAATTGTCAAAAGGAAAACATGTCGATTTTAAAGTGTGAATTTTTTTTCAAATTATTATTGGTAAATAAGCAACGTTGCAGTTGTATTTATTACGAAGAAGCCGTTGAATCTGATAGGAGATCGGCCCCATACAAGGATATATAAGTTTTTATTTTTTATTTCAGTTTATTTAAATTTATTTATTTATTTACATATTTATTTATTTATTTTTTGCCTTTGGTCAGGCTCGTTGATGGAAGTGCCAAGTTTTCTTTATGAGGATGTGGTCAATTATAGTGGATTTGTATTCGTTATTAACTGTAATGGTTTTGATCAGATCTAATTTTTCTTTCGAGAGAGTAATAGAAGTAGTTCTGTAGATAGCAGAGTGAAAATAACCGTTTTTATGACACTGCGGGTGCACGGAAGAAGCAGGTAAGTTTCTTTACGATAAATGTTGAAAGAGATTTTATTTTGTTCTACTGTTAACATCAAGTCAAGAAAGTTCAATTCACGTCCTCATTCTCAAGTTCACAAGTGAAGGTTACATTGTCGTGAAGATTTTTGAAGGGAATGGAAATGTTGTCAATGCCGTCCGTCGGTAGGTCCTTTGTAGGTGACTAAAATGTCATCGACGTATCTAAAATGGAGAGAGTGCCCAGCGTTGTAGGGGAGAAACTGTGGAAGAATGTTTCTTCCAACGACTTAATGAAAATGTCGGCAAGGATACCAGCTAATGGATCTCCCTTAGCAAGACCATCGGTTTGCTGATACAGGTTAATATTAAATTCAAATTAGTTATATCTGGACTACGATATTGAGCAGATACATAAAATCAGTGACTTGCTCAACAGAAAGTTCTGTTTTGAACTGACGTAAATTATTTTCTACTATTGTAAGCATTTTACGCACAGGAACGTTTGTGTTAATATTCTTGATGTCTAGTGGAAATATCTTGCTATCTGGCTGCATTCAAAATCTTTTATTTTTTGTACTAAAGTGTGACTATTAGGGATTGAAAAATTATTTTGAAAGATGAAGGATTTTTTTTTCAGAGTTTAGTGTAGAAAAATCGCTAAAGTGTGTTAAGCACTGTTCATACTGTTCGAATGGGCCGAATTGGATGGTTAGGCTTGTGCACCTTGTACTGTGAACGTAGTTTAAGGAGTTGAGCGTTCATATTACTCAGCGTTTTCTTATGGAACGATTTAAGTAAGCAGCATTGTCCACCCCCGCCTCTAAGGTTGATTTTTGGGGAGATTTAAGGGATTATGGTGTCAATTTAGGCGGAATCTTGGTGTCATAGTCCGCACAGTTCAATTAAACCTCCAAGTGTGACAAAGGATGTTCGGTAGGACTGTGGTTAAGAACCAGATGACGTCCACAGTAGGAAGGGCAGAGGGAATTGTTGAGATGAATTGGGGGGGGGGGGGATCAATGGGACAGACAGGAACTGTCAGATCTGAGGTAACAGGAGTGGGGATGAACCTGGCATTTGTAGGAATAGGTGGAATGGGACACTATTTAAGGAAGTGTGCCGACTCACAGTGGGGAGAGGTAGGGCGGGGGGTTGCGGCAGTTTTTGGGTTGTAGACGAGGCATCGACCGCAACTATAGAACTGGGGAGGGGAGCAGGAGGAATCCACCTTGTAGCGGCAGTCATATATGAGCGCCCCTGGGCGAGGAGACGGACAGTGGGGGATGCGGGTTCTGTGAATATCTACCATTTTGGTTCGGCTTGGCAGAGCGGATGTAGATGTCAGGGAGGGCACTAAGTTGTCCCAATACTTTTTCCTCCATGATCATCAGCCTAACTGTGGCTGATGCGACTCAGGGCTGGGTGAGGCCGGTGATTCGGCCACCGTGGCAGGGCGATATGTGACTTTGGCGGTCGAGGGGGGGGGGTATTCACTTGGCGAAGTTAGGGGCAGCGAGAGGGTGGTTGCGGCGTCGGAAGCGAGGGAGCGGTGACTAGAGGAGACAGTGTGATGGTGTGGGCGGCTACAACAGCAGTGGATGGCAGTCCTATATGAGCGCCCCTGGGCGAGGAGACGGTCAGTCGGGGATTCGGATTCTGTGAATATCTACCATTTTGGTTCGGCTTGGCAGAGCGGATGTAGCTGTCAGGGAGGGCATTGAGTTGTCCCAATACTACCTCCTCCATGATTATCAACCTGACTGTGGCTGATGCGACTTAGGGCTTGGTGCAGCCGGTGATTCGGGCGCCGTGGCACGGCGATATGTGACTTTGGATGCCGGGACGGGGGGGGGGGTATTGACGTGGCAAAGTTAGGGGCAGCGAGAGGGTGGTTGTGGCGTCGGAAGCGAGGGAGCGGTGACTAGAGGAGACAGTGTGATGGTGTGGGCGTCTATAGCAGCAGTGGACGGCAGTCATATATGAGCGCCCCCTTGGCGAGGAGACGGTCAGTGGGGGATGCAGATTCTGTGAATATCTACCATTTTGGTTCGGCTTGGCAGAGCGGATGTAGATGTCAGGGAGGGCATTGAGTTGTCCCAATACTTCCTCCTACATGATCACCAACCCGACGGCGGCTGATGCGACTTAGGGCTTGGTGCAGCCGGTGATTCGGGCGCCGTGGCACGGCGATATGTGACTTTGGATGCCGGGACGGGGGGGGGGTATTGACGTGGCAAAGTTAGGGGCAGCGAGAGGGTGGTTGTGGCGTCGGAAGCGAGGGAGCGGTGACTAGAGGAGACAGTGTGATGGTGTGGGCGTCTATAGCAGCAGTGGACGGCAGTCATATATGAGCGCCCCCTTGGCGAGGAGACGGTCAGTGGGGGATGCAGATTCTGTGAATATCTACCATTTTGGTTCGGCTTGGCAGAGCGGATGTAGATGTCAGGGAGGGCATTGAGTTGTCCCAATACTTCCTCCTACATGATCACCAACCCGACGGCGGCTGATGCGACTCAGGGCTGGGTGCAGCCGGTGATTCGGGCGCCGTGGCACGGCGATATGTGACTTTGGATGCCGGGACGGGGGGGGGGGGTATTGACGTGGCAAAGTTAGGGGCAGCGAGAGGGTGGTTGTGGCGTCGGAAGCGAGGGAGCGGTGACTAGAGGAGACAGTGTGATGGTGTGGGCGTCTATAGCAGCAGTGGACGGCAGTCATATATGAGCGCCCCCTTGGCGAGGAGACGGTCAGTGGGGGATGCAGATTCTGTGAATATCTACCATTTTGGTTCGGCTTGGCAGAGCGGATGTAGATGTCAGGGAGGGCATTGAGTTGTCCCAATACTTCCTCCTACATGATCACCAACCCGACGGCGGCTGATGCGATTCAGGGCTGGGTGCAGCCGGTGATTCGGGCGCCGTGGCACGGCGATATGTGACTTTGGATGCCGGGACGGGGGGGGGTATTGACGTGGCAAAGTTAGGGGCAGCGAGAGGGTGGTTGTGGCGTCGGAAGCGAGGGAGCGGTGACTAGAGGAGACAGTGTGATGGTGTGGGCGTCTATAGCAGCAGTGGACGGCAGTCATATATGAGCGCCCCCTTGGCGAGGAGACGGTCAGTGGGGGATGCAGATTCTGTGAATATCTACCATTTTGGTTCGGCTTGGCAGAGCGGATGTAGATGTCAGGGAGGGGATTGAGTTGTCCCAATACTTCCTCCTACATGATCACCAACCCGACGGCGGCTGATGCGACTCAGGGCTGGGTGCAGCCGGTGATTCGGGCGCCGTGGCACGGCGATATGTGACTTTGGATGCCGGGGCGGGGGGGGGTATTGACGTGGCAAAGTTAGGGGCAGCGAGAGGGTGGTTGTGGCGTCGGAAGCGAGGGAGCGGTGACTAGAGGAGACAGTGTGATGGTGTGTGCGTCTATAGCAGCAGTGGACGGCAGTCATATATGAGCGGCCCCTTGGCGAGGAGACGGTCAGTGGGGGATGCCGATTTTGTGAATATCTACCATTTTGGTTCGGCTTGGCAGAGCGGATGTAGCTGTCAGGGAGGGCATTGAGTTGTCCCAATACTACCTCCTCCATGATTATCAACCTGACTGTGGCTGATGCGACTTAGGGCTTGGTGCAGCCGGTGATTCGGGCGCCGTGGCACGACGATATGTGACTTTGGATGCCGGGACGGGGGGAGGGGTATTGACGTGGCAAAGTTAGGGGCAGCGAGAGGGTGGTTGTGGCGTCGGAAGCGAGGGAGCGGTGACTAGAGGAGACAGTGTGATGGTGTGGGCGTCTATAGCAGCAGTGGACGGCAGTCATATATGAGCGCCCCCTTGGCGAGGAGACGGTCAGTGGGGGATGCAGATTCTGTGAATATCTACCATTTTGGTTCGGCTTGGCAGAGCGGATGTAGATGTCCGGGAGGGCATTGAGTTGTCCCAATACTTCCTCCTACATGATCACCAACCCGACGGCGGCTGATGCGACTCAGGGCTGGGTGCAGCCGGTGATTCGGGCGCCGTGGCACGGCGATATGTGACTTTGGATGCCGGGGCGGGAGGGTGGTATTGACGTGGCAAAGTTAGGGGCAGCGAGAGGGTGGTTGTGGTGTCGGAAGCGAGGGAGCGGAGACTAGAGGAGACAGTGTGATGGTGTGGGCGTCTATAGCAGCAGTGGACGGCAGTCATATATGAGCGCCCCCTTGGTGAGGAGACGGTCAGTGGGGGATGGGGATTCTGTGATTATCTACCATTTTGGTTCGGCTTGGCATAGCGGATGTAGATGTCAGGGAGGGCACTGAGTTGTCCCAATACTTCCTCCTACACGATCACCAACCCGACGGCGGCTGATGCGACTCAGGGCTGGGTGCAGCTGGTGATTCGGGCGCCGTGGCACAGCGATATGAGACTTTGGCGGGCAGGAGTGGGTATTCATGTGGCGAAATTAGGGGCAGCGAGAAGGTGGTTGCGGGGTCGGAAGCGAGGGAGCGGTGACTGGAGGAGATAGTGTGATGGTGTGGGCGGCTATAGCAGCAGTGGACGGCAGTCATATATGAGCGCCCCCTTGGCGAGGAGACGGTCAGTGGGGGATGCAGATTCTGTGAATATCTACCATTTTGGTTTGGCTTGGCAGAGCGGATGTAGATGCCAGGGAGGGCATTGAGTTGTCCCAATACTTCCTCCTCCATAATCACCAACCTGACTGTGGCTGATGCGACTCAGGGCTGGGTGCAGCCAGTGATTGGGGCGCCGTGGCACGGGGATATGTAATTTTGGTGGTGGGGGGGGGTATTCACTTGGCGAAGTTAGGGGCAGCGAGAGGGTGGTTGTGGCGTCGGGGGCGAGGCAGCGGTGACTGAAGGAGGTAATGTGATTGTGTGGGCGACTGTAGCATCAGTGGAGGATAGAATCATGGACAGGTGGAGAACAGGAAAGGGCTGCAGGTGGGAGCCACTTCATTAGGCAGGAACGGACAAAACATTACACAGACGATGTCGCGGATGGCGATGGCGACGATCATCCCAAGGGCTGCAAGTAGGCGAGATGAAGCGACACAAAAAAAACACAAGGGAGGGCTCCGACCCTCGAGCGACGAGGAGGCAGGTCCAGCACGCAGCGACCATGCGAAGGAGCAGACGGCGGCAACGATGAGAGCTGCCCAACAGGGCACCAGCGGCCGCGGCTGCGACGCGCTGCAGAACGGCCGGCAGCGGCAACAGTGGCAACAGCGGCTGGGGCGTGGGCGGAGTGGCTTGGCGGAATTATACCGAGCCGGCAACGCTACTGGCAGCAGCGGACGACGGGCAGTCCTCCTTGGCGGCAGCGAAGACAAAGAATGGATACGACGACGAACGGCACCGAAAACAGCAGAACTAGAAGAGAACAGTCCTGGCGAATCTACGACGGAGGGTGACACTGGAGCTGGCCGCGGTGGCCAAGGGGACTGAGGAGCTCCAGTCACGGTCTGCACGGCCACTACGGTCGCGGGTTCGAATCCCCCCCTCGGGCATGGATATTTGTGTCGTCCTTAGTCATAGCTAGTTTGTAAGTAGTTTATAAGTTTAGGGACTGATGACCCCGTAGTTAAGTCCCATAAGCTGTACAAAAATTTGAACAAATTTATCATTTGGTGACACTGGAGTACTGATGGGAATACTATTACAAGAGCTGAACTACTAAGTAGTTACGTGTAAGTATTTTGTTTAAACAAAAACCGAAATGTCAATAATGGGCTTTATTACTAGCCACACTATAATACAAGACTATTTACCAACTGTGAGGCTAACAGCCGAGACAGAATAGCCGTGCGCACTGACAAGGAAAGTACTTAGGCTCGAACAAACAGAAATACACCAAAATCGTATGACAGATAATGTAAAGGTCCCTTATTGCACTAGTGATACTCCCGAATCTGCAAAACTGTGCAGTCGCCCATAAGAGGCCTCTCGTGTCCCATGCCGCATTGCACTTTGACCTGCCGGTACGCCAGTAGTGACGGTGCAGTGTGCCTCTGTGTGCAGTGCGTTTTGTGACGTGTGGTGAAATGTCGGACGAGTAGGCGATTGGTAATCAATCCTGCTAATATAGTGTGACTCGTTGAGGTGAAGTTACGAAGAAACCTTCTTCGTGTAGATGGTATTGGTGTAGAAGATGAATCACTCGCATGTTACCTATTATCTATTATAGTGTTTCTAATCTATGCTCATATTTCTGCACTATAACAGATACAAGAAAACATGTGAATGGTTCTTCTTCTACACCAAGACCGTATTCACCAAGAAGGGCTCTTCGGAATTTCATCTCAACCAATTGCAATATATTAGCGGGATTGATTACCAATCGCCGACCCATCTGACGCTTCACTACACAAATAACGTCACAAAGCGCAACTTCAGAGGTACACTCCACCGTCACTACTTGCGTACCGGCAGGTCAAAGTGCAATGCGGCATGGCACATGCAGAGGCCTCTAATGGGAGTTTTGCAGATGCGGGAGTATCACTAGTGGAATAAGGGACCTTTACATAATCTATCATACGATTTTTGTGTATTTCTGTTTGTTCGAGCCTAAGTACTTTCCTCGTGAGTCGTGCTGCCGTGCGCGCGGCCTTTCGCCGTCGGGGTTAGAGTACCCCCTAGGGCATGGGTGTGTGTGTTGTCTTTAGGTTAGTTTAAATTAGTTTAAGTAGTTTGTAAGCTAGTGACTAATAACCAAGCAGTTACGTCCCACAGATTTACAAACATGTCAACATTTGAGGCTAACAATTATAATTTTAGAAAACATTTCTGGACAAACAGCGATCGTTAATGAAATTATATTTTTAAAAACACAGTCTCGATCGATCTTGCGATCGAGACTGTTTTTAAAAATATAACAATTATAGGTTTATTGCTAGTACTGAGTGCATGGTTCCTATGAAACAGGTCCGGACTACGTCCGAACGCCAACTGACTACAGTGGCGCGCAGCCGAGACCTTCTAAAAACGGCGGCCGCGGTGGCCGAGGGGGACTGAGGCGCTCCAGTCACGGTCTGCACGGCCACTACCGTCGGGGGTTCGAATCCCCCCTCGGGCATGGATATTTGTGCCGTCCTTAGTATAAGGTAGTTGATAAGTAGTTTGTAAGTTTAGGGACTGATGACCCCGTAGTTAAGTCCCATAAGCTTAACATACATTTGAATTTTGAACCTCCTAAAAACTTCGTTCATCTTCGGAAGTATTCGTAAATGTTCGTTACAGGCGTTGTATTTCATTTATTCATCTATTTGAACCTCTATTAAAGAAATCAAAATGATCAGCACCTTCTTCTGTTGACAGCTACTCTGTTACTAAGTACTCTGTGGCACCAAACATTGTTAAATAAAAAAAAACATTAATCAATTAAATACGTTAGATTCGCGTCATACTCTTCGTTCTGCACAGCCGCAGAGGCGCGGCGGCCGCAACAGTCCCATGGATACGGTGTTCTGGAGCTTTCGCTACCCCACCTACTGTGCCATGGGAACTACAACGACCCTTACTGTCGGCAAGCAGCCTAACCGTTCCTAACCAAAAATGTTTCTGACGCCAGCTCGCGCACAAAATCCGCTAATAAACTTACGAAATAAAATTTAAAAATATTCTGCCTACATATAGGAACACTGACAGACAAGAGTCCCCCACTAGAAATCCGCATCCCTTCTCAAAAATTTTCGAAAAGCCCACTAATTGTCGTCACCTAATGAATTTAGCAATCACCCATTAACAAATACAACTTTTTACACTTACGTTTAATGAAAATTCAGTTTGATTCATCAGTTGAACACTAAAATATACATTCAAAACATATATGACAATAATTTTTATCATTACTTAAAGCTTCCGGGCTGAGATGCCGTGGTCGATACATAAAACTTTCCCCTGACGTTTCGCCCTCCTCTCAGTACGCCGCTTTACCTCCGAGGATGCCATCCGCAGACGAAGGCGAAACGTCAGGGGAATGTTTTATGTATGGACCACGACATCTGAGCCCGGAATCTTTAAGTAATGACGATACCTACCGTGAAAGCCTTCATTAAATAATAATTTTTATGATGCATAGTTTGTCCGCAAAATCTAAGTTTCAATATTTCAAACATTTAGTTGCACTGGTGAGAACTGAAAATTCTCGTGGTACCTTCATCAATTTAGTACTCGATCACTATAATGTGATCACTATAACAGGGCTCAAAAATTCGATTTTTAGATTTTAGCGTATTTGAAATGCCTGGAATTTCCTGCGTGAAATAGCTTTTGTTTTATATAAATCCGACAATTTTTTCGTGAGTTATGATAGTTTTTCTGACGCTCTGTGCAATCTGGCCACGCCTTCCGTTTTGCGCCATGAGGAGAAATTTGCAATTGTTTTCGCGAGACATTTCACAGAGAATACACGTTACACGCCACTGAATGTTCCTTCGATATTATATCACAGTTCGACATATAGTGCAACGGGGTGACACGTCTATGTGTCTACTTGAATCAATAATGTAATTAATTATGTGTATAGGTGGAAAAGTTGATCCTTACTAATAATTAATAAAAATTATACTACTCTCTTTGCCAAAATGGTCCTGACATTTGGTGCAAGTACAGGAGAAGTGACACATATGACCACAAACATTCTTTACCTGTATCAGTAATGAATGAAATTAAACCTATATTTAGAGACCTTTGTAAAGATACCTTGTTGAAGAAATGTCTTCATGGGAAAACCCAAAATTTAAATGAATGTGTAAAATCTGTCATTTGGACCCTGTTACCAAAAGCTGTATTTGTTCAGATTACAACCCTCAAATTTGGTGTTTTATGATGCTATTGTATGCTTCAATGATGGTGTAACTAGAAAGCTGGATGTTTTGGAGTTATTGGGCATACATTCTAGTGGAAATACCGCAAAATTCTTGGTGCATATAGATAAAGAGAGAATCCGCAGAGCCGGTATTGCTAATTTAAAATGCACAAAAGAAGCTAGACAAAAATAAGAGGGACCAAGAGAAGAAAAGATCAGTATGATTCAGATGATGCTGAATATGGTGCAGGAAAATATTAGTGGTAAGTAATTCTCATCAATAACTGTACTAGCATTGCAATATTAAACTTTAAATTGATTTTTCACAAAACTACATTTTTTACTTTCAGGTACCATAATAATTGATAAACTATTGGGGTTAGAAAGATGAATTTTTTTTTTTTTTTTTTTTTTTTTACTGAAGATTGTAATAAATCATTACAAGTAAATTGAGAACCACAAAACAATCATAAACTGTTTTATAATAATTAATGTGCTAAAAAAGTTAATTTTACTGGTGTAAGAATAAAAAAAATTCTCCAAAACCATTAGAGTTATTATGTTCATTTTACTTGTAAATTGAGACATATGTTATATACAGGGTGTTTCACTAAGTGTGTTTGCCTCTGTAACTTATAAAATAATAGGTGACGGGAAATTTTAATGCGGTAGGTCAACACAAGAAATGTTACACTTTCTGCAGAGCTATGAACATAGTTTATTGTATCATTTTCCAAAGAGTTACAGCACAAAGATATAATTTTTTAAATGGAACAATAGTTTTTTATGTCGTGCATTGGATTTGTTGAAACCACCTGCGTCCAAATCAATTTAAACTACATTCCTATTACTGTTAGTTTGGGAGCTACAACCCTTCAAAGTTTAGGGGGCGGAGGCTACGACAGCGTAGCTGACTGGCTGGTGGTCATGAGACAGTGGGCCGTGCCCCAGGGGATAGCCACTCGGCCAGTCAGTTACGCTATCGCAGCCTCCGCCCCCGGAACTTTGAAGGGTTGTAGCTCCCAAACTAACAGTGATAGGAATGTGGTTTAAACGAATCCAATACACGATAGAAAAAAACTATTGTTCCATTTAAAAAATTATATCTTTGTGGTGTAACTCTTTGGAAAATGATACAATAAACTATGTTCATAGCTCCGAAGAAAGTGTAATCTTTCTTGTGTTGATCTACCGCATTAAAATTTCCCGTCACCTATTATTTTATAAGTTACAGAGGCAAACACACTTAGTGAAACACCCTGTATATGCAGTAAAAAATGCGTTGTTTTATCACTTATAGTTCCTTTGAAAAGTGGACCTATTCAAAGGTAAAATAGCATTGGCAGAATAGGGATAAAAATTGCCTCCCGTCTCCCCTTAATGATTCTGTCTTGTTAAATTATTGTTGTGTCAAAGCTCTTGTCGAACTGACACCTAGGTCATACCTGCGTACCATTGGCTTTGTGCTTCAATTATCTTTCATTTGCCACCACGTGCGCCACTGTATGTATCATGGTTCGTGCAGCACGCTCGCATATAGGACAAAAGCTGTGTATGCTCAATTGTTCAAATGTTTCAAATGTTTGTGTAGTCTATGGGACTTAACTACGGGGTCATCAGTCCCTAAACTTACAAACTACTTACGAACTAGGACGGCACAAATATCCATGCCCGAGGGGGGATTCGAACCCCCGACCGTAGTGGCCGTGCAGAGCGTGACTGGAGCGCCTTACTCCCCTCGGCCACCGCGGCCGGCTGCTCAATTGTCGATGACGTCACGTCCGCACCCGGAATTACCCCAGCGCTGAACATAAACGAACCGTGCGGTCGGCCAGGAAGTTCCCGCAGTACACACTGAGTGTTTTCAAATGCAGCCTTGTCCCGTACAGCCATCCAATGCGAAAATGTGACTTGTGTCACAGAATGGAGCACTCGATCATATTACTGGAATTATATTCAATAAATGAGTAAAACGTTACCACTTAAACGTGGACACGGACATTCATTGCATTTAGAGCTAGAATATGATTCAATTATTTAGTTCCAAGGACAATCCAGTAACAAAAATTACAGCTTAACCTGCAGCTCAATAATAATACAACAGTTTACAGAAAACAACTAGTTATTTTCGCTCGCAATCGTTTATTTACCCGGTTCTCATGACCATCTGGGTAGCCGAGCGGTCTAAAGCGTCTCGCTGCGGAGCGCACGGTTGCTCGCCGTGGAGGTTCGAGTCCTCCCTGGGGCATGTGTGTGTGTGTGTGTTGTCCTTAGGTTAGTTTACCTAGGTTTAAGTAGTTTGTAAGCTACGGACTGATGACCACGCAGTTTGGTCCGATAGATTTACAAACATTTGAACATTTTTGAACGTGACCATCTGGTCTACGGGGCTTTGAACTCTAAACTTTCTTTTAGATTGTTTGCATCAATCACGAGCAACCCGACCTAGCCACACACCTAATTACGTACATGACGATTATTTTCATAGGCAGTGCAGTATCATTTTTGACATAAATAGTAAGTGCCTAATTAACGCTTTACAGACACAGAAATTCGACGGAAGTTAAAGAGTATTGATATGGTGTCTGTTATCCGAAAGAAAGGACACCATTGGTTGATATTAACAGTGCCACTGCAGTCGGGGGTTCGAATCCCCCCTCGGGCATGGATATTTGTGCCGTCATTAGTCTTAGCTAGTTCATAAGTAGTTTGTAAGTCTAGGGACTGATGACCCCGTAGTTAAGTTCCATAAGCTCTACAAACATTAGAACATTTGAACATTAACAGCTGTAATTTTACGAATTCGAAATATTGAAACATTTCGACCGTTTCAGGGCATTGAAATAAACTCAACGGCGAAGATGAAAATTTGTGCCGGAACGGGATTCGAACCCGGATTTTCCGCTTCGGGCCAGCGGTCGCCTTAACCAATTGGGGTGCCCAGGCAAACTTACCGTGCACCCAAAATTCTTCAAATGTTCAAATGTTTGTATAGCTTATGGGACTTAACTACGGGGTCATCAGTCCCTAAACTTACAAACTACTTATGAACTAATTAATCCTAAGGACGGCACAAATATCCATGCCCGGAGGGGGATTCGAACCCCCGACCGTAGTGGCCGTGCAGACCGTGACTGTAGCGCCTCAGTCCCCTCGGCCACCGCGGCCGGCAAAACTTCTCAACTTACAGCACATTATGATGGCAGTGCCCACTGCGCATAACTTCCTATTTTTCGCAGCCTGTACTGGATGGCCAGTGGGACTACCATCAGAGTGTGCTATAATTTGAGAATTTCGGGTGGACGGGAAGAGTGCCTTGATAGCCTAGCTGGTTAAGGCGACCGCTGACCCGAAGCGGGAAATCAGGGTTCGAATCCCCCCAGTACAGCAACAATTTTCAACTTCGCCGTTGAATTTATTTCAATACTCATAATGTACTAAATGTTTTAATATTTCGAATTATTACTGATAATGCTTTCAACATCGTTAGCCCACAGACACACAGGTAGCCAGAGCACCTTCTACTTTTACCCTTTATAACGGAACGTTTACAGCCCTAAGGTTCAGTGTGATATCAGTGTGTGAAGCAAATAAGCGACATGCCACGGAACCGAGCGAGTGGCGCAGTGGTAACGCACCAGACTCGCATTCGTTAGGATGGTGGTTCAAATCCACCTCTGGCCATCCAGATTTCGGTTTTCCGTGATTTCCCTAAATCACTCCAGGCAAATGCCGGGATGGTTCCTTTCAAAGGGCACGACCAATTTCCTTCCCCATCCTTACCCAATACTCCGAGCGTTAGCTCCGTCTCTAATGACCAAGCTGTCGGCGGGACGTTAAACCCTAAGCTTCCTTCCTCCTCCTTCCACACCATGAAGACGCACTCGTGCATCCTACAGCCATCTGATAGAAGCTGAAAGGGGACAAATTGAGGGAATCGGAGTGGCGGGATGGTTATTTTGGAGAACTGCCTCAACAGAAGTTGGATGTAGTGCGTCGCAACAAAAGCCGGTTGCAATGGTCAAGTCAACTTTTTCACACCTGTAGACGATGTTCTGGACGTCCACGCAACACAAACGTCTGCCAAGATCGTCCTATTCATAGGACACCTACCAGAGCATACACGACAAGGTTCATGGGTCCAAACTGTTATTAGCAGTGGAACCTCGGGCACGCGCAGCTGTAGTCCGTTTTCCATTGAAACCACAGCATTGACATCGGCTTGACTGGTGTCGTCGAAGGATCACTTCGAATATGGAATAGTGAGTCATGGTCTTCGGCTTTGAATGCAGATTCTCCCTGCGTGCAAGTGATGGTCGTGTGCACGTACGACGTTGACCTGGAGAGCACTGCCTCGTAGAGTGCATTCGTCCAAGACACACTGGCCACATACCAGGCCTTATGGTCTGGCGTCCAATAAGCTACAACTCTTTTTCAGCTTTGGTGTTTGTAGAGGGAACGTTCACTAGCACTAGACACATGCAGTATGTTGTAAGACCCGTTCTTTTTCCATTATTGCAGCAGGAAAGTGATGTGTTGTTGCTATAGGATAATGATCGCCCATACACTACACGTGAAACTGAACATGTCCTGCAAGACGTGCAGGAACTTCGCTGCCCATCACGATCTCCAATCTGTTCAAACCCATTGGACCACACTGCTATGGTAATCAGTTCCTAGGCTTAAAAACTACTTAAGCTAAATTACACTAAGGACAACACTCACACCCAGGCCCAAACCTCCGGCGGGATCGGCCGCCCAGTCCGTAGCTTTACGCCTTTGACTATGCGGCCATTCTGCTGGGCCCACGATCTTCGGAATTGTCTCCAATCGATCACATATGAGATATGGAGGAGCGTCAACTGACACGTCTCACTCGTCAAACCACAACTCTTGCAGAATAACGTGAACGGTTCGAGCAGGGGTGGAATAATGTGCCCCAAGACAGCATTCCCCATATGAATAGTATAGTGGATGCCGGAATCAGCATCTGCATTGCCGCTGTGGAGGCTACACCACGTACTATTACGGATGTTTCTCGTGGTAACTCAATACAGCATCAGCTCTTGATCTCTAAAAGTAACAATTTCACGTGCTCTAAATGCATTATTTCAACAATTTGTCTAGAGTGATTTGGAAAACTCTAGAAGTGTATAAATTTTTTTCCTGTCAGTGTTCAGTGTTCAAGAATTTTTAAACATAATGGACCATACTGCTATGGTCATCAGTCCCATGACTTACAAACTACTTAATCTAACTTACACTAAGGGCAAAACACACTAACATGCACGAGGGGGCCTCGAAACTCCGGTGGGAACGGTCGCCCTGTCCATAGCATAAAGCCTTAGACCACGCGACTATTCCGAATGGACTTCGAGAGTTTATTTGGAGGTTTATAGACCACACTGATTCAGCTGGCTCTTTAGATGTTTTTCAGTGAACAGTCTGCCAAAGTTTTTCTTTGGGGTTCGACATGTTTAAGACTTACGGTTTTTAAGTTCATATCGCATATTCTCTATGTGTCGACACCCCAGCGGCCGTTGTTTAGTCTGCGAGTCCTGACAGATTTATATGATTTCAGTGGTGCGCCCAAGTTTCAGGCAGGAATGTTCAAATGTTTGTAAAGCTATGGGAGCAAACTGCTGTGATCATCAGTCCCTAGCTTTACAAGCTATTTTTAACTTACGCTAAAATGAACACACACACACACACACACACACACACACACACACACACACACACACACACACACACTCATGCCTGAGGTAGGACTCGAACCTCCGACGGGGAGCAGTCGCGCGCCCTGCAGCAAGGCGCCTTAGAACGCTCGTCCATTCCACCTCGGCTTTCAGGCAGGAAAATTGAGTGAAGATTTAGTTCTTTGTGATGAGCATACAAAGTTTGCACATTACACTGCGCTGATGAGATCTCTGACGCATGCTTGCAGGAAGCTTGAAGGAAACTTGTCGACAAGTTCGCTTCTACTTGCGTCCAAAGAGAATGATTCACATTTCCGTGAAGCTGCATAATCAGGGGTGACCAAAATATCACGTGCCCGAGGTGGGACGTATCTACGGTCACTGAAGGAGGGGAGATAACTGGAGTTCCGACGATGTTTGAAACCATGTCGGTATATTTCGTATAATACGACAATCTTAGTTTTAAACCGTTTAATACCAGGTAATATTGCTGTAATGGGTTAGATTCGTATATTCAGTGTGCAAACCGAAACATTAGACATCAGAAATGTTACAATGGGTATTTTATTTCTTATATACATTTCATAGTCAACAATATAGAAATATAATACATTTTAATCGATATGTAACTCTAAATTTTGTGTAAAACACACATGACAAATTACGAAACGTAATTACACTACAAGAAAACATTGTAAAATATTTCCTTCATTTATGACACTGTAGACATAAATACAAATGTAATAGATATAAATATAAATAAAAACCTTGCATTACAAACAATATTAATAATAATGACAATTAAAAAACGTATCTGTAGAAGAAACAAACACTTCCTGTTACTGGAACAAATACACATGCCCATAGTCTCTTATCATAATATTAATCAGATTCTCCTCCCACGATGAGGGCAAAATGTCGATGACTTGAGTCACTCATGTACCTAAGGTTCCACTGTATACACAGCAGTTTTTCGGCAGTATCTGGAGACAGTCTTTTTGTAATTGTGTGTGAATTCGTCCGTGAGCTGACCGGTTACGCTCACTTGCCACTAAGGAAGGCGGTACATACAAAATTCTGGAAGCAGGTGAAATCAAGGGTTGTTTCGCACATCAGCCTTTCCACCATACAGACGGAGATACACGTTTTGATTCAAACCATAAGATGTGTTGTTAGAAAAAGCCTTCCGCCGCCCCAAAATAACGCCAATTTTGCCATGATATCGCCACTGTCATATCCGAAGACTTCAATCAATGTTGCGATGTAGTCTTAGAGCCTGCATTTCTTCCCCCTGATTAAAGGTTTGTCCTTTAAAACGTGGATCCAAATATTTGCTGCAGCATGAGTAGATTTACATGCAAACGTGTGCCTTGAGCACACAACTTCTTTGATCTTTGCTTTCTCTGCTTGAGAAAGTGCGTTACACTCTAGAAGTACAGCATCTACCTCCCTAGACAAGCTACCAGAGGCATCATGTGCGACCGAAAGGACTGCGTTATGAGCTTCAACCTTGCTTATGGCTTTCGATATTGTTCGCAAGATACGCCATACCTCCTAAAACCGCTGCCATGTTTCGTCTGCTAACACAGAAGATTTAAGTGCTTTGTCGCACTGCACATTTGGAAAAAACAATTGTTTCTA
Organism: Locusta migratoria; assembly: GCA_026315105.1. Taxonomy (NCBI): domain Eukaryota; kingdom Metazoa; phylum Arthropoda; class Insecta; order Orthoptera; family Acrididae; genus Locusta; species Locusta migratoria. The sequence goes on from CM048755.1 coordinate 320,377,447, forward strand.
ACAGCCTCTTTATTCTTAAGTAAGCTGTCCAAACAAACCACTTACCTGCCCAACTGATAGTGATGGAAGCTTTACTGTCACAGAGGTGTGACCGTATTTTTGTCTTTGTTTCCAAATTCAAATGTTCAAATGTTTGTTAAGCTTATGGGACTTAACTAAGGGGTCATCAGTCCCTAAATTTACAAACTACTTATCAACTACCTTATACTAAGGACGGCACAAATATCCATGCCCGAGGGGGGATTCGAACCCCGGCCGTAGTGGCCGTGCAGACCGTGACTGGAGCGCCTCAGTCTCCTCGGCCACCGTGGCCGGCTCTCTTTGTTTTGTTGTTAATAAAGTATAGGGGACATGACGCTCCTTAAAGAATTTAACTGTTGTGATCTTAGTTAGTACGTTCATGGATGTTCTGCGCAACCTAACTATGTTATGAGTGTAAATTGCTCCTCTACTCCTTTCCACGCAGCACGCATATTCCGCGCTTTGCCTATGACCACTGCTGTGAACCTCTCCGCACCTATTTCACGAACGACTTTCGTTAGTGAAGTTTCTCTTTCGTCTCTGTGTCGTATACTTTTAGAGAATTTTGGCCTAGGTGTTTTCACGAAGAAGTTAACGACACTGTTTCCTGATACATCAATCCGTCCATCCGAAATCAATACAAGAGCAGTTGAGCGCTCCAACTTCTTTGTGACAAACGTCTTCTTGTTTATATGCGGCGGAAAGCAAAGATGTGCTAATAAGGTGGGGACTAGGAGGCTCATAGATCGTCCGTAGTTTCTGCAATGCTTCCCCACCAGTATTTCGAATTGAGCGTAGATAGTAGACGAGCTGACGCATATATTGCCCTAGTAAAGGCTTCATCGATATCAGCATCACTTGCTGGATGGGTATCTTTACGCCCAGATGTAGAAGGTAGTTGTTTCGATTCTTTTGTAAGCTGTTGACTGGGAGCAGAACCAGAAGGCAATGACGAAAGCGTAGATGAAGACGCAGTCCCTGCTACGTCAATATTCTGCACCCATAGTATTTGTTGGCATTCTGCTTTGCTCCTGTCCACCTGCAATGTATCATCTTAAGCTATACGTTTAACAGACCGAGGGCACAGATCGCATTTGGTAAGATGTTCCTTTAATCACGATGCCAAGGTGTCACGATATGTGGTGTTACAATATTTACTTGTTGCGTGTCTTTTACCATCAACTTGCCGTATATCGAAGAGCTGCCACACCTCTGATCGAGGACGCATTGCACTAACTCTCCTATCCTGTCTGATTGCATATGATAGCTCAGCGTAACATCATCTGAGCAGTGTCTAAACTGTCTAGCTTTATATAAACCAGTCGGCTATGACGCCAGTTTATTTGTAATAGTTTGAGGATTCCTTCCGTTCATTCCCGAATGGTAGCGCCTGATGTGTATGCACGTCACACTGCCGTATGGCAATGCGGGTTGCCTGACAACCAGTATGAAATGAACCTCTCTCCCGAATCATACATGGTTTTAAACGGTTTAAAACGACAAGTTTCTGAATTCAACCGTATGAAACGGTACTTTTAAATCTCTAGAGATAACATAGTTAAACTTTTCTGTGATTAGAGATGTATGCAAAACGGAGAATAACATTCGTTTTGAGGACATATGATCGAGATTCTGACGAGTGTGAAACCACTAATGTTCTTTGTATCATAGAGTGATGATCGTATGACATTTATGGCCGTTAGACCCAACTGGGGTCGTGTTAACCTGCCTAGTGCGACTCTCTTTAGTTGACGCCATTTAGGCGACTTGAGTGTAAATGATAAGCTGATAATGAGGACAACACAACAACACTTAGTCCGTAACGGAGAAAATCTCCGACCCGGCTGGGAATCGAAACCGTGACCTCTGAGTGGCAACCAACCACGTTTGTTCACTAGACTCCGAGCGGAAATAAATTGCGAGATGACAAGCAGGATCGCCGCCGCCAGCAAAGAGAAGTAAACTTCATAAATACAGGAACTTTATAAGTGGTTATAATTCAATTAGAAAAAATTGTGATGACAAGAGCTGACTAATTATTTTTTCATAATTTCTAGTTAACAGAGGGACGGAGAAGACGTGTAACAAACGTAGTCAAGAAATAGATCAATAACATAGTTCTGTTATTATAAAAAGAGGATTTTTGTGCAAAATAAAAATAGTTAGGGACATAGCAGCGACAAATATTCAGTAAGGCTACTTTTCTAAGACCAAATGTTCAAATGTTAATTACGGGGTCATCAGTCCCTTAACTTACAAATTATTTATGAACTAGCTAATCCTAAAGACGGCACAAATATCCATGCCCGAGGGGGGATTCGTACCCCCGACCGAAGTGGCCGTGTCGACCGTGACTGGAGCGCCTCAGTCCCCACGGCCACCGCGGCCGGCTTTCTAAGACCAATAGGAAAAAGAACCAGTGTAAAAATAAATAACAGGCTTTCAATATTATTACAAAGTAGTCATCTTCTCCTTTCGCTGTTGTAGCGCATGCGCAAGGCCGGCGTGATTCATTGAAGGGTATTCTTTGATTCCAAAATAGAAATATTTAACAGACACACCATGTAAATACGTAAACATTTCACATTTCGTAAGTCCTAAGAACTCATATAAATGTTGCACTCCTTCCATTTGTGACCTCTAGACTCTCGTCAGTTTTGAAATTCTCTTATTGCGAAAGTATTCTTTAATTTCCTTGCATTATTATTGTATTTTGTTCTGAATGAAGAGTGTTAAGTTGACATAACACAATGTTTTTTCACACATTCTTTTCTTACACGTTCGACACCACGTCGAAGTTGTCACTCGCTATACGAATTGCCGCGGGCAGAGGAACAGTTCTTGCAGTGTGGACGTGTAGCGCTCTCTGACTTCCAGTGGTTCCACCTGTAAGAAGAAGTTCCTTAGTAGTGGTATTTGTTGTTTATGTGTCCGAGAATGGCTTATTCTGGTTTGGCGTGAGGTACGCCTTAAGAGTAGGCTGCCCGGAACAACGTGGTGTTATGTGAGTTGCGGGCTCGTAAGGGATTTCTTCGAGCCGGCATATCATATTTTATCCTTTAATGCATAGTGTAGCACAGGCATGTCTAAACACCGCGGGCGGCGTTTGCCGCGCCCGTGCCCCGCGCTGTGCACTAGCGACACACGGTCGCGACCGGGGCCCTCAACTACACAATACTGCGCCTGCGGGGCGCGGGCGCGGGCGCGCACACCGGGCGGGAATGTTGGCCATGCCTGATGTTGCTGATCAGCTACATACCTTATTTTCCATTATATCTCACACTGGTCAACATTTTAACACAAATTCATTTGCAGCTGCTTGTTTACATAGTGTTACATATGCTAATAGCTCGTGCTAGAAATTATAAATTGTAGAGTGCTACTGAATCATTGCGACAGTTAGCTGCATTGAGTTTCTCCTAAAATTTGCGATTTTTTTTTTTAACCTTTCCTCCTTCGTCATGTAAAAGTAGTCAGTCACATACTTCTGTTGCATTATGAGTTACTTTCTGGAATTTCATTCCATTCTATGATGGTGGTGGTGGTGGCGGCTGGTGCAGCAACAGTGTTGAATAATTAAATAATTCTCAGTCTCTGCAACAGAAACTGAGAATTATTTAAATACTTTCTGGAAAGATGACAGGCATAATAGTGACATTTACTGCATCGGGTACATCAGGGAAGCACTATATAGCTAACCAGCTATGAACTTTTGGTTGCTTGCTGGTAGTGCATAATAATTTTAAGGTATCTTTTCTCCGCATTTTCTCAGTATATACGCACTATACATTAATCGTGGCCGGCCGCGGTGGCCGAGGGGACTGCGGCGCTTCAGTCACGGTCTGCAAGGCCACTACGGTCGGAGGTTCGAAACCCCCCTCGGGCATGGATATTTGTGCCGTCCTTAGTTGTAGCTAGTTCATAAGTAGTTTGTAAGTTTAGGGACTGATGACCCCGTAGTTAAGTCCCATAGACTCTACAAACATTTCAACATTTCATTGATCGTGGTAGTTTTTATAGCTTCAAATAAAAAAATCGCACTGACCTGTTTTACGGCCCACTTTAGATTTGTAGTTTTATAAGTTTTTGGAAACATTTTGGACCAAAATAATACTCTAAATTATAAAAAGTTAATTAATAAGAGTGTCTGAAACCCTTTTAGGAAAAAAGGTAGGTAGTGGTGGGTTTCGAACCACTGACCTTCAGCGTCACAGTCCAACGCATTGCCTGCTACGCTACAAATAATAGTTATAAGTTGCGTTCTTTAATTTCATACTATTAATGGCCGCTGTTAACTGATGCTAATATGGCATTTGTTGACACTAGATTATCACTTATCGTACGAAGAACGACGTGTTTTTGTTAATTCTTCAGTGCGCCATGGCTTTGAAATGACAACGTGTAAGTTACAATAAGAAAATCATCAAATACGCTATGCAAGATGGCGTATACCAGAGAGAGTTCTGGGCGAGGAATGTCACGTGACATCTGCGAACGGCTGGTTTTCGTTAATTCAATGAGGGGTGTCACGGTCGGGGATCGAATCCCCCCTCGGGCATGGATGTTTGTGCCGTCCTTAGTCTTAGTTAGATCATAAATAGTGTGTAAGTTTAGGGATGATAACCCCGTAGTTAAGTCCCATAAGCTATACAAACATTTGAATTTGTAGGGTGTCAAAACTCCGTTATTTTTACAAATATCTCTCAAACGATACGAGATATGAAAAAAAAAGAAAAAGAAAAAAAACACAAAAGAGCAAAATTGTAGAGAATTTTCTCCTCTAGAAATTCGGTTATTCAATTTTCGTGTCAGATGAATGGTTAAGCAGTCATTTTCATTTAAATTAAGAGCTGTCAAAAGACGATCACAAAGGCCCACTTTTAGTGTTACTATCGTAACCTAAAGTGGACCAAAATCATGCATTAAACAGTTAAATATATAATGAAAGTTCGTCTCATTTAAAATGGTTATTGCAGTGATATCTAACATGTAATGTTTTCTTAAAACATATTTTAATACACTGATAGAATTTACAGTGTTCAATTGTAAAATAAGTTTCAATGCTTATTCAGTCTGCGAAACAGAAAAATAATTATTGTTGTGGTTCGTATTAAAAAGAAAAAAAATATATCTCGGTAGATGAGCAGACAGTGTTAGCAGTGGAACGTAAAAATAGACATACATTTGGTGTAATGTAAAACTTCACCAGTAAATGATGTTACTACAGTTTCTTTGCACGTCACTATTTGCTGTGCCACAGCAATTTACGAATTTTATTTTACACAATTGCTTTCTGATTCTACGTTCAGATATCATAGTTAAGACATGCAGATACTCTCCATCCCCCAACCCCTCCCCCCCCCCCCCGCACAAACACACACAAATTCAATACTTGCAGCCTCGGTATAGTGAATAACGCACCGGACCCGAATGTGTGTGAGAATGCTCGCAATGCGAGTTGTGTGTGACTGTGGCAGAATTGTAGCACTCGTGGAGTCGGAGCTCGTTGGCGCAGCTTATCTGGTGAGCTGCGCCGCGCAGTGGGGCTGATTGTAATCGCAGTGTGGGTGACCCGCTGGCCTTTTCAGGCGGACAGGCTGCTGGCTGGCCGTCATCCTCGCGCCAGAGATCGCTGTGGCACGTTCCGCCCCGCTAATCTACAACAGGTGGCGCTCTGCACGTAGCGGCCGCCAAATGAAGGCCGTGTGTGTGCTGTTTGCACTGCGCCGTTTCTCTGATGCGGCGATTCGCATCTTGCCTGTCCTACACACGTGCACAGCACAAAATAATAAATAATGAAGAATAAAGGACAGCCCGTCACAAAGTAGCAAAATATCAAACTAAAGCATTTCTGGGAAGTACATCATTACATGTTACAAATTCCACAATTTATACAAATTTTTGCATCATATTTAAATAACATCCCAGAGACAATGACGGTAATCAATGGAGCTTCTTGTTATATCTGACAAACCTTCATCACGCAGCGCTGAATACTGAAACTACGTCACATTAATTACATAAAATTAAAAGACTGTCTACGAAAATTCTTGATGAATATAATGTGTGTGTGTGTGTGTGTGTGTGTGTGTGTGTGTGTGTGTGTGTGTGTGTGTGTGTGTGAAAGAATAGCCGCACGGGAGTGGCCGAGCGCTCTAAGGCGCCTTGCTGCGGAGTGCGCGTCTACTCCCCGTCGGAGATTCACGTCCTCCCTCGAGCGTTGGTGTGTGTATGTTGTCCTTAGCATAAGTTAAAGTAGTTGAAGTGTGTATGTTGTCCTTAGCATAAGTTAAAGTAGTTGAAGTGTGTATGTTGTCCTTAGCATAAGTTAAAGTAGTTTTTAAGTCTAGAGAGTGATGATGATCGTGTGGCATTTATGATCGTTAGACCCAACTGGGGTCTTGTTCAACCTACCTGGTGCAAGTCTCTTTAGTTGACGCCATTTAGGCGACGTGCGTGTAAGTGATGAGCTGATGATGAGGACAAAACAACACAACACTTAGTCCCGTAGCGGAGAAAATCTCCGACCCGGCTGGGAATCGAACCCGTGCCCTCTGCGTGGCAACCAACCACGTTGTCCTCTAGACTCCGAGCGGAAATAAATTGCGAGATGACAAGCAGGATCGACGCCGCCAGCAAAGAGAAGTTAACTTCATAAATACACGAACAGTATAAGTGGTTATAATTCAATTAGAAAAAATTGTGATAACAAGAGCTGACGAATTATTTTTTTCTAATTTCTAGTTAACAGTTAAAGTAGTTAAAGCGTGTATGATGTCCTTAGCATACGTTAAAGTAGTTTTTAAGTCTAGAGAGCGATGAGCACTGGAGTTCGGTCCCGTAGTTTTACAAACATTTGCAAATGTTGTGAAAGAACACTCATAGGAAATACTGAACGAGCATACAGACTTTAAACACAAATATTATTTCGAAAACCTTATGGAAATACTGGAACAAGAAACTGGTTAGTGTATAAGGCCAACAGAACACATTCAGACCAAGGATATAATTAGCAGCAAAATCCAATCAGTTAAATACATAAACACTGTTCCCCATAAAAGTATTATTTGTTAATCAAATGCCAACATATACTTTCAAATAAGTGCCGTAAGGTTTACTGAATATCACCGTCCCAAAAACGACAAAGACGATGTTCAAACCGTTCAAATGTTTGTAAAGCTAAGGGACTACTAAGGTCATCGGTCCCTAGACTTCAAACTACTTTAACTTAAATTAACATATGCTAAAGATGATACACACACCCATGAGCGCACACACACACACACACACACACACACACACACACACACACACACACACATTCCCGACGGAGGATACGAATCTCCGACGGGAGCATCCGCGCAATTCCTGATATGATGGCTTGACCCGTGGCCATTCCTTAATGATGGTAGTTCGCTACAGATGTAATACGGATGTCAAATGTAACTAGGCGTAAATAATAATACACGTTCCCACTGTAAAGTTATCCACGTGAACAACCACTATACGTAGTTCTTTTCACCACTGCTGTATTGACTGTTTACTTGAAAATGGCAATAATTCCGAAGCAGCTGTTGTAATAAATATTTTCGAAGTTATTACAAATAAACTGAAGTCTTCGTATAAAGACTATCCAAAACACTTAATAAGGTAGGAAGGAAGATTTTAGTTTTTACTTCCGGTCGACTGCTTGGTCATTAGGGACGGAGCACACACTCGGAATAATTGTTATTGAAGACGGGGAAGGAAATCAGCCGTGCCCTTTGAAAGGAACCTTCCCGGCATTTGCCTGGAGGGATGTAGGAAAGTCACGGAAAACCTAAATCAGCGTGGCCGGAGGCGGGTTTATACCATCATCCTCCTAAAAGCACTTTACCCCCTTACCTGATCTATAAATAGAGACATCTCTCTCTGAAGAAACGCATTTTCACACGCAGCATTGTCAGACATATGCAGGATAACATTCGTGAAGTTATTGGTAGACATAAAGCTGTGTGGAGGCAGGGGAGAGGGAGGCAGTCGGAACTTTCCTGGCATATAGTTGTAACTTAATAAGGATTTTCAAATCGGCCCGAATTCTGACGCGAAATGAAAGTTCATTCTAGGTATTTCTTCAAACACTTAAGAGTGTCAAACACGAACGGAGTCTCGTCTGACGGAAAGCGTGAGAGGGTAATCCGTGCAGGTATTGTATCCACTGTGGGGTACTGGGTCGCACAACTGCATACTAAGCAGGACCGAGCGAGGTGCTTCAGACGGTAGCACACTGCACTCCTATTCGAGAGGACGGCTTTCAAATCCGCCTTCGCTCATACACTTTTTGGTTTTCTGTGATTCATCAAACTTGCTCCAGAAAAATGTCGGGGTGTGTTCTTCAAAGGTCACAGTTGATTTATTCTTTATCCATCACAAAAACAGCCCAAGCTTTAGCTCCGTCTCTAACGACGACGTTGTGGACGGGACGTTTACCACTAATCTTCCATTTCACTTTTAATAAACAGAAGACCCGTGTTCGAATTCCGACTCGGCACAAATTTTCAATTTTCGTGACTGACTTAACTGAATGCCCACTGGAAGGCAGCGTGGTAAATTCCCGTCTCTTTATTCCTTCACAGACTGGCCAGCTCACCACAATCCCGGCTTGAACCTAATGGAACACCAAAAAAATGTTCAAATGTTCAAATGTTGAGCTTATGGGACTTAACTACGGGGTCATCAGTCCCTAAACTTACAAACTACTTATGAACTATTTACGAACTAGGACGGCACAAATATCCATGCCCGAGGGGGGATTCGAACCCCCGACCGTAGTGGCCGTGCAGACCGTGACTGTAGCGCCTCAATCCCATCGGCGGGGGTTCGAATCCTCCCTCGGGCGCGGGTGTTTGTGTTGTCTTAAAATAACTATCTCTCCCTGTGCGAGAATCGCTTATATTGTGAGAGCACTAAATGGTTAGTAGACCGTGTGTTGAATACTGAAGTCTGGGTCGATAAGCGAGATGCGCATGGATTGCCGAAGTTGCTGAAACGACCGACATGAGCGGGAAGTTCTGGATCGAGTTCTAGTTCCACACCAATTGAACGTCACGTTAAACTATAGGCGCTATTGAAAGACTTTCTTTCACAATTTTGTTCTTGTTTTTGAGACATTCAGTCAGAAAACTAGAATAATCCATGTCCTTACGCTACTCCACACTCTGCAAGCTTCTTCATCTCTGAATAACGGCAACCCACATTCATTTGAAACTACGAACTGTACTCGTCTCTCGGCCCACCTCTGCATTTTTACCCTCACGCTCCCAAATGTTCAAATGTTTGTTAAGCTTATGGGACTTGAATGCGGGGTCATCAGACCCTAAATTTACAAACTACTTATCAACTAACTTATACTAACGTGGCGCTCCAGACCGCCCGGCTACTCCCGCGCGGTCCTCACCCTACTACACTGACGATTCCTTTAGGTCTTACAAGGAAAGCTAACTATCACACCCTCTCATTTTTAGTGGTAAGATGGTGTAATAGATAACTTGTCGAAAAATGCACAGATATCAAGCATGAAAACAAGAAGGTGTGCGGCACTGTAAAAAATAAATAAATAAATAAAAGTCGCACTGACGTGTTTTACGGCCCTCTTTAAATTTGGTTGTAGTTTTATGATTTTTTGCAAACATTTTGGACAAAAATAATAAAAATGTAAATAATAAAAAATTATGGGCTATACCATCACGACTCTACTATTGTGATAATATCTATGCCCTCAACACGTAATACTATTTCTGACCGCATATTAACAAACAGCCAAAATTATTTGATATTTCACTTTATCTTTGACAAACATACTCTTCTTTCTTACTTTTTTCCTATTTAAACTATTATTTTTATAGCTCTCCCACATTTTCATTATATTTTTCCGTTAAAATATTTTCACCTATCTTGCCTTGGTAGTTTGCTCAAAGTTTATTTTCTTTGCCTGTAATGATTACGAATGACTATACCCTGGACGGAACATTTGCAGTTGGGTCGAGTGACTATAGCCTAGATGGAACACGGCGTACATTTAGCGTTCGGAAATCAGTCGCGTGACATCCGTCGCCCAAAACTCTCTTGTTCATACACCATCTTGCTTTCTATTATAGCTCAAGCGTTGTCATTTAAAAGCAATGCCTCACTTATAATTATTCATTAGGACAATGAATTATAATCTAATGTCTACAAACGCCATGTTAGCAGATAATAACGGCCATCTATGGTACACCGTAGCGTAAAGGGCGACGAATTAGTTTGTGAATTACAAGTATTGTTAGACGATGATTCGAAACATGCTAAGACGCGGTGGCTCAGCGCGCTCGGTTGTCAGCATGGTAGCTTGACGCCCACTGTAACGAGAAAACTGAGTGAGCGACGAAACGATCAAAATAGAACAAAACTTACCAACGTTCACAATGTACCGATCGAACCGAAGAACAAATGAAAAGAAAGAAAACGAAAGATGGTTCAACGCCATCTGTAATTAAAAAACTGAGCAAAATTCTCAACGAACAACCCAGAACAAACATGAACAAACGACCGCAAAGCATCGATCTCCCCGAACACAAAAAATATAAAAAGAAATATAACCACCACTGACAACTTTTCCCCTCTTGCTTCCTAAAAGGTTTTCGCACACACACTCTTGTTAACTGAACACAACTATATTCTGTAAGATTCCGAGTTGTTCAAAGTTAACAGCACTTTCTCTGTAAAGTGCATTTGTTCTGTTTCGATAACATGCCTTGAAATACATACCAACGAATTGTAAACATATACTAGGAGAAAACAGGTAATTTGTTGCAATGTATACACTTCCTTTCCGTTTCAATAAGGAACGGTAGTTGCCTTAGAAATCTAGGACTGCATTCATATATGAACTACCAGTATCTGCACGCTGTTTAGAATATTCATTATCACTGTATCCTCCTCGTTCTTGTGCAAATGATTCAGAAGTTCAGTTCGTTGTTACGTATTTCACGGCATGTTCACGAAATAGAACAAACGCACATTTTAGAAGGAGCACCCTTACATGTGTACAATTCTAAACTTTACAGATCATAGCTCTTTTTAATTAATTAGGGTGCCCGATGCTGTTTTAGGAGCCAAGGCAAAAAATGATTGGTAGGGGCGGGTACCGAACTACCGATCATGAGCATCACAACCTAACGCGCTGCACACTACACTACGGGCGAGCGTTCTGTAACTGTTTCTTAACTCTCGTACTATTGATGGTAGTTGTTAATTGCTAATGTGGCATTTTAGACACTAGGTTATAATTTTTAGTACTAACAACGACGTGTTTTTGTTAATTCTTCAGTGCGCAATTGCTTTGAAATGACAATGCGTAAGTTATAATACGAAAATCATAAAATACCAAGAAAGATGGCGTATGCCAGAGAGAGTTCTACGCGAGGAATGTCACGTGACATCTCCGAACACCTGGCTGACGTAAAATCAAGTGACGGTGTCAAATCGCCGTTACTTTTGCAATTATATCTGTAACGGTGCGAATTATGAAAAAATATAAGAGAGCAAAGTTGCAGAGAATTTTCTCCTCCACAGATTTGGTTATTCAGTTTTCGTGTCAGATGAACGGTTTATTCGCGATTAAAATTACATTGCAAACGACTTTTTTTAGTGTTACTAACGTATTGTTTGTCCAAAATATTTCGAAAGGGAGATACAGGTCTCTGGCGGCCAAGTATTATGTTTCTAAAATTTGGTGCCCATCGGTTGAACGGTTCGACCTAAAATGTGGGCACACTTCACAGACAGACGGACGTGGTTAAATCCCCGTTATTTTTGCAAATATCTCTGAAACGATACGAGATATTAAAAAAAAGAAAAAAAACATAAGAATGCAAAGTTGTAGAGAATTTTATGCTCTACAAATTCAGTTATTCAATTTTCGTGTCTGACGAATGGTAAATACGTTGTTTTCATTTAAATTTCGAGCTGTCAAAAGACGATCGAAAAGGCCCACTTTTAGTGTTTTTACCGTAAACTAAAGTGGGTCAAAAAAGTAAAATACAAAGAGTCAGCGACCCAAGCGCACATTTCTAACAGTGGCGTCTGTGATGTGGTCATAACTTGGATTTCGAAGCGGTAGATCCTTGTTTAAGTATTCGACGCTTTCTATACTTTTATTTTTTGTACACGTTCCTCCACACCATGGCCTAGTAGTGGAAGAGTATTTTCAATACAGGAATAGGATACTTCTCTGTTGAAGTTATTGAATGTTCTTAACAATAACGTGTTTCGCGCTCGTGGTGCAAGTTCATATGAAGATATCTGTAAATAAAATACAATTACTGTTACATTAAACCAACTTTAATATGCTCGCTACCCATCTAGCACCGTTTATACAGTAAATGAAACGGAGTAGAATGCAACACTTTTCTTTGATCTGTAAAGGCTGTATTAGTCAAGATTAAAATCATTTAAATTAACTGCATTAAAGCGGCTTGGCCGCGGCGGATTAGCCGTGCGCACTGGGGCGCCGTGCTGCGGTGCGCGCGGCCCTTCGCCGTCGGGGTTCGAGTCCCCCTCAGACATGGGTGTTTGTGTTGTCCTTACGTTAGTTTAACCTAGTTTAAGTAGTTTGTAAGTTACGGACTAATAACCCAGCAGTTGAGTCCGATAGATTTACAAACATTTCAACATTTGATTTGAAAGCGGCTGATCGTTTGTGTCAATTTGTTTTAAAAATGGAATCTCAAGTGAAACGGATGGATATAAATATGACTTTATATACAGATTGATTATAATTAAAGTTATACTATGAAAACGCTGTAAAAATAACGCCACTGGTGTCAAATTGACACGGAATATTATTGAAAATGGGGGTAAACGTACGGCAGAAGATAAATAGTGTGAAAATTTATCAATAGATGGCACTGTAAGCGTGATCATTTAATACTGGTCGACTAAAATGACAAATGAGTCATTCAGCTATGCCTAAGGTAGAAGTTAGACGTGAAATACACTGTGAATCCTCCCTGGGGATGGGTGTATGTGTTGTTCTTAAGTTAGTTTAACTTAGGTTCAGTAGTTTGTAAGCCTAGGGACTGATGACAATAGCAGTTTGGTCCAATAGCAATGCCTAAGGAAGGATTTAGACGTTAAAGAGACTGTGAGTCCTCCCTGGGGCATGATGTATGTGTTGCCTTTGGGTTTGCTTAACTTGGTTTAAGTAATTTGTAAGTGTAGGGACTGATGATCATAGCAGTTTGGTCCAATAGCTTTAAGAATATTTGAACATTTTTATGCAGACTATACTACTCAGTGTGTACAGATGTAAATGTGTGATACTGCTAATTATGCAGTAACGTAACTGTTTATGACGTGTTAGTCGCTAAATAAATTTGGTTGCTATATCTGCAGTTCTTCTCGGTGTTACATATTTTGGATGGTCAGTTCTTAAAAAGGAAATCTGCCAGCGGTACAACTGGAAATAACGTGGAACTTTTTCTCAACAGAGCAATAAATTCCAAATATGCCGGGAGGGTCGGAGAAGGTTTCTCCGATGGAATACAACGCTATTTTGAAATTTTTCTATAAAGAAATTAATATCACATTCAGCTATCAAGCAGTTTTCTTCTCTAACATGTTTCGTAGCGTCCACTATCACTGTCTTTCACCTAACTTCCTGAATAAAGTTTGCTAATGTATGGACTGCTAATACAAATATATATCTGTCGACAAGTAACATCTGAACAATATTCAGATCACGTGAGACATGCTTATTTTCGTTGCCAACATACATAACTCGATGGAACTTGGGACATGGGATTAGATTAGAAAAATTACATTTATTTCCAATTGATGCATAGTGAGGGATGATCCTGGATATAGAACATGTCAAAAACAAGAATACGAAATAAATACGTACAAAATGAGAACATATACGCTATTTCACCTTCCACAGATACCAAATGAATTGCCCTTCTGAAAGTGGAATCGATGAAAAAAACCAGAAGCATTTTAAATGGATACAAAAAACTTGTTAGCAAATAATAAATGTTAAACATGTTTAGAGCCATTACATTATTCTTAGGCTATTGCAGCCACTCATCAACATACAAAACTAAAATAAAAATACATATATAAATATTTATTTATAGTAATCGTTTTAAAGCAGAAGTTGGTTTGTACACAGTATTCGTATAAAATGATATTATTAATAATGTACACTCTTTGACAAAAAACCTGGCCGCCGGCCGGCCGCCGCTGAGCCTAAGTCCGAGCCGACCGCGACATGGGACAATAAAAGTGGCCGCGCTGATTCGCTCTAAGTCCAGCTATCTGCACAATCTGGCAACACTGCAGACTGCGGGAGTTCATACAGCACTTCTTGTGTGCAATTAGAAGATAACTGAGTCAGATCCCTCCTTGGTCTTGCGGTAAAGTGCGCGACTTTCATGTTCAGTATTAGCGATCGAAACCGACTGTTGACAAAAATTTTAAATTCACGTCACTCGTGCATGCTGATGCCACATGTGTAAGGGGAGCATATGCGTAACGTATTTCATTTTTGAAACACTGGTAATAACATTTCGGCCCAATAACATTGCCACCTCTGGCCGCAGCACTTGGCACAGCTCTCCGCGGCCCATATACCTCGCCGGCAGCAGCGGTGGCGGCGCTACACAGCGCTGCCTCGCCCTCTGCCCACAGCGCCTGCCGCCGCTCATCGCCCTGGATACGTAAAATGCTGTAGTGTTGCTAAGTGGTGATCCACAAAAAAGGTTGCGATTCGTATTTCATACAGGATATAACGAATCAGACCACCTATTTTGAATGATGAGCATATTATACATTAGAGAGGCAAAAAATTGTCATTCTCCAATCCAATGGCACTCTCCGATGGTTAACACTTATTTGTGGTTTAAATCTCGATCCTTCTCCTTTCAGAAAAGCCTTTCATGTAATTTGTTATTGTCATCAGTTCATATGTTTTCATCAATACACAATATGTTACTCACTAAAATGTTTTAGTGTCGTTATTTCACTCCGTACGGTAAATGTATGAGCTAAATTATGTGAATACGTTTCAGTGCACGTTCTAAAGCAATACAGGCACACTGCAAGGTTCGTGTCTTCATGTCTCATTTCTACAGGAGATATTTCACATCAATGGAGGTGAATTCGAATTTCCTCGAAGGCGTTTGTATGGTGAAGCGAAGAAGACATCTAATACCATTTCCATAATTTGAAGTCGACCTTTCTGAAAGACTTATTGTATAAAGTTTTTCTTATGATTCCATTAAAGAGTTTCTTCTTGCAATCTGCAGCGTATAGAGTAAAGTAAAATGAAATTAACTTCCATCTCCAACAGCACTTTCTCCAACCAAGATTAGAACTGCCGCCTCACACCAGGCTTGCATCACAAGACACAAGCAGTCCCACACAGCCAACCACACACTGCCGCAGATTGCCCTCAGTCTCTCACATATTGAATGCTTAGCCTCTAATGCATCGTGAAAGAACCTGAAAGTCACCTACACAAATAACTGCATTCCTTGAGTGCAAAAGTTAAATTTCTGTCTCTCATTTCACGTCGCCATTACAAATCATTAGTCATGAAAGTAGAAAAGGAATGTCAAGTGAACTTAGTGAGACAATTCAGTACCACTTGAGGAAGTAACTGCACTGTCACAGTGTTGCCAAATATCAGCAACGATGTTGCCAGTTCTTAGCTGTACTAGGAAGACCTGTGTAGCGATAAGCGACGCGAAAGCGCGCTAGTCTCATGCAGGCTTCTAGAGAGGAGTCGCGCATTTCGGTTAAGATGCGGCGCTATCTCCTGATAGATTCCGTCGTGACATTTACGATGCAGATATTAAATTCGTCCAATGAGGCCGAAACTATCGTTTAAATTTTTTGAAGCTTTACTGCATTATGATATATTTTCAGCAAATGACTAGAGAAAAAAATACTGATATTGTGATTGCAACATACGACAAATCAAAGACTGAGATACGTAAACATGCATCACGATTACAGTTTTATCCCCCTCCCCCCCAAAAATAAGACTAAAACAATTGCTTTGATACATTTCGATAAAAGCTAATTTTTTGATGAAAAGTTACCGGAAATCAATGATGCCCCATCCGTCTCGAAAAACTTCGCAACTTGAAAGCGACTGCGTTTCAAAATGCAGCCTTACGGCTGTACAAGTAATATTTCATGTCTTCTACGTGTTGGTTTGCTTGAAAGCCAGAAGAAACATAGTTGTTTGTTAAGCTTATGGGACTTAACTACGGGGTCATCAGTCCCTAAACTTACAAACTACTTATGAACTACTTACGAACTAGGACGGCACAAATATCCATGCCCGAGGGGGGATTCGAACCCCCGACCGTAGTGGCCGTGCTGACCGTGACTGGAGCGCCTCAGTCACCTCGGCCACCGCGGCCGGCGAAACATAGTTAACTGATTATTTGTGCAACACAGTAATTAGTATTCAGTAGACTGGATATTTAAAATTACGGCCATGAACACAGAAACTATACTGTATATGTGGGAAACGTGCAATTCTGATGTTTTTCCTCTGCAAACATATACATATAATCTATAGACTACTAAGCAGCTTGTTGATTTCGTAGTGTTACAACCTTTATGGGCGTCACGATGTTAAATCAACAGAAATTGTTACAAACATTTCACCTACTTTCTCCTATTGTCCTATTTTTCGTCAAACCACACATTCTTTCTGGTCTCTTGGCCACATGGGAAAGAAAGCTTTTGCAACTGAATTAATGATAATAATGATAGTAATCAATGATGTTTATGGCATTACAGCAGAATGATAAAGATTACAATAACAATAGAAAATGACGATCTCTTCGTTGACACACTGCAATGAGTTTTGGTTGCTGAATGCCATTTAGGATATTTTTCAGAAGAGAAAAATAGACCTGAAGCCACACACATCACTAGTCCAACGATACCTCATTAATCAACTATGCTTGCTGTAGATGAGAAAACGAGAACGGCGCCACCGAGCTAAAATGAGATTACTCGCTCAGTTATCTGACATTTGTTGGCAGTTAATACAGACAGTCCCGACATAAAACACAAAATTGTTTGCAATTTAAGGAGGGGGTAGAACTTTCTGCGATAGAAAATTTAATTCGGGATAACAGAGTCATTTAAATGCAATGACTAATCTCATATCCTCATGAATATTGGAAAATACCTCGAATTCTGGAACTAAGGGAACGATCAGAGTTTCCTAGCAACGTAAGAAATACTGCTAAGCTATAGGAAGAATTTCTTGGCCATCCCACAATATCCTCATTCCTACAAACAGCTTGCTTCAACTGGTTTTTATCCATGCTGCGCTGCCAACGCCCATTCTAAGTAAGGCTTCAGTCCGAAAGCAGAAAACATCATTAAAAATGCTGATGAATAGATGACTTACGTTCATTAACTTCTGGGGAGAGTTTCTTTCAACGAAACGGAGAAAGTGTGAAATGACTACTTTCTCCAAAGTTCCTACGGACTTTTGTCCCAAATTGGACGTATATACGTTCAATCTTGTCATACACGGCTCACATTCCAGGAATATCACCAAAATGAGCATCTGGCGGGTACCTTCCTTCTTTCTTTCGTGTCTCGTGTGCAATAGAGCTTACTTTGTTCATGTTTCCGTGTGTTGGTACAAATTTTGCAGTTCATTTCAAACCAACTTCCCTCTGAACAAGAGACCTTGAACTTTCAACTTAACTTAGAACTGGATGACACTGCTTCATTAACGCCATTTCTTAATTGGTGTGTGGTGGAGGGCAATTTTTATACAACTTCTGTTTCCGTCTGTTTCTCTTCCAGTCGTGAATGGTTCGCCGTTAAAACTGTTTCTGCTAAGACTTAGTGTGAGTTCATATCGCCCTATCTTTTAGCTTCGCGATCTTTTCGTGACTAATACATAAGAGGGGTCAGGTGAAATAGAAATAAAACAAATGTATCGAATTTCTCTGTTGTATTCTCATAAAAACGGTTGAAACTGAATGAAAAATTTCCCACATACAAAATTTGAAAAGTGTAAATTAATCATTCAGATGGAAAATGCATAGAAAAGTGGTTTTAAAATAGACTAAGACGTATAAAGTAGCTTTTGTCCACTCGATAATTGCTACCGCGTTAAGGATAGTTCCAATAAATTTTCGAATTTTTAATAGCTATGTCAGACATCATAATAACACTGGAACATAAAGTGTTCTTTGCATCATGAGTAATGCTAACAGTAGCGTTCAGTGGCCACCAACGTGAAGGGTAATTTATTTCATTAACGTTCTGAAGTCGATAAGAGGTATGACGTGGTGGGGGCAGCCACGGTCGTTTTGGCAAATGCGGCACAACAAGCGAACGAAGGCGCGCACGTCTGGAAACAGAGAAGGCGGAGCGCGCCTGCTGGAGGGATAGTTTTCGTTCTGAACAGAGGAAGCCATCAAAAGGAGCCTAACAGATATTCGGTAGACCTCTTGGAACTTACGCGTTTTAACATAAGAAATAAATGAAATTCACGAATTGCATTGAACATTGCAATGTATAGTAAATTAATGTCGTCCGATATCTGCGACGACACCGATCGAATGCTAATCTATCGACGTGAGATGCCTGGCACCTAAAATTCGACATTTAGTTTGTACTTTGAAACCTATCACCGCGCTGTAATGAACACTTGGCAATTAAAACTATGTTTAAATCGCATCCGGCCATGAGACTACGTAACATTTTATGAAATCAACGAGGCAGGCAACAAAGACAGGTCCGGAATCCATTGAGCACCTCATCAAGGAACGTGCTCAAAAAATTCAAATGGAACGCTATTTATCGTAGCAAGATGTTCTTTCAATAACAGGTCGCTTGTAATTTCCACATTGGCCTGTGGACATTTTATTTTATTAGGAAGAAAACTCGAAGGAAACTGGACAAATTTGGTTATTTAAGAAGACTTTTCTGAGACAAATTGTGAGTCTTATTGTTAGTTAATGGAGTACAGTAAACATAACGATAAGTCCTGCATATGAATCAACCATAAACCGAGACACAGTATCTCGAGCCTGAGTGGAATTACGGATCCGGATCCTAACATGCAGGACGCCAGCTACAAAAACTCGTTCATCAGGCCACCAACGTAATCAAGATTTTCCGACGTCGTAGTAGGGCCTATTGTTTCGCAACTTCGGCATCATGTAGATATTAGTCTGATATGTAATTCTGCAGTCAGTTGACTTTTTCTTGTCACCTACATTAAATATTTTGAAAAATTAACATCATAATATGCTCGTTGTAGTAGTTAACTGAATTTGTGTTCAAGGTCGTTTCATACATTAACTACTCCTACTCTCTTTCACGTTGCGAGCAATCTGCCTCAGCTGTGAGTAAATAAATGAGGTAGGGTTTATAGCAGTAATGTCTAGCTGTATAATAGTCACTTTCTGAAAACCTAGCCAATTTAGAAATCGGGGCCGTTTTGTTGCAAAAGCTGGATCTCATCATTTCGTCTCGTTACGTCTTTAATTTAACCGCTTACTGTCAAACAAAATCATCCGTGCCAACTGTCTCATGGAAACCTCATAGCAGATGCTGTAGCCACCTACTTCAAGAATATCAAGTGACATCAGAAGCAAAACGAAAGAACATTTTCTTAAATGAATTTATCAATTATTCTAAAATGATGTTAAAATTTTAAATATACATAGAACAACTTATTTGGAAATCACTGCAAATGTAGACATCCCATAAAGTAAATAATAAATTCTTAAACCGTGTCAGCTGTTTTTTTTTTTTTTTATTATGAATGTTGCTTTATAGGTCCAAGACCGTTTTCACGTTTTTAAAGGCCCGTCTTTAGGTGTTAATTTTTTTCATATGACAATTCATTATAGAGACACAAGGTTCTAATTGCTTTCATCTGTCATGGGAATAAAATTTCATTAATTAGGCTCAGATATATGGAAGCAGGCCAACAGAAATCATCACTGTTATTCAGAATAAAAACGTTGGACATTAAAACGTGGGACAAATAGTCGCGTAATTTTGATTACTTTATTTTCAATTAAACCAGTAGATAGCCGACGAAGTGAAGAAGTACAAACCAAAGAAAACTGTCCAAAGAATCGAAGAAACCGATAGATGATGGATTTGTATTTTGCTTATCTTTGCATCAAGTATTACGGCAAGGTAATACGAATATGAACAACCACCCAGATTCTCTGTTTTGTTACAGCTTCATGAGGACTAAATTCATTTAGGTAATATTCCTTGAATGTGAGACGCGTTTGACAAGACTCAACGTAGATACAGTCCACCTTCGGACAACAGTGCCTAGTATCATTGGAGAAAATCATGGTTCGCATTACTTTTTCGTTTTGTTACAAAAAGCTCTCACTGAAAGTTGATGAGAGTAAGTTATCAATTCATCATCATTTCTTCTCAATGCATGGCTAAAAGCCAGTTGAGGCCAGATGCTAGTAGGATTGATAATATTGTGGGCTGTCGCTTTCAAGATGTGAAGTGTTTGATACCTTACTGTTTAGTGACGGATGGTGCAACGTTCATTTCCAGTAACTCATAAAAAATTGCTTTTGTAGATATCTAACATAGTAATTGTTTAGTCTTTTTTTGGGGGGAGGGGGGTGAAACTGAAATCGTGATGGAAGTTTATATATCTCAGACTTTGACCTGCCGTATGTTGCAAGCACAATATCAGTATTTTTAATTTCTCTAGTCATTTGCTGAAATATCGTAATGCTGTAAAGCTTCAAAAAAATTTAAACGCTAGTTTCGGCCTCATTGGGCGAATTTAATATCTGCATCGTAAATGTGACGACGGAATCTATCAGGAGATAGCGCCGCATCTTAACCGAAATGCGCGACTCCCCTCTAGAAACCCGCATGAGACAAGCGCGATTTCGCATTGCTTATCGCTTCACAGGTCTTCCTAGTACAGCTAAGAACTGGCAACATCGTTGCTGATATTTGGCAACACTGTGACAGTGCAGTTACTTCCTCAAGTGGTACTGAATTGTCTCACTAAGTTCACTTGACATTCAAGTGTGTGTTCAAGTGTTTGTTAAGCTTATGGGACTTAACTACGGGGTCATCAGTCCCTAAACTTACAAACTACTTATGAACTACTTACGAACTAGGACGGCACAAATATCCATGCCCGAGGGGGGATTCGAACCCCCGACCGTAGTGGCCGTGGAGACCGTGACTGGAGCGCCTTAGTCCCCTCGGCCACCGCGGCCGGCTCTTGACATTCCTTTTCTACTTTCATGACTAATGATTTGTAATGGCGACGTGAAATGAGAGACAGAAATTTAACTTTTGCACTCAAGGGATGCAGTTATTTGTGTAGGTGACTTTCAGGTTCTTTCGCGATGC
The DNA here is from genome assembly GCA_026315105.1 of Locusta migratoria. Classification (NCBI taxonomy): domain Eukaryota; kingdom Metazoa; phylum Arthropoda; class Insecta; order Orthoptera; family Acrididae; genus Locusta; species Locusta migratoria. The sequence goes on from CM048755.1 coordinate 320,398,894, forward strand.
GTTAGAGGCTAAGCATTCAATATGTGAGAGACTGAGGGCAATCTGCGGCAGTCTGTGGATGGCTGTGTGGTTCTGCTTGTGTCTTGTGATGCAAGCCTGGTGTGAGGCGGCAGTTCTAATCCTGGTTGGAGAAAGTGCTGTTGGAGATGGAAGTTAATTTCATTTTACTTTACTCTATACGCTGCAGATTGCAAGAAGAAACTCTTTAATGGAATCATAAGAAAAACTTTATACAATAAGTCTTTCAGAAAGGTCGACTTCAAATTATGGAAATGGTATTAGATGTCTTCTTCGCTTCACCATACAAACGCCTTCGAGGAAATTCGAATTCACCTCCATTGATGTGAAATATCTCCTGTAGAAATGAGACATGAAGACACGAACCTTGCAGTGTGCCTGTATTGCTTTAGAACGTGCACTGAAACGTATTCACATAATTTAGCTCATACATTTACCGTACGGAGTGAAACAACGAGACTAAAACATTTTAGTGAGTAACATATTGTGTCTTGATGAAAACATATGAACTGATGACAATAACAAATTACATGAAAGGCTTTTCTGAAAGGAGAAGGATCGAGATTTAAACCACAAATAAGTGTTAACCATCGGAGAGTGCCATTGGATTGGAAAATGACAATTTTTTGCCTCTCTAATGTATAATATGCTCATCATTCAAAATAGGTGGTCTGATTCTTTATATCCTGTATGAAATACGAATCGCAACCTTTTTTGTGGATCACCACTTAGCAACACTACAGCATTTTACGTATCCAGGGCGATGAGCGGCGGCAGGCGCTGTGGGCAGAGGGCGAGGCAGCGCTGTGTAGCGCCGCCACCGCTGCTGCCGGCGAGGTATATGGGCCGCGGAGAGCTGTGCCAAGTGCTGCGGCCAGAGGTGGCAATGTTATTGGGCCGAAATGTTATTACCAGTGTTTCAAAAAATGAAATACGTTACACATATGCTTCCCTTACACATGGGGGATGAGCATGAACGAGTGACGCGAATTTAAAAATTTTGTCAACAGTCGGATTAGAGCGCTAATACTGAACATGCAAGTCGCGCACTTTACCGCAAGACCAAGGAGGGAGCTGACCCAGTTGTCTTCTAACTGCACACAAGAAGTGTTGTATGAAATCCCGCAGTCTGCAGTGTTGCCAGATTGTGCAGGTAGTTGGACTTAAAGCGAATCAGCGCGGCCACTTTTATTGTCCCGTGTCGCGGTCGGCTCGGACTTAGGCTCAGCGGCGGCCGGCGGTCAGGTTTTTTGTCAAAGTGTGTACATGCATCAAAGGTTTTCGCTAATAATTTCAATAATAGAGTAGAAGGAGTAGACCATTAATAAATTCTGTAGACGTTTCTTAAACTAAACTTTATCATAAGGAAAAGTTTTCTAGATTGTTTGCATGTTAATGGAAGTGTGTACTGATGAGTAGTGGACGATTCTCTAGAGAAAAATAAGCGACTTTCAGTCTTTGTGAAAGGTACCCTTATTTCTAGATTTCTAGATGAAACACGTCCACTGATTGTGTCGTTGTGTTCCATTTTGATCTATTCTTTAACCTAAAATGTTTCTGCACCATTAATGTTATCTATCTGTGTGTTAATTATTTTATTATTTTTATTAACGATCAATGCTCCATGTTTATCCCATATTTATGTATGTCTCCACTCATTTGATTGATGGTATAGTATGGTACCAGCGTGTTTTTGGACATACGTTGGTGTACGCAGCACCCCTGGGCCTTGGCGCCCCAGGCGACTGCCTGGGTCGTCCCACCCTAAAGCCGGCACTGGCGGTACGTTACAATGCTGGAACACATGAAAGCAGTGGAGAAACGAAGTTTCGGCGGCGTCTTGATGAGATGGCGGTTTTTTTTTTATCACAAATTTAAGTATACTGAGCACTAAATGAACTCATGTGTGGGGAGGCAGCAGCTCACTATTCTTAAGTACCACGTGTTGTGCGACCACACCGAATTTCATAGCATTTACAAAAAATTTTAGAAATGCGCGAGAAATGAATGCTCGTATGGCTGTAGCCGAATGGATTGGCCTAGGCTTCACACAGCATGAGAGAGGCACCCGGGTGGCCAGACTTGCTGCTGCGAGTGTTGCGTTCAATCTCTAACAAAAATGCATGTGGGGGGAAAAATGTGTATCCTAAGAGAAAGACTCGAGGGGTTACTGTATGATATTTGCATAACCATGATAATTATTACTGTGTAGGATTTAGTAATACTTTAGACGTGAAACATGTTCTACTTAATTTAACCAAGTTTTAAGCTGTTTCTTGCGGGAAAAAAATCATGTGAGATATGCTGAGACCCCCTCTCCACCACATGAAATTTGGTTCGACTCCCTCCCCCCCCCAAAAAAACAGCTAACTTAATTAACGGACGCTCTGTAAGGGTGACAAGTGGGCGACTCGACCGGGGCACCCTGGATGGGTAAGGCCGGCCCTGTGTACCGCCAGGTATTATTCGTGTGTGTGAATGAATGAATGTATTTTCAGCTACCCATTATGTATTTGAAAATTTCCTCCCACATTACCTCCATATTCATAAAGGGCAGAAACAATTAAGGGCAGTAATTTTATGATTTGATTCACTTTTGTACAACGTGTGTGCTTAATTTGGTCTCCCCACAATTATTTGCTTGTTCAGTTTACTGAATAGATTATGATTTTAAAGTATCAACATTCTGCTTTATGATTTCATGCTCCCTGTTCCACGTTTAATTATCTATCCATTTATTTTTTAACATTGATTTTGTGTTTGTTAAAACGTTGGCTGTTCCCTTAAGGAGTGAGCAGTTAGATAATTTTCCATTGTGCATGTACTGTGGCCACTCGTAAAGTAATTTAGAGCAGCAGTGAGCATTTTAAGTTATATTTGCAGATCCCAACTGCCCGACATCTTGCTAAGAAAACTAACAGGCTACATTCATAGTAATGGTGGAATGAACTTTTGGTTTGAAAATTATATATTTCAATGACAAATTTCGTTAACAAATAAAAACACTGAAGAGACAAGGAAATTGGTACACCTGCCTAATATCATGTAGAGCCCTCGTGAGGATGCAGAAGTACCGCAAGACGACATTACATAGAGTCGAAAAATGTCGGAAGTAGTTCTGCCTCCTGAAGGGCTGTACACAAATCCGTTAAGAAATCTCTTCTGAACAGCACGCTGCAAGGTATACTTTTATGTTCAATAATATTCATGTCTGGAGAAATGGTGGCCAGCAAAGGTGTTTAAACTCTAAGAGAGTACCTGTAGCCACTCTGTAGCAATTGTGGACTTTGGGGCATCGCATTGTCCTATTGAAATTGTTTAAGTCCATCGGAAAGCATCATGGGCATGAATGAATGAAGGTGGTCATCGAGGATGCGTACATGCGTGACAACCATCAGAGTGGTAGCTAGACATATAAAGGATGCCAATCGCTCCAACTGCACACGCCCCCCACCATTACAGAGCGTCCACTAGCTTGAACAGTCTCCTGCTAATATGCAGCATCTATGGATTCATGAGGTTGTCTCCATACATGTACACGTCCATCCACTTGATGCAATTGAAACGAGACTCATCAGACCAAGCAACATGTTTCCACTCATCAACAGCCAAATGTTTTTGGCTCCGAAAGCCCATACTGCTGATGTTTCACTGTGTGACGGGGGATGGCCGTAGTGGATTGGCTGGGTGTGGGGAAGTGGTGGATTAAGACTCGTGGTGCCTAGGAAAATACAATTTATTTTTTTATTAGTCTCTTGTGGTTTCTGGCTCCTCTGCCTGTGACTCGGGCAGGCATTGCAAGAGGCAGGCAGAAGTGCTGGCTGAGGCGCAAGGCCGGCCAGCAGACGTAGCTCGGATTCCGTTGACTGAGGCTGACGGTAGACCTCGCCACACTGCTCTGTGTGGTGCAGCCGATGGAGACATGTGCCACTCTGCTGTACGCCTCGGGGGCACTGACCCCGCTCTGATGTAGGCTGATGACATCTCGCTGCTTACCGGTGTCGTGGTGTCTGATGGCGCATGCTGAGAAAAGCCCCTCTGGCCACCAGCCCAGTCCGCGTGATGATGTCGGAGTGGAGTGGCGGCCTTCCAGAGCCATGCCGGCTGAAGGTCCTCACTTCGACACCCGCTGTCGATGCCGTGCTGACCTGTTAGGTCGCGGCAGCGACATCTGGCTTAGAGACGTTTCCGTCACCGCATTCTATATCACTGTACGCCCACAGCCCTATACAATGACTATAAGTACTGACTTTCTGCTGAAGTGTTGCGCGAACCAGGTCAGGCATGTCCTACTTGAGTACACCAAGCTCTGAGGCTCTGCATACCGTCGGTCGATGGCCTCAGGGCGACGACCGCGTTGTCGCAGTTTCCGAGTTACTGCCATCAGCAGACTTGTTTCGACATCTTCTGCTTCTAGAACATGTACTCGCGAAAATTACAATACAACTTCACTTGTTACTTGCTAAAATTAACAAATATCTCAATACATCTACAGTTGAATGGTTTGCTCGCTTATTGAAAACGACAGCAATTTGCAGAAGGGTTCCCCTTTGTCACGTTGAATGGTTCTCTTCAGTCGTCGTTGGTCACGTTCTTGCTGGATCTTTCGCCGGCCACAGAGATGTCGGAGATTTGATGTTTTACCGGATTCTCAATAGCCACTGTACAAACATGAAATGGTCATACGAGAAAATCCAAACCTTATCACTACATTAGAGATGCTGTGTCCCATCTCTCGTGCACCGACTGTAACACCTCGTTCAAACTCACTTAAATCTTGATAACCTGCCATTGTAGTAGCAGTATCTGGTCTTCTACAGGCGTTGCCGACCACAGCGTCATCTTCTGAGAGTGTTTGCATATACTTGCTAATGCCAGTTTCCTTGGCCCTTCAGTGTTTATTGGGGAATCAGTAGTTAACATCTCCAATTCCTTAAACAGCCCTCTGCAAATAATTCTTACTGCATGTTTTTGGGGTAGGTAAACAGCTTGGCTTGCGGTGCGACGTTACCCCATAAAATAATCCTGTACGATATTATGTGCAGAAGTGGAGTGGCCGAGCGCTCTAAGCGCCTTGCTGCGGAGCGCGCGGTTGTTTGCCGTCGGAGGTTCGAGTCCTCCCTCGAGTAGAGGCCGTCAAACGCGGCCTCGTTCCCGCCAGCGAGACCGCCGCGCCCGGGCGTCGGCCATGCTGGAAAAGCAGTCTATAGTGCGATTAAAACTACTTTGTACTTGACAGCTCACCGCGCGCGTGTCCTTGAGAGGTGCGGGCCAACCCCACGGCGAGCTCAATACCCCCCACCCTGCATAGTTGCCACTGCTTCCTCGCTAGCGGTCAGTAGCTGCTAACACGTGGTGTTGTGCGCGTCGTGTCGTGAACTCCGTGTTATATTGCCGTCTGCTTTTCGTCTGTTTCGACTGCGCGCGCGCGCGCGCGCGCGCGCGCGCGCGCGTGTGTGTGTGTCAGATTACTGCAGTGTCCGTGCGTACGAAATGTCCGAAAAAATAAGCGGGGGCGTCCTAGAATCCATAGTCCGAATTCATCTTTGAAAAAAGTCTGCGAAGGAATACCATTACGAGGACAATCGCGTGAATACGTGTGCAACGCAAGACAATATTTTGAGATGGAAAAGGAGAATGGAGGGCCTCTTTATTTCCATTAATAAGGTTGTCGAGAGGACTGCAGCGGCATTAAAAGTAGGCACAACAACCTTTATTAATATAGGAAAGGAACAAAATGAGCCGGCCGTGGTGGCCGAGGGGACTGAGGCGCTCCATTCACGGTCTGCACGGCCACTACGGTCGGGGGTTCGAATCCCCCCTCGGGCATGGATATTTGTGCCGTCCTAGTTCGTAAGTAGTTTGTAAGTTTAGGGACTGATGACCCCGTAGTTAAGTCCCATAAGCTTAACAAACATTTGAACATTTTTTTTTAACAAAATGAAAAACCGAATGCACATTCCAATCCCTCAAATCTTAATTCGGAACCGCCAAGTCTAGGAAGTCCGGGAAAAAAACGACGTGTCGAGAAACGTGTGACCAATCTTGATTCTTTCGTTTTCTTACTTTTTTTTGTATTTGAGGTTATAAACAGTTGTGGTGCGTTATCTACGTTTGCTAATGATACTTTGATGTGGTAAGTAAGTAATAACATCAAAATATCATTAGCAAACTTAGATAACGCACCAGAACTGTTTATAACCTCAAATACTAAAAAACACGTAAGAAAACGAAATATTGTAAAACGTAATTATGTATATATTCCAGGCCACTGAAGATGCCTTACAATAAAGGCCAAATGCTTATGGAAAAATAGTGTTGTTAATCAGTTGCATAAACAAATATTTGCATTATAGTATATAATTTGTAGCTTTTGGTGGTGGTGATTTCGTTATCTCGACATTTCGAGTTTTACTATTCGTTGCGAAATTCACGGGACAAGTGAAAATGTAACAGTAAGTCTCCCTAAGCGGCGGTAAATGTGCTGCATTCACCGTCCCCACCCCGCATTAATTCACAAGCATTTCAAGGATACCGCGCTAGCAGAAGCCTGCTAACAGCGGCAGCTGCCCCAGCGAACTGTCAAGTACGAAGTGGTTTAATCGCACTATAGGGAGCGAGGCGACTCGGGCATGTAGAACAGCCGACAGCAGTGCGCATGCGCACGGCCAGACCACCTCACCGCGCAGTAATTATTGCGTCCGTCCTGCACACGTCTACACAAAGGCTGCGTTCACACTGCCGGCCGGGCCGAGACGGAAGAAAGGGGGTAAATCCGTACTCTGATTTTCACGATGAAAATAATGTTGACGGTATAGAAGAACATCACACAATGTTTTATCAACGAAGTTTTCCTTAAAAGCTTTGCCTTGTCCGTAAAAAAGAGAAACTGTCTGCTTTTCATTCCGCCAGAGTTTTAGTTTCGTAACGCTCCCTACTCGATTTTTATGAAAGTACTAGTTAAAAGCCCGGCGTTTCCCGGGTATTTATTCCTTTATTCGTGCCATTTTTCAGGTATATATACATTTGTATAAGGACTGTATGCCTGTAAAATTTCTTGGGAATACATTTAGTAGTAAAGAATTAATAGATTAAAACTTGGTGAGAGAAGGGGCGCTTTCCCATGAATGTTACTGTTTATGTGCTCATATCTCATGAACATCGTGTCTGAATGTGATACAATTTAGAAGCTACATTCAACTATATATGTGTATACTCTCTGTAAAATTTCCTGCGGCTACAATTTTTACTGTACAAATTATAAATTGTAACGTCATACCGAATGCCGTAGTTTTAGTCCATGAACAGCGGAACGTTACTGTTTACGTGCTCATATCTCATGAACGACGTGTCGGAATGTGATACAATTTAGCAGGCCGAGGGGACTGAGGCGCTTCAGTCACGGTCTGCACGGCTACTACGGTCGGGGGTTCGAATCCCCCCTCGGGCATGGATATTTGTGCCGTCCTAGTTCGTAAGTAGTTCATAAGTAGTTTGTAAGTTTAGAGACTGATGACCCCGTAGTTAAGTCCCATAAGCTTTACAAACATTTGAATTTGATACAATTTAGAAGATATATTCAACTATATGTGTGTATACTGTCTGTGAAATTTCCTGCGGTTACAATTTGTAGTGTACAAATTATAAATTGTAACGTCATACCGAATGCCGTAGTTTTACTCCATAAACAGCGGGAAAGTTGTAAGCCAGAAACTTTTTTCCTTTCATCATTTTGCTATGGTTGACAGAGAGAAAAAGTTTAATAAAGGTTTGAAATTATGTTTAAAGTTTGTTGCAAGTCGATAAGTACTCTCATTCTCATATAGCATATTTTAAAGTCTCACCGCATTATGTGCCAGTTTTCTGTGATTCCTATTGTTTATGACGTCATATCTTCTTAAGAATGTGGCGTATGTGATTATTAATGCCGCAGAAATTGTTACCTCCCGGTAAGGAATGTGTATACCACATTTGGTTGAATTCGGTCCAGTGGTTTAGGAGAAAATAAGCAGCATTGTCTCTAAACGCAGCAGTTTTTCGCGCATCTCATTGTTTATGATGTCATATCTCGAACTCTTTGTTGTATGTGATTCTTACACTTACGGCGACCGTCCTTATGGATTGAAGCTTGCATGTACAAAATGCCATAAATATTGGGAGAAAACTATAGATTTGTATGCAACACGTACAAATATACGGACACTCTCCTTTATATATTAGATGCGGTTAAAAAATCTGATTTTTGGACTCATGATAGTACATAATCTTAACTTTTGAATAAAATATTCACCTTTCCATAATTCATAACAGTCGTTTTCAAATGACGCTATTTGTCAAGTGCGTGCGCTTGATTTACAAATCGTTTGTTGAAAAAGTTCGATAGCAAGCAGCTTAGTGTTCTATGTATTTTAGACCTTACCTTACAGCGAGTTAAATGGAGGTCAAAGAATAAAGAAATTTTTGAAATGGTAGTCACACTTACATCTACCTCTTGTCACAAGTAATTGCGAGTTATCTGATCGGCGTCATGTCGCTCGGCGTATGTTGAGTGTAGTGTGAAGCACTGCAGTGCAGAAAAAAATATTTTCAGGCCACGTATGTTGGTCCCTCGTGATGTGTTATTAATCCATAACCAGAAAATAACTATACACTAATTTTTCTTGGATGGCGACCGATTACAATGCACAATGATCTACGATTTTACGTAAGGTAATACTTCACTTAATGAGAGGTATAAAACCAGTGCGTTGTCCACATCATACAATTGGTCGAATATATATTTCGTGTTTAGAACTACAAGAGAAGAACAAATTAATGTAAACTGCGAATTTACCGTTGATGGACTGAAATAAAATTTTCTGAAATTCTACTTAATGACTTTCTAGTTGGAGATGATAAACGGAAGAAGCCCAAAAATATACTTACATCTATTGATGCATCTGCACCTCCTAAGATGACTACCGGTATTACACTATTTAGACTTCTTTTAATTTTCGCTTCTGTAACTCTCGGAGAATGTTGTACCACAAGGTGAAACAAATTGGATACTGTGACTCACATAAAAGCGCTATCCCTCACGCCCGAGACTAAAGTAGGAATGAACAGTAAATACAGAACAGTAAAATTAAAGACATTTAGTCACCCCATTATAAGCGATGCTGCAACTTACGGCCATAGGAGTAGGTGAGGTGTGGCGGTTTTTATGTGGGACACGCTGTACTATGTTTCAACTCACATCCACTTTCAAAGAACTCTACACGGTTCTCAGAATTTATATTTATTTTGTCAGGAAGCTGTCTGATGGGAACTGCTTTTCTATGAACATTTCATGAATCACCTTATGACAATTTTCTTTTTCTCCATGGTACTTTCATTTCAATTTTTCTTCTTCGCAGATTTAGTTTAGACTCAGACACTGCAGATCAGTAAGGGATGAGAAGCAGGTGTCATTTTGTTTCATATTGTGATTAAATAACAGTTAATTAAATAACAGTTAATACTTTAACCTTTTAATGATTATTTAGTACTCTGTGAAGTTGAAGGTTCAAAATTACGCCTTACGTAACATTAAACATCCATGAGCAATATTTCAAGAGCAACATAGTCAATGAAAGTAAATGACTCATTTGAATAGTTATAAGTACTGATAATATTTCATCGGGGTACTCCGAATGTTTCACTGAACGAGGAAAGGACCTGCGCAGGAAAATAACATGGGAAAATAACAGGTAACAGTCTGATTTCGTTCCACGCATTAATTATTCAAATAAAACACAAAAATGCGAGGTGCAGTTTGTGAATAAAATACTAAAAGTCCGTAATTTGTCAATAGTGGATTGTGAGCAGCGACATGGCTCCCCATTATACGTGGTGCGTCCAGAAAGTAAGTTCCGTTTCAATTTATCAGCGCTGCAGCGCTGCGATTGCAGTTCCGCACATGCGCTGTAGACGATGTGTATCAAGGAGAAGAACGTGTGCCATTTGGAGATCGCTGTCAGTTACGTACGCTTTGTTGTGCTTGTTTGAAATGTCGGCGTTGATTGAAAATCCCGCCGCCTGTGAAATCAGGTCGGTGATTCGGTTTCTGAATGCGAGGAAAGTGAAACCAAGTGAAATTTATCGGCAAATTTGCGATGTTTACGGACCAAATGCGATGAGTGATTCGATGGTGAGAAGATGGGTCCGACAGTTCAATGGCGTGCGTAGTGATGTGGACGATGAATAACGAAGTGGGCGTCCACCTTTGGTTACAGAAGAACTGGTTCACGCGATTGATGACAAGATCCAGGAAAACTTTACGGTTTACAATTAGTGCTCTCGCTATGGACTTCCCCCAAATTTCACGATCATTGATGTTTCCAACTGGTTGAACACACAGGCGGCAGATTTCTATGAAGAAGGTATACAAAACCTGGTGCCACGCCATGACAAATGCCTGCAAAATTTCGGCAGTTATGTGGAAAAGTAGTTTAAGAGTTGTAGAATTTCGTGCAATAAAAATTTCTTCTGTATCTGTGTACAATTTCATTCTATTACCAAACGGAACTTACTTTCTCGACGCGCCTCATATGAACGGTGCACTTACTGCCTCTGGAAGTTAAGTCGCAGGATGTCAACCTTATTAGCGCCAAATTTGCATACATGATAAGCCTCCCATTACGTGCCAGTAAACCAAGTCTGCAGTGCACAACTATCCTAGGCACAATGGTAGTCTTCGTGAAGAAATACGCCTCAGTATATCTAAGGTATGTGCACCAATCCACTCAATATAAGGCATCTTACCTCTCTCAGTGCTAGCCTCCACTCTTGATCTAATTTCTTCGTTTCTAAGCAAACTAGCTGAGTTGGCGTGCTTTTCCGTCTTTTACGTGCCATGCCATCCTACTTCTTTTTCCGTGGAACTACTTGGGCTTTTCATTTCATACACTGATTACAAAAATCTTAAGCCAGAACCTTTACAAATTTACTGCTTTACATCATTCATAACAACCTTCTTTTTGCTAAAGAAATACATTTTTAATAAATTCACAAAGGGAAATTTACATTATTCTATAAAGCATAATAGTTACGATCAAAGAATATAGAGTTACATTTATGTTCTTATTGTATTTTTGTCACAGTTAAGATGAATGTTAGTGATTTATGGTGTCACAATAGGTCTGACAAGACGTTCCTTTACTTTCTATATCTGCTTAAGTACTTTACAGATCACACTTATGTGCACAATAGAGGGTTTGAACCAGTTTCACACTATCTCTCCATCGTTCCCAACTCGAACAGTGAACGAGGGGAAAGGAACACATAAATCTTTCCGAGTGAGCTATGATTCCTCTTATTTTATAGCAATTGTCATGTCTCCATATGCACGTGGATAAGAAAAAAACTTTCTCGCATTCGAAGAAGAACGCTGGAAACTGCAATACCGTTAAATCTCTTCGCCGCAACGAATAATGCTATTCCCAGCGAGTATTTAATATGTTCCGCAACTTTATCAACCTTACGTTTTCTAAAGAAGTGTATCTCGTTGAATTCCACCCGTTTTATTAAAAATATGTTCCCTCAATTTTGTCAAATATTGTCAATAACGTAGGTGAAGGGATATTCCGTTTCCGTGCTATACAGAAAATCTCCAGCTATGTGTTGATGTGATAACCTATTGATTCTCAAACCGCGCCACGGCTGTGCTATCGGAGCGTCGCGAGAATATTCCAATATCTGACACCTTCCGCAGCGCTAACGGATACAGAGAAGGCCAATAAAAATACATCCACCGGTGCTCGCGATCCGCTGCGAGATACGTATTTCTCGGCAAAGAAAAGTAGTAATTTCGCAGCGGTGGCAGAAGCGTCGTGTTTTCCGGTGAGAAACAGAGAGGCGGGAGTAATTCTGCCGTACACTCTGGTACTCTTACAAGCGGAGCGCTGGCACACACAGCACGTGTATCACACACAACACAATTTGAGGGAGACAAAAAACTAATTTCGAATTGCAAATGTGACGTTTGTTCTCGTGTTTACAAGTGAAGCCTGAATCTATTTAGTTAACCTGATCACACATCGGTTACCGAGTTTCGCTTGACAAACCTGAATGGATTATGTAAATCTGCTGTTCCGATTTACTGAATTCTGTAAAACGAGATTTTACAGTGTCTAATCGTTAAAAACAATATAGGTAAAGGGATAGAGGAATTTTTTACTTACTTTTTACTTTTCACTTTTACTTTTCATGTGGCAAGGGCCTTATCGACCACATGCCTGCTCTATGAGCCCATTTCGCAGCTTTGTGTCGAGTGCGCTGTTTGTCCAGTTGATGTTGCTGTTTATCCTAAATGTGTCTTCTCGAATGTTACCTCCCCACTTCCTTGTGAGCCTGCCTCTTCCTCTCCTAACGATTGTTTTGTTGAATATCACTCTCGATAATCCATCTTCTGTCATTCTGGCTATAAAGACTACCCATTCCAGCCTTCTCTTCTTGAGCACTTCGAAGATGTTACGATGCGATGTTTGTACAGCTCTCCTAATTCTTCATATTTTCTTATTCTCCACTCCGTGTTCTTTTCATCGTGTACAGGTCCAAAACTTTTTTAGTACTTTTCCTTCGAATGTTTACAGTTTTGCTTCATCTTTCTTTCAAAATGTTAATATTTCACATGCATATAGGGACACCGGTATAGTCTAATGGTTGATTAATATAAGCGAATTTAGAAGTTGCTGCTATGTGATCTTTTCCTTGGAATTTTGTGGAGACTAAAAAGGGTCTTGTTCCCTGTTGCTAAACGGGCATCTATTTCGGAATCTGTTCTATTGTTTAAACTAAAAAGACTCCGTAAGTACGCGAAGCGCACAACAGCCTTGCAGGGAATCCATCTACAGTCAAATGTGCGTCATTTCTCATTTCTTTGCTTATGACCAGGAATTCGGTCCTTTCAAATTTTCAAATGTTTGTAATTCTATCGGACCAAACTGCGTGGTCATCAGTCCGTAGCTTACAAACTACTTAAACCTAGGTAAACTAACCTAAGGACAAACACACACACCCATGCCCCAGGGATGACTCGAACCTCTACGGCAAGCAACCGCGCGCTCCGCAGCGAGACGCTTTAGACCGCTCGGCTACTCCACCGGTCCTTTCTTCATTAACACGTAATCCTGTTCTTTTGGCAATTTTGTAATAACTTTCCCTCATTCAGATTAATTCTGTTTTGGAATTGCTTATTAATGCTATATTATTTGCGTAGGAAAGTCTAGTAATGTTCCTGTCCTGTAGTGGGATCCCTTGAGGATTAGTTTTGGCATAGCGAGTAGAAGAGAAAGTGTGTTGACTTTCATAGCTCACCGGTTCCGCCGCCAAATGTCAGTTGCTCCTCTTCTGACCCACGGAAGTATATGTATATGTTATTATACGTGAAACGCAGCACAAAAATGCATACCTCCATTAAATATACATAATGAAATGAAATGTACGTGGACATCGGTTGTCGGCTAGTTTCTGTGTAGTTTTCGAAGTTTTTGAACATTTCATCTTCTTCCGAATTGCCGGCCGCGGTGGCCGAGGAGACTGAGGCGCTTCAGTCACAGTCTGCACGGCCACTACGGTCGGGGGTTCGAATCCCCCCTCGGGCATGGATATTTGTGCCGTCCTTAGTTGTAGGTAGTTCATAAATAGTTTGTAAGTTTAGGGACTGATGACCCCGTAGTTAAGTCCCATAAGCTTAACATTTGATTGATCTTCCGAATCTATTTAACGCCCGTGAAAAACCGGCATTTCATGTAACGAAAAATGAGCTTAGGAACGTTGTCTATCACAGCATTTAACGTTTGTAATTTCAGTACTAATGTTATCTGAACTATAATAACATATACTTCCGTGGGTCAGAAGAGGAGCAAAAAATGTCGCCCCCGTAATCTGTCGACACGGAGATTTCCAACGGAAAAGGAATTAAAAGGACGCCTTTCGATGGGGAAGTGAGTAGTGTCTTTTCTGTACCAGACCCATTATCTATAATAGATGCAGCGGAGAAACAAATAAACAATAGCTCATGATTGCCAAGTTTATCCTTACAGTCGTCTGGATTAAATTCCTCTAAATTGACGAAATCATGAACTTTCAATTTGGTGTTGTTGAAATGCGGTTCTTCTTGGAACTTCAGTTCATAAAAAATCAGCAGACTGAAGCGATTGTCTTCATCTCGAAAATAATTTTAATTGCTTATAGAGTGTGTACATTAATTCCATATGAGTATTTGAGATGCTTTACTAAACTTCGGAGATGTGTTTCGGAAGGAATCCATGCTTCTTTAAGAACACGCTGTCCGAAAGAAACTTGTCATACCAGTGCATTCTCTTATTTTTCAATTGGCATTTCTTTAACATAGTGCCAACTACTTTATTTCTTAATTAGTTTAGAACGATCTAAGAGATATGACTGAGTCGTCTTACGCTATTCATATGAGAGCTGCTTTCGCAGTATACTGATTTCGGTATTAAATGTTTTTAATTTACTCCGTCATCATACAATTTCCAGTTTTTTTTACACTTTGTTCTCTTTAATGAAATAACTGCTGCTCCGGTAACTGTTCGTTCCATAATTTTCCGCGAAAGAAGGAACGCTAGCAGACATTTCAGATTCTATTCTGTGAAAGTTTTCTTTTGCGTAAAGCTTTCGATAGATATTTCGATAAACCGGGAAATAAATGAGGAAGCGCTTCTGGTTTTGGAGACTTCTTCACCGTTAATTATGAACAAGTCTGCTTTCTTAATAAGTTCTTCAACGAAATGTGACTCGAATACAAGACAGTTTTGAAAGATATTTCTGTCTTTACGAGGAATTTCTCTCACACATTTTAAAAACCCGACTAAGGGCTTTGGAAAGTTAAAGAAAGGTTTCCCTTTCTCTGTAGCCAGACCTGGGCGATGTAACTAAACAGGTGAGGATATTTGCTTCGGGGGTTCGAATCCCCCCTCGGGCATGGATATTTGTGCCGTCCTTAGTACTAGCTAGTTCATAAGTAGTTTGTATATTTACGGACTGATGACCCCTAGTTAAGTCCCATAAGCTCTACAAACATTTGAACATTTGATATTTGGTTCTTCCTCTTATTTAAAATACAGGTAACTGTAACTCGGAACACCACTTTATTCCCACATAGTCTTCAACTTCTCAACATTAATTCATAAAATCGTAAATAAAATCACAAAATAAGCAGACAATCGCAGTGTACAATGTCCACTAAAGCAAAATCACGCCAACTTGAGTCTCAAGCGACAGTGCTGCTCGCATTTCGCGGGCACGCCACCGGTCCTATGCTGCCTGTGTTAATCTTAGTGGATTCATCACACTTTTCCTTCTACTTTCTATGGTTTTGGTTCATTCTTTATCGACGTTTTTATGACAATGTTAAATAAAATAGGCGAAATAACATCCCCTTGTCTCAGTCCAGTTTACATCTTAACATTTTCAGTTTCTCATACCGGTGTCTTTATGCTACATACAGATCCGTGTACCCACAACTTGAGTAAACGTTTTAATTTTCAGGGCATTTCAATTTTAAGTGTGGTGGAAATTATTTGATTATGAGATGCTTAGTAATAAATAGCTTGGTAAAAGATGTCTTATTAGGTACGGACTTCTTATGTAAATAAAAAACTTCTTTTACCTTCGCGGAGAAATATCTATGAGTTGAAACAGAAGAATAGAGAGAGAAAAATTTGAAACTGAAATATCTTTTAATTGGAGATGAGAATACTACTCAAGCAATAACTGATGACGATTGGGGTAAGGGTAGACCTATATGTGACTGAATAAAGGAAACAAGACAAGTCTTCCGTTGAAGGTGTAGAAAGGATTTTATAAGGAAATGCGTAGTTGGGCCTACGTCAGGGGTGCGTGGAGGTCAGCAGACCTAAAGTTATTTCTATGACCTAAGAAAGGTAATCTGAGTTTGGAGGCAGTTCCTAGGGGTTAATTATAGTATCTTATTTTGTTTGGATGTATTGAGAAGAATGGAAAGTATGAATGCACAGAAGCGTTGGAGGTCGAAATCTTGAATTAAACTGATTTATGAGTAGGAGAACGCAGAATTGCACAAAGTATACGATTAGTTTGACTACAGAGAAATTTCTGTCTGTTAATTGTAATTATGGAAGGGTTTTACATATGTAAAATTTGGAGAACAAATGTTTTATGTGTGTAGTTCGTTACGAATAATTTACTACTTTGAAAGTACAGTCGATCTGATGGTAAAGTGATTCATAGAGAAAGTGTATTACGATATAGTAGGAACACTGGAAATGACGGGAGGTTAGATGTCTTTCATAGCACATGTGCCATGATTCAGATAGATACATGAACAGTGTTTACATTTGTGTTGAATGAAATAGGTAAACTGCATTTGTATTACACCAGTCTTAGCATTTCCACTCTGTTGTGAATGTATCGTATCCACTGGGCAAGGCGTACATGATCTGATTTATGACGGTTCGGAAAAATAGATGATTTCTAAAACTACATCCAGATTGTAATTTCAACAGTTTCCACACTCCAACACTGTTGATGAATGAACTGCCAATTGATACATGTTTGATACAACAGGCTGTAACTTACTGTGCCAAATTGGCCAGCAACATGACGTAGAAAGTGGAGGTATTGTGACTTTACGGAATAATGCCTGTAGAGTCGTGCAATTTGTATATGTAATGATATTGTTTGGAAAGATAAAGGACGGGTATTTGTGCGTGACACTGGACCATGGCAAGATGTTGTAGTAGCTTCCAGAAGTCCAGGTAGGAGCGGTTGAAACCGTTTAGATGGTCGAAAGTTTGTCGAAATCGACGGAAATAGAGGGAAGGCCCATGCTTGGTACTGAAAACTGTGAGGGCTGTTAGCCGAGCGTTTCTTATAGGGGTGTCTGGAGGACATCTCTGAGTTCCACACTCCATTAATTAGGAATAAAATAAAATAAATTATAAAATTATTTAATGTAAACATTTAAGACATCTACAATGTCAGAATAATTACGCACATATCATTAATAATTTCAATATCACTAAAATTATAAGCGTTTAAGACTACTATTTAAGAATATAGAAAAATCAAGCTTAAAATAACAAAAATGTTTGTAAATCTATCGGACCAAACTGCGTGGTCATCAGTCCGTAGCTTACAAACTACTTAAACCTAGGTATACTAATCTAAGGACAACACACACACACACACACACACACACACACCCATGTCCCAGGGAGGACTCTAACCTCTACGGCGAGCAACCGCGCGCTCGGCAGCGAGACGCTTTAGACCGCTCGGCTACTCCACCGCGGCTTTAAAATAACCATCTTTTGAATGCGTAATGCAATTACAACAAACGCTGCTTTAGATGATGGCTTATTGTCTCAACCTATCATCTTGAAAGCGTTACAACTGTATATGTTTTTTAATGACTGATTTCAACTGTTATAAGTTTATAATGGAAATATAAACAGGACATCAAATTCTCCACAGCAGCACTGAAAATCCAAGCAGCTTGATTTACCTCTTGTGTATCTAATTTCGTGTGTCAATTTATTTCACAATTTGTCAGTAATTTACGTAAATATTGTGAGGCATGAGCGGAAAAACTCATTTATATAATTCATAATTTATGTAATACTAATTAATAGTCCTTTTCGTATTTAAATAATGTTACAATAGTAAGGAAGTGGTTTCAGATAGTCATTTTGTACTTAAGGAAATATCTCAGTTTAAGATGTATACGATTTTGGAAGGGATAGCGATTGGCCAATGAGAAAGCGGCCAAGGGACAGAACTGGTGGGTAGTATGTGTTTTGGGAGTGAGGAGGTGGGCGAAGGAGTGTGCGGAAAAGAGAACTCCATGTCTAGTCTTTGCAGAAGAAGGACCCTTCTGAAAGATAGGAGTCATTCGATCAGGGAGAGTGGTTAGAGTTGCACTGCAAATTGTGGCTTCTTGGGACTCTATATTTGGCGAGAACAAGTGAACGCCAGTGCAGCTGATATGTGTTTATGTTTTTACACAATAACTTACGAGTGTAGATAGGGTATTCGGGAAACTTAAACTACTTTGAACTGTTGACAGTTTCAGGTCTCCTTTTGCTTGTGAACAAGTGTTTGACGAGTATTTGGTAATCATCAATCTACAAATATTTTTGAACAGTGCCCATAGTGAAAATTTCATTGTGAGAACAGCGGCATTTACACTCTCGAGGTGAGAGAAAAGTTCCTAATTGTCGCCCAAGAAGAAAACACTGCTAATCGGAGAGTTTACGCTCCCGTCCCAGCTGGCGGCTTCATCATGGTTAATAACTTCAATTAAGCATTCTAAGAATCATGACGTTTAATGTAATAAGTCAGTGAATACTGCGAAATGTGATAGTTAAATGAATTCTTAAAAGCGATTATTCTGAAATCTCTTAATGATGAAGGGTTTTTCTTCATTTTATCTCGGTAAGCAAAATCTAAGTGAAAACGAAGACGATCAACTACGACCCGGTGTTTGGGATATTTGTAACTGAAATATATATATATAACGATTGCCTGTACAGAGCGATACAGCTGCTTCTACTGGTGGCAACCAAGTGTCATGCTATACAGTTGGTAACCGGGTTGTATTACAAATAGAGTACATCCTCTGTCAGTACGCTGTTCAGTACATTATTTACTTCACTGTAACCTATAAAAATTGTACTATACCTCATTGTAGTGCAGTTGGTAAGGACAGACCCAGAGTTGCGGAGATGTCTTGTATGTGAAAGGCAACCTTTAAATCCAGGGCGAGGACTCCATACCCTGCGGTCACCCTGGGTTTGTTTGATTTTTATCGCCCTTAATAAACGTAAAATATCCTCTTTATACGCAAATCGTGTGTGGATGAAAGTATTTATTTCGGTAGCAGACCGAACAACCACGGAAGAGAAATAAGGCGAAGAAAGCCGTAATGACCATGTTGTATAGTAGTTTCTCGGGATCTGCTACGTTGGTAGTACACGGAAGTAGTCGCGGTGGGCAGAGGCGAATGACAGGGTGATTGCGGTTCGAATGGTAGGACTGGGTTGCAAAACAAACATATGAATAGAGAACCAGAAATATTACTCAGCTTATAGAGATGAACAGTGACGATTGCTACGCTGAAATGAAAGTACAATTAGGTGTGGCAGTTTCCTATATCAACCGAATATGATGCACATCCTTGCGCCAGAGAAATAACGGACGTTTCCCAAATACCTAGGTGGTGCCTGGGCGGCAGATCGCACGTCAACTGCGAGATCCTCCTAGTCCGCAAACTGTCCATGTGAACGGCCTGGCCGGCCGCGGTGGCCGAGGGGACTGAGGCGCTCCAGTCACAGTCTGCACGACCACTACGGTCGGGGGTTCGAATCCCCCCTCGGGCATAGATATTTGTGCCTTCCTTAGTATAAGGTAGTTGATAAGTAGTTGATAAGTAGTTGATAAGTAGTTGATAAGTAGTTGATAAGTAGTTTGTAAGTTTAGGTACTGATGACCCCGTAGTTAAGTCCCATAGGCTTAACAAACATTTGATTCGAACGGCCTGTTCGCAGATTCGTCCGTGCAGCTCATGAGTGGGAATTGCGCCACCGCGGTGCTGTGTCTTCCATGATAAATGTGAGCTCTGAGATAACATTCTCCCCTCAAAACCTCCGCATGGTCGTCTTATAGTTTCTTATAAATAAACCAACTCCCACATTCTGCCGTTAATGTCGTAAATCCGTTATTTACTAGTTTCGGTAACTCATTGTTACACATCTTCAGACCCCAGTTTAGTTTACCATTATCATATAATCAGGGTCGATAAATGCTCACGTATGTAGACTCATCTTTTATACCTGTCTAACGAAGAATCAACAGACGATTTAAGCTTCTGGTGGAACAGAAATGCATGGCTGGGTGGGTCAAAGCCCCCCCCCCCCCCGGCGCGGCGGAGCGGCCGAGCGCATTGAGGCGCTATGCTACAATGCGCGAGGCCGTTCCCCGTCGGGGGTTCTGATTCCTCCCTCGGGCATGGATTTTTGTCCTGTCTTTAGTGTAAATTAGTTCATAAGTAGTTTGTAAGTTTATGGACTGATGACCACGCAGTTAAGTCCCTTAAGCTTAACAAAAAATTGAACAACGGTCCAGGTCCGTATCCCAACATTCGATGTCGGATCGCCGTGTAAAACCCACAAAACATGGCGAAGAATGCGGCTCCACATCTGGAAGATAGTTCTGTCATGCCTGAATGTGCAATTCCTCAGTTTGATCGTATCCACGTTGTTACTTATTTTCAGGAGGGACTCTCGTCAAGGGTAGTATACAGACGTCTCGGAGTGACCCTCCGGTCGTGGAGGAGGTACAGAGATAAAAGAAATATCGATGACATGCCTCGCTCTGGCCACCCAACAGGGTGACCGCGGGGTTTGGTTGCAATCCCGGGATGGCACCTTCTAGAGGCAGGCCGGAGGTCCCTGGCCGGGCTGCGGAGGCTGGGAATGACGAAAAACGTTCAAATGTTTGTTAAGCTTATGGGACTTAACTACGGGGTCATCAGTCCCTAAACTTACAAACTACTTATCAACTACTTACGAACTAGGACGGCACAAATATCCATACCCGAGGGGGGATTCGAACCCCCGACCGTAGTGGCCGTGCAGACCGTGACTGGAGCGCCTCAGTCCCCTCGGCCACCGCGGCCGGCGCTGGGACTGACGTCCCAGGTTACGTGAAGGGGACACTGGGAGACGACTGCAGCTAGGGTGACCCGGAAGGCGCCCTGTCCATTGGCTCTGGACATCAAGGCGGCGGAGTGATGACGGCTGCCGCACGAGTAGGCCGAAGCCCCCGTGTACGGACAGGATCTGTGAACACAGTAGTACGAGGCAAAAGGCAAGGGGAAGGTGGTCTGGATGACGAGAGATATGTCCGGTTGGACCCTGCATAAGGAACATAGCTTGATAATAACACTTGCTAATGATCCCGCCTTCCCAACGTTGCAGTGGCCGTTGCCGTCCCTGGAGTAGTTCCGCAGGCGAAGGACCGTCCCGTGGCTGCTACCGGTACGACACAAGGGAAGAGAGCTAGGAGGGCTCGGCCCTATGAATCGCGGACCAGCATCATATTCAGTTGAAGTCAGCACGGGGGAATGTACGGTCCAATTAAACGGTCTACAACGATGTCACTGATTGTCGTGGCGTTATCGAACCCAGGTTTCTATGTTGTAAGCGCGATGTGTCAATTCAGTTTGTGATTTTTTTTAAATCACCCTATTAAGCGGTTGAACAAAACTATGAAAACACCTGATACTCAACATATTACCATGCGTAATACGGTATTGGAAAATCGTTGCCAATCAAACAGCTTCCACTCGTCTCAGTATGGAATAATACAGGATGATCTTCCAAAATAGTTTTCTTATTACTAAACATACGACTTCACTGGAGAATATAACATAGTGTAACAAAGAAAACTAACCTTACGAATACAGATGAGATGATGTTGTTTGTATAGCAGACTGCGGTGGTTGAAGCCAGCTTAAGCATAGTAGATATCAAGCAGTAGTGAGTAACCAAAAATTGGTATTTCTCGACTGAGGGAGACCTGAAGAAGAGCACTATAGCTATCATCTGTGAAGCACTTATGTGCCTAGTTAATAAAGTATTACGATTTTATATCTTTGTGTTAGGTAAATGTTTATCAAAGTTAGATATTCTCCACAAAATCATGGCAACTGAATGAAGCATGATATGCGTCATATATAAGGGGCGCTCAAACAGAATCGAGCCGGAGTTTGGAATGCACAAACCGGTGACAGGAGAGTAATATGCATGAATAGTCCAAGGCTGCCAGTGGTATTGGAAACGGTGACATGGAGACGTCAGAAGAAGAGCAAAGAAGTGTTGTTCCTTTTCTGACAACTGAAGGAATAGGGGGGAACGGACATACATCGACGAATGTTACAAGCGTACAGCGAACATCCGACGTCAAGGTGTGGCACAATCGTTTCAGGGAAGTGCCGTTAACCGATGATGCACGGTTTGGAGCACCACCCTCCATATAGCCCAGACCTCTCTCCCTGTGAGTACGCCGTTTTTGGTCCCCTTGAAGAGGTTCCGAGGGGCAAACGATTAACCTCAGATGACGAGGTCCAGCTGTACGTGCTGAACTGGTTCACATCGCAGCCCCGGGAATTGAATAAGACAGCCATTCTCTACATTGTGTCACAATCGGACAAGTGTCTCAACAGGCAGGGTCAATACTTCTAGCATAAAGGTACTGGTTTCTGTAATTATACCTCCGTCTCGTTTCCTTTTGAATTAGATTTGGAGATTATGCTACCATTCTTCTAGAGCACATAACGCAACTTTATTGGATTTTAAAGAGTTTTAGTTCTGTCTTTTTTAATTGTATGACATTTCCATTAATTTGACGTTATTTACATATTATATTATCTATCGTAGATCAATAGTGTTGTCTTCGTCAATTACATATGTTAGAATGAAACCCCCTTTATTAATTATTCATTATTTTAGTAATTCGTAATTCTATATAATGCGTAGACTATATGACTGCAGGATTAAAGGTACAAGTTAGTTTGAAACTTGTTTAATAATGTTGTTCAGGAAAGCAGATATGTGAGGTTTCAAATATTAAAATGTTTGTAAACCTATTGGGGCAAACTTCTATGGTCTTCATTCGCTAGACTTTCAAACTACTTAAAACTAACTTACACTAAGGACAACACACACACACACACACACACACACACACACACACTCACTCACACATATACATGCCCGAGGGAGGATTCGAACCTCCGACGGCGAGCAACCGATCGCTCCGCAGCAAGGCGCGTTTAGAGTGCTCGGCCACTCCACCGCGGTTATGTGGTTTGACTCAACTTTATCGACGTTTTTAAACAGGCCCCTGCAAAGTCTAATTTCATGGGTTAATAATATGCGTAGATAAGTAGCAAAATCAATCAACGATTGCATCGTCATTACATTTCATTTTCCATTGTTCTATAATTCCTCACAGCTGAAATGATATCGGTAAATTTTTAAAGAATTATAGATATGGTGTCTGTTCATTTGGACGTGTCCGACATTCGTTGTGTGGAATAAGTTGAGAATTTGGGCCGTACGAGAAGCGTGTTCGGATAGCGTAACTGGATAATGTGACCGATGGGCAGAAGCGGGAAATACTGATTCGTATCTCCGTCAGGCACAGAGTTTCATCTTTGGCACTGAATTTAATTCAGTTTCCTGAAACAGCCCATATCTTTGAATGTCTGTATTTCATAATTTGAATACGTTTGTGGTATATCCTTTTGGGCCAGAAAGGAAAACCATTTGACGTTTCAAAAATATCTTAGAATACAAAATAGAGACTGCCAGTTGTCGCCGTATTCCCGCTCGTTCTCGTAAGAGGGATTGACCAGCAGGAACGCTGACTGCGAGATGATCGTGTTGCGAGAGCGCCGTCTCGATAATGACTCTCAGCTGACCACATGCACCGCAGCCGGTCAAATAGGGCCGGTCAGAACGCGGTTCGTACCAAGGTATATAGAAAAAGCAGGTAGGCCATTCCGGCGCCTGGCGAGCAGAAAACTCCCAGACGCCTTTGCGCGCAGTGACGTCACGGCGAGGACGCTGCAGTACTGTGCACTGAGCGGGATACGGAAGTCGCCGTGTACATCCAAGAAAACTAATTCGTTTCGAGGCAGTCACGAGCAAGAGTCACTGCAATTGTGCCGTGCTACAATGCACTAATACTGCTCGCACGACGACGAACGTTATTTGTCACGTTTTTCCCAAGGATGAGCACCTGCAATGTGAATGGCTTGTTCGATGCATACACAAGGACAATGTGAAAACAGCACGTGTGTGTTCAGCTCATTTTCGGCCTGAGGATTATGAACGGGATCTGAGAAATAAGCTTCTAGGGCTAACTTCTTTCTTGAAGTTATTACCAACAGCATTCCGAACTAGCATGGAGAAGAAATTTTAGAAAGTGTGGATGCAAACGAAAAGGTAAAAAGTCTGCACATACATAACACTTAAAATAATTGAAACAAAAAATTACCACGATATTACATGCTTTACTGTGTTGCTCAACGACAATGAATTACTCGCTACATTGTATAGGCGGTTAAATTTTAAGTCTTATCCCGGTGACTTCGCGTGATAATGTTGGCAACGAATGCTGAATGCCGGCAATCGTGTGACGTTGGGATTGACTACTTGAATGTTTTGTCATGAAATCTTCGTTTTACGAGGGTAATTATTTTTACTGAGCGGACAAGGGCACATACAAGAACATCTCAACCGTAGAGGAGGAGGAGCATTGTTTATTTCCTTCATGGTCTATACGAAACACTTATCTACCGTATTCATTATATGTGGTTCCGATTTGAATATTATATTTTGACAAAGATTTTCTACCGTCCTGCTGGTGTTACCAACATAATAACGCGAAGACGCCGGAATAGAAAGTAAAATTTTACCGATGTAAAACTACAAATTACGCGCTATATGCGGGTTTTGTTATTTGAACTATAAACCAGTTTAAAATAGTTAACATATCGGGAATACGTAAAACTAACGGCTATTGCTAAGCCTCTTGAAGCCATTATATCCAGGATGAAAAGTAAATTCACCTGAGCAACATTATTTATTGCCTATACAGTTAAAATTTTAGTTACCTTAGTTACCTAAATTATCCCGGCGCTCTAGTGATTATGTTGGTAACACCAACAAGACGATAGAAAATCATTGCCAAGATCTAATATTCAAATCTGAACCACATGAAATGAGTTGATTAGTGTTTCTATATACCTTGATACAGAACATGAATGAAATAAATAATGCCGTTCCTCTACGGTAGACAGGTTCTTAAATGTGCTCCTGTCCGCTCTGTATACGCAAATGCCTTTGTAAAAACTAAAATTTCATGACAAAACGTTTAAGCAGACACGCAATTGCCGGCATTTAGCACCCGTTGCCAGCATTATCACGCGAAGTCGCCGGGATAGGAACTAAAATTTAACCATTGTAGTCGTTCATGCCATTAATATTATTAGCTTTTGTCTACTTATCTGATTTTTAGTGTTAAATTAATGTAGTTTCATAGTAATTAGTAATGAATTTTTCGAGTAGAACTTCGTAAATAATTTTAGGAATAATAAATTCAAAGTTAAATTACTTCTTAGGGATCCGGAAGTCGTGCACAACGGTGTGGAGCAAGAAATTTGCAAAAACGAGCTTTGACGACTTTAGACACTATCACCGAAAAAAAAAAGTCGAGCCATCTTCAAGTACAGATTCCTTTCATGAACTCACTGAAGTAGTGAATAAGGATTTCTAAACTGAGGAACAGAGGGCCGAGATTGAACTTTAAAAAAATTTAAATGCACAGAAGGAAGCGGCAATAAAAAAATGTGATGCAGCCTCACGAAGCAAAACGAACGCTCTCCGACGTGTTCTTTCATTGAAGCGGACAAAAAAGTCATCCGACGCGAAAGATAAAGTAAAGTTGCACTAAAGTGTGAATAATGTATTGTCAAAGTGTTTTACACCAGCGTAGCTAAGATGTCTATTAAACGAAAATAAAAGGGTAAAGTGGAATCCAGAGGACATCGCCCATGCATTGGCATTAAGAGCTTTGTCGCCTGCGAAAGCGAAAATTTCCTTTGCCGTACAGGGCAACCCTTTAGATATGGACGAAGGAGTTTAAATGCAGACCGGGTATTCTTGATGATATCCTGTGTTTATTGAAAGGCAAGTAACACACTATTACTACTCAAGAAATACTAGCGCTTCTTTTGACGTATACAAATGTGTATCGAACGTAACCGAAAGCAAAATGAACGAATAATACGCTACAAAGTCAGTGGTGCAGCGCATTTGCCGTGTAAACACACAGCTGCGCTGCGCTAGCGTCCTCGCAGTGACGTCACGGCGCTCCAGCCAATAGCAAGCGTTTTCGCCGGAATGGCCCCCCCTGGTTCGTACTACGTACCGCTGTCCGACTTGAAATATACTAGTAACGAACACGCACGTGATATTTCACAATTGTGATGGTTTGTCTGAATTTCAATCGAACGAATCAAAACTGAGACATGGGAACTAATCCAGTCCACCTAATTATAAGTGTAAAAGTGCTAAAGTTTCCTGTACCAGTGTTATTAGTTGAAACATCAGTGGTGTCATTCTGGTTCCTCACAAACTGTCATGTAACGACGATAGGTCAATCGTGAAACCTTATGACAAAGCAAGGGATGATGACTGTAAATTATTTTCTACACGAAGATACGATTATCGTGGGGTCTCTTCTGAACATTTGCACGACGTCATTTCATGCAGTAGCAAGGAAAACTAGTCAGTCATTCACCTTCTTGCCTACTATAGATATTAATCATGATTTTGTCTGTGTACATATTGTACTTGCGGTTTTTTTTTATAGCCACGTCTCATTTTATAAACGTTTCCTATTTCGTGTGAGCCTTCTCAAAGATTTTCTTTCGCGGAATTGGTTTATTGCCTTTACGTTTTTGTTTATTTTTTCCTCTTCATTTAGCTATACTTGTTATTCCACTCTTCCATCACTCTTTGACGACGCAATACGGTTCATTGTATTTATAACGTCCCCCGTTTGCCTATTTGGCCACGTGAATCGCTCTTTTATCCAGCTAATGTGCACGAGACCAGACAAGCAGTGCGAATACCACACACTGTCTCTTCTACACCGTTTCTTAGATCACAACTACATCAAATCAAATGTTCAAATGTTTGTAACTCTTACGGGACCAAAATACGTTGGTCATCAGTCCCTAGACTTGCAAACTACTTAAACTAAGTTAAATTAACATAAGGACAACACACACATCCATGCCCTTGGGGGGATTCGAACCCCCGACGGGGGAGACCGCGCGATCCGAAACGTGGCACTCCAGACCGCTCGGCTACTCCCGCGCGGCACAGCCACCTCAGTACCTTTCATCATACATTAAGCATTTATCATCCAGTCACAAATGTAATACAAGACTTGATCTGTTCAAGCTACTGGAAGTGCCTCAGAATAAAACTAAGACTTTTTCAAATCCATTCTGACAGCCATATGCCTCTGGAATAAATTACCTCTTCACCTTCGAAACATAGAAAATCGTTTCGCCTTTAAGAAACAAGTAAAATACTTTATGTTATCGCCTGATTAACTCCCCTATCACCAGAAAGGAACTGTAATCCTCATTTCTATAGCGCTATTACTCACTGCACCTTCAGCGTCTCCACTAACTTCTGTAAATACAAGTACTTACTCTCTCTAATCCCTCAGCTTCTTTCTACTGCTCCGTTTCATTTACTTCCCGATTTTTATTTCATTCTTTTTCACCAACTTCTATTTGATATCCTTTTGTATGCCACCTCTTCCAAGCTATTCCTCTCATTACTCACTTGTTTTTGTCGTAAGTATATTACATATTTATATCCCTATTCAAACAGTTTCTTATATCTACAATTATTTAAGTAGAATGTGTACCACACAAAAGAATAATTCATGTATTGTAATACTTAGTTTTAGCTTCTGATTATTTTAATGCAACCTTATGTTTCTGGTTCATACTTACCAGTGCTTAATATTCTCTTTATAAATTGGTAGTATTAGTTAGTAGTTGTGTTAATTTGTAATTTTTTATATGCCGTGCTACAAAGGTACCATCTGTATTCTACTTGAGACTTGCTTTACTGGATTTAAGTCCCATTCTGTAATGTATGTATAACATTGTAAATGTAGTAGGAACTCGGGTTAGATGTAACAGACGGTCTAATGCTCCTAATCGTTTCAGATAAAATAAATGCAGAAATAAAATACAAAAAAAGAAAAATTGCCGTCAACTAGAGAGAAGTTGTTAACATATTACATTTTTCATAGTTTTGTAACGATTGCTATCAAATCTAATTGTATAACTTGAATATTTTTTTTATCTTACGCCCTAGATCTGTGGAAGATATTTCACTTTCGCAACAACGTTGTAAAGGAAGAATGTTTGAGAACGAGGTGCTTGGGACTTACGAACAGTCGTTCGCATGCTCTGTAGCTACATACTTGGAATCGTTCACATTTTTAGGTGCTCCATTTTTCAGGTCATAGGTGCTTAACATATTAAGCTACTTCACGTTTGTTGTCGTTTGAGGCGCTTCCGGCCAACACCACCGCCTTGCATTTTTATTTGTGTATGCTCAAAGTATACAAGTCACAGCAACACACATAAGAAAAACTACTTGTTGACAAAGCTGAAAGAACCTTATAATTTCGATATTTGAACTCAACAAAGAGAAATGCATTATGGAATGATGCTCTGCCGCGGTGGAGTAGCCGAGCGGTCTAAGGCGCCCGCTGCGGAGCGAGCGGTTGCTCGCCGTCGGATGTTCGAGTCCTCCCTGGGGCGTGTGTGTGTGTGTGTGTGTGTGTGTGTGTGTGTGTGTGTGTGTGTGTGTGTGTGTGTGTGTGTGTGTGTGTGTGTGTGTATGTTGTCCTTAGGTTAGTTTAGCTAGGTTTAAGTAGTTTTTAAGCTACGGACTGATGACCACCCAGTTTGGTCCGATAGATTTACAAACATGTGAAAATGCGTGAATGATGTTCTGAGGTAACTCATCACATAGGAAGAAAGTATTGATTCCACAAAGGAGAGCAGTAATAAAAATAAGTGGTGTTCACCCACGGAAATCATATAGGCACAATAATTTTCAAGGAGATAGGAATTTTAACTGTGCCGTCAAAATACATATATTCGCTAATGAAATTATTTTTAAACACTCAACCGCAATTTGAGAAAAACAGTGATATTCCATACGTACAACACTAGAGGAAAACATGACCTTACCCATTGTTAAAGCTTTCAGTGGTTCAGAAAGGATTTCTGTATGCAGTAAAAAACGTCTTTGACCACTTGCCTAATAACATAAAATGTCTGGCAGGTAACAAATTAAGTTGTAAATCGAACTTTAAGTCACTTCTCCTGTACAACTCCTTCTGTTAATTTGATGAACGTCTATTCAAAAGGTGGTAGCCAGAGACAGAGAACCCTCTTTCCACATCATTTAATTAAAAGAATCATTCAAATTATCTATCGAACGTTTAACTAACTGACCAACCAAACACTGTGTTGCACTGACAGTCGTACAATAACAACCAAAAGAAAAACGATATAAAGCAAAAGCTTATTTGATCCACCAGGTAAAACACAGTATGTTATAATTAATCTGTTATTTAGTGAAGAAATTGAGTCTGCACTAAAACATTTTACTCTATGAAAGCAATGTAAATGATCGTAGTTCATAATAATAAGTTCATTTAATGAAGTCGCGGTGGAGTGTCAGAGATCTTACGCTGAGTTACGTACCGTGAGAATTTGCAGCCCACCGCTACGTTACGATAAAGCGAGACCCTCGGTCAACTCGCGCTCTCGCAGTCTCTGGCCGGTTCGTCCGATTCGACAATCCTCGTCGTAGCTGAGTTCCGTAGCGTGACGTCAGACATCCCCACCTCGTGGCCGGCGAGAAATACAGGCCTGAGCGCGCACTTCATGCTACGTAAGCAAGGTAGTTCCGAGCCGGCGCGATCGCTAGCCGATTGGCCGGCCGCTGGGGCACTGCCCACTCCTCATAGCGGGCAGCCACTGAGCTAGCGATCGCGCCGACTCGGAACTACCTTGCTTTACTTGGCATGACGTCTGCGCCCCCACCTCACGTACCTGTGCCGGCTATAATAGGCCTCGTACTCAGCGAGAGTGAACGGCGTTTTCATGTGTTCTAATACCCCCCCCCCCCCCCCTCGAAATATACACATACTCTTCATAATACCTTTTTTTAAACCAAGTTCTCAAACTCTAAATTTTTAAATGTTATAACTGTAATTATGACTGAAAAACGATGACGCAGCCTTGTCCGGCAGTTTAACGACACAGCATGCCGTGCCCGAACACTAGGTTTCCTGCGTGCGGCCGGCTACATGTTTGTCACGAGTTGTTCTTTGACAGTGCTTAACGTAGGTAGACGGTTTATGACTCCATCACGACATGCCTAATTCCCTGTTTTGTCGAACTGTAAGGAACCTGATAAAGTTTCAATAACGGGACCGGGAGGAGACAACAAATATGTAAAATTACAGAATTTCAGTTTCACTCTCTTTTTAATATGAGGCCTATATTATACGTTCATTGATATATATTGTTAGACATCCTGATGTTCATACTTCTTAACTGTAATTCTTACATATCTTGACAAAACGCTTAGCAGATTAATCGTATTTGAAGATGATAGTCAGTTGCCTAAATTTGTAATGTAAACAAGCTATCATAATAAAACAAATCAAAATGTTCAAATGTTTGTATAGGAACCCCCGACCGTAGTGGCCGTGCAGACCGTGACTGGCGCGACGCAGTCCCCTTGGCCACCGCGGCCGGCATAATAAAACATTTCAAATCAAAATGTTCAAGTGTTTATAAAGCTTAAGGGACTTAACTGCGG
Organism: Locusta migratoria; assembly: GCA_026315105.1. Classification (NCBI taxonomy): domain Eukaryota; kingdom Metazoa; phylum Arthropoda; class Insecta; order Orthoptera; family Acrididae; genus Locusta; species Locusta migratoria. Next base: position 320,429,442 of record CM048755.1, read on the forward strand.
GGTCATCAGTCCCTAAACCTACAAACTATTTATGAACTACCTTATACTAAAGATGACACAAGCATCCATGCCCGCGGGGAGATTCGAATCCCCGATGGGGAACGGTCTCGCGCATCGTAACATAGCGCCTCAATGCTCTCGGCCGCTCTGCTCCGCCTAAAATATATCATGAACGTTTAAAATATCGCATACTTCCACTTGACAACATGTAAGAGTAAAGAAAACTGCTGTATGTCTTTTCGCTTTACGTCAATAAATGATAATGTTGAAGTGTGAATGCCATTTTCATTAGATGTAAAAATTTGCAACTTAAAATAACCCTAGAAGCTAATTATTCGAGCATTTAATATCGTAAGGTATTAACTAGAAAATTTAATGAAGTTTAAGAAGAAAACTATTTTTAAATGCGATGTGCAGTGTCCGAGTTTATTGATAGAACTAAGCAAATGTCCTTCAGACATGCATGCATGTCCCGGCCCAGCACAAATTTTCAAGTGTGACCATTACACCATACAGCTGATTCTGATTAATATTCGCAATTTCGAATACATTTCTTGTAAAACTATTTTTGAAACGTAAGTAATGCTGTACTAACATCATACAGTGTTATGAATGTCGAAAACATTTTATCGTAGATAAACGAAATCTGGCTTCGTTTACATGAATTCTGGCTACTCTTGTATATTTTGCGTAGGTTATAATCCGCTACTTGAGATGGAAACTAGGTGGAATCATGTTGTTGTGCCTTTGTGTAATGATACTATAGGTGACTGAATTACTTGCATGTCGAAAGAAAACAACCTAAGTTGAGAGACAACGAAACGAATGTGCACTTGCAAAATGAATCTTTCACTCTGCAGCGGAGTTTGCGCTGAGCCGCGGCGGAGCGGCCGAGCCTGCCGCGGTGGCCGAGGGGACTGAGGCGCTCCAGTCACGGACTGTACCGCCACTACGGTCGGGGGTTCGAATCCCCCCTCGGGCATGAATATTTGTGCTGTCCTAGTTCGTAAGTAGTTCATAAGTAGTTTGTAAGTTTAGGGGTTTGATGACCCCGTAGTTAAGTCCCATAGACTATACAAACAAACAAGGAGCAGCCGAACGCATTGAGGCGGTATGCTACAATAAGCGAGGCCTTTCCCCGTCGGGGGCTCGAATCCCCCCTCGGGCATGTATGTTTGTGCTTTCTTTAAAATAAGGTAGTAATAAGTAGTTTGTAAGTTTAGGTACTGAAGACCACGCAGTTAAGTCCCATAAGCCTTACGAACCTTTGAAGTGTGCGCTGATACGAAACTCCCGGAACCGTTATTCGAACCTGAGAACTTGCCTTTCGCGGGCAAGCGCTGTACCGCTTCTGTGAAGTTAGGAAAGTAGGAGGCGAGATTCTGGCAGAAGTAAAGTTGTGAGGAAGGACCGTGAAGCGTGTCGGGATAGCTCAGACGGTAGAGCGCTTACCCGCGAAAGGCAAAGGTCCCAGGTTCGAATCCCAATTTTAATCTGCCAGGAGGTTTCAATGTGCATTTGATTTCGCACATAGTTCCTATAGGTGATTTCAGTTTGGAAGGATTTATTATTTCTTAAAGTATCAAAGTACATCGTCACAAAACTTGTTAGAGATGCTCATCCAACCTATATTTGAAAGTACTTTGGACTGTGGAGAACACAATTCACAACTCTTAGGAAGGATTACATGCCATCTTATCCCAAATAAAGTTCGGTTTTCGTCATTCACAGAAAGGAGCCCTCACTATCAAAGCACTTGTGTCCTTCACTAAATATACATTGACTGGACAAAATAATATGAACACCATGCAGTATACATGTTATAAGTTGGCACCACTGCATAAGTGTTAACTCCGAGATGAGACCATAGTGCACACAACGTACGAATTTTTCTTCGACTTTATTTTGCAGTATATTAGAAGTATTTTCTCCGACTGTCACCACAAATAATCGGTGAAATGCGTGATCTTTCAGACGCACAAGAGGTGCACAGTTAGAGGGAGCATCTGTGATGTAAACGGTTACACCGTTTAGCGTTTCACTAGCGACAGCATACGCAAAACAAGGTAAAACATCAACGGTAAAGCGATACCTGATGTTAATTGAAAACGATGGATGAGCATCAGAAAAGTTAGTGGCTACGCAACATAAAACTGCCATGGTAAAAGCGACTGCAAAGCTGAACATTGGGTTGAGTAATACTGTTTCGTTAAATATCGTACGGCTTCAGCTTAACATTCATGGAAGGGCTGCAGTTGTTAAACGGAAGCCAAAGCAAAGTTGCTAAGGAAGTGGGGTAACGATAATAAAATCGTGACACTTGATGACTGGAAATATATGGAACGGTCCGATGAATCATCGTGTACATTTCTTCCTACAAACAATCGGGTTTATGTATCGAAAATCCCAGAAGAAGCTTACGATATGGCATTCCAGCCTCCTACAATCAAGCATGGCGTAGGTTCCGTCACGATTTAGGCATCTACAGCCTGGTATTTAACCGTTTCTGTTATTTCCCGCCGGCCGCGGTGGCCGCGGGGACTGAGGCGCTTCAGTCACGGTCTGCACGGCCACTATGGTCGGGGGTTCGAATCCCCCCTCGGGCATGGATATTTGTGCCGTCCTAGTTCGTAAGTAGTTCATAAGTAGTTTGTAAGTTTAGGGACTGATGACCCCGTAGTTAAGTCCCATAGACTATACAAACATTTGAACATTTTTTGTTATTTCCCTCACTGGTCTTAGCTGTGGATGAATATCTCACCATCATCGACAGCAACCAAAATGATAATACGCCCACACACACAGCCGAAAAGATTCAGCCGTGCTTCCTACTACATCATAAAATTATCAAACATCTCCCTTGGACATTCATGTCTCAACATAATTGAACCAACCGTAAAGGAGAGTTTTTGAGCAGAGAGTGAGGACTGAAGTTACATCTCAACAGCGCTATGGTAATTGGTAGTTGTTTTGGTACAAACTGTTAGAAACTAGAATTTTTCCTCCAAGAGTTTCAGCTGTTCTCAAAGCCAATATTGAACCAACTCTTTACTAATTAATAAATATTGTTTATATGTTAAGCGTTCATATCATTTTGCCAATCCCCTGAATGTTTAGAACAAAAGATGACTGTAATAAAATAAATGTGAGTTATAAAAGTAAAACAGGTAACTTTTTTCAAAGTATTTGGCGGAGGTGGCAGAAACGTGGGATTAATCAAGAACAAATCAACCATTTTACCATATTTGGCTTAAATTTCTACTCACGTCAAGCTAGATGGACTGTTGACAGCACTCTGGAACAAACAAATAATTACTTCAGCTGTTTTCACTCTTTTTTATTTTTATTCAAACTCTTTGAACAAAGCACTATCAACCCTCTTTGCCACTAAATGAAGTCTCTCTGGTCTAGATTTAGCTCTGGTCGTTCCTTCACGTTTACATCTTACAATCATATTCACGGAATGTATGACATTAACTGCGAATGGGCAAAGTTGAAAATGTGTACCCAGACGGGATTCGAACCCGGGTCTCCTGCTTTCTACGCAGTTTTGCTGACCCCTACACCACTGGGTACACAGCGACCATCACAACTGCACGGAATTACTGATGCACGCCTCCCGTCAGAAACAAATTTCAACTTTACCTTGCCCACTAGAACTCAAACTCGAGGTCGCTTTGTACTAATTCCCGTAAGAGTAAGGGCCTAGGAGTGCCTCCGCTCTGAAGAAAGGATCATTGCCCGTCATCGACAAATTGTATAAGTTATGTATAAATATGTTATAAAATGTTTGTAAAGCTTATGGGACTTAACGGCGGGATCATCAGTCCCTAAACTTACAAACTACTTATGAACTACCTTATACTAAAGACGGCACAAACATCCATGCCCGAGGGGGGATTCGGAACCCCGACGGGGAACGGCCTCTCGCATCGTAGCATAGCGCCTCAATGCGCTCGACCGCTCCGCCGCGGCTATATATAATTGCTAAAATAATGAGACTTATTAAATTAAATGGAAATGATTAATTAATAAAGAGGGTTTCCATTCTAATATCAGTAATTGTTACAGAGAAGACCACTGAACAACAATAAATATTTTTTATGTAAACAGCCTCAAATAAACAGAAAGTGGTCCTAAAATTAACAAAGACAGAACTAAAACCTTATTAAAATCCAATAAATCTGCGTTATGTACTTCACAAAATTTGTAGCATATCCATCCACGCTAAAAAGCCATCAAAGACATGCGAAAAGCTGAAAGACTGCATGTCATGCTGCATTTAGTTTCAGTGTTATTGTGGAAGATATGTTGCTTTAATAAACATTTGCATAATACAAATGATATAAAATCAAAATAACTTATTAAATACAATAGCCACGGAAGTGCCTTCACAGCGCCTCAGAATTGTTCTTTGAAGTCACATTATAATGTATTTGGCCTGTAAAGTTTGTTTGGATAAATGCAAAGTACGATACCACATTTGATCGTGGTATTGTGCCCTAATATTCTATGTTTATATTATATAAGCATTTTATAACACCACTACCTGGTCACATTGATTTAATCACTTCATTACTTGGGTCGTCTAATAAACTAAATTAATTAATTAATTATTGAAAATTACGATTTTAGATAACAATGTGTTTGTTAATGAAATTAATAACTAACATTATCTAATGTTTTCTGTAATGTATTGGCCGTAATGTAATACTTTGCTGACTGTAAAATTGCATAACAACTTTAACTTAACCATTTTAAATAATGTAAACATATATTAACACTGCGCTAATTGTTATTTACTTACGGTCCTTCTTATTGCTTTGTTCTGATATGAAAATCATATAATTACGCTTGTCATCATTTTTCTTATCTTTTCTTGATGAACAATTTATGTAAGTTCTATAAACAAATTTAATGCAATGTAACTTCCGTGTTCTAGAATGTGCTAGAAAACAATGTATGTATTAATACGCGCGAATTGGCGCGAACGCGATCAGCATGAGTCAGTATTAAGTTAGTAAGAAGTCAGTATTATGTTAATCTAGAAGTCAGTCATGAAGCAGTATAAGTTTGTCTCTGTAAGTTAGTATTACTTAAGACAGTCAACATGTAGTTTTTTCTTCAGTCAATTATACTTCAAGCATCAGGTAAGCTTCCAAGAATGTAAATAAATGTGCATAAAATGAAACGTGTCATACTGGTAGTTTCCATGACTTCGAAGAATCCGTCGTCCTGATTTTTTCATAATTATTTAAAGCCGGCCGCGGTGGCCGAGGGGACTGAGGCGCTTCAGTCACGGTCTGCACGGCCACTACGGTCGGGGGTTCGAATCCCCCCTCGGGCATGGATATTTGTGACGTCCTAGTTCGTAAGTAGTTCATAAGTAGTTTGTAAGTTTAGGGACTGATGACCCCGTAGTTAAGTCCCATAAGCTTAACAAACATTTGAACATTTTAGAGAACTGACCATTTCTGTGCGGCTGCACAACTATGCTCGATCCCTTGCGGAAATCCAGGACAGGCTGCGAGCAAGAGGAACTGATGGGCTGGGGACGCTACGATCGTAGCTTGCTATGTTGACAATTTTGGCAGGGAGGGAAGTGTACCTGGATAGCCTTGGACAAGGTAACATCGTGCGGGGCTCCGCTGTTTATTTTGTTTACGTCTCCGAGCTACGTGAGTGGTGGGAGCAAGCGTCGATCGTTCGAGGCTTACGTTTTTCTGTGTGCTTTTCTTCAGATTTGTAAGTTTGGCGACAATGTGCTGAGCAAACACCGCGCAATGCGCGTTTGATATACGTGTCAAGCGCCCGTCAGCCTTTGCGATACACGAGTGGCTTTTTGAGCTGATAAAATTGATAGACACATTTCAGCTTGATTTCTACGCAACCACATTTCAGCTTGATTTCGTGTTGTATTCGTTATTTTTGAATTTCTGTAATGGTAAAGACTATGACAAGTTTACACAGAAAACCGGATGTGACAGTAAATTTAATCACGTAACCGGCAATGTGAGTAATGTACAAACATTGCCCACATTGCCGCACATAACGAGCGTGTTGACACGATACGGGGCACTACAGTCAATAACAAACTATCGATACCAGGTTAACAGCGGCGTGAGAAGCGGGAGCATTGATTTAGAGATACACATTCCGTTCTATCTCGCAATTGCGGGATGCTGTGCACAAATAACATATATAGATGAACCATCGCGTCGCGGGAGTAGCCGAGCGGTCTGGAACGCCACGTTGCGGATCACGAGGCCTCTCGCGTCGAAGGTTCGAATCCTTCCACGGGCATGGATGTGAGTGTTGTCCTTAGGTTTAATTAGTTTGTAAGTCTAGGGACTGATGACCTACGTAGTTTGGTCCCATAGAGTTACAAACATTTGAACATTTTAGGCGAACCACCGACGTATGCAATTTGCAATTTGCCATTCACCTGAACATGTTCGTATAGAGTGTCCTAGGCGTAGAGCGGTGCAGTCACTAGAGAGGGTGATGATGTCATTCGAGACCACAACCTCCGCCGACGTTGACACTGTGGGTACGGAACAGAGCACGCCTGCTACCGAGTAGCAACATATAGAGTTTCCCCGACCTTTTCGCGCCCACCGGAACAAGCTGAGGTGGCTCAGGAAGAAATATCACTTCCTGCAGAAGCCGCTGTCGCTGCAGATACTGCACCGTACACGCTGAAGGCACAAATAGTCACGTTGTCGTCCTCCCCCGTTCCTACTGAGTATACTGTCCGTGCAAAACAGCAAACTGCAAGTTCTGAGTAGCTTCCCGCGGAATCCAAAAAGCGGCGACAGCGTAGAAACAAGGACTAGAGCACTGTCAAGAATCTAAATTCAGAAGACACGTCGACTTTAGCAGACTTGAAAGTAGTACCGAGTGTGAATCTATGTCACAGAGCTTGTCACGTTGTGTTAGCCCTTTGAGGACAGTAAGGGCCCGGAAAAAGACAGCCACACTTAAGCAGCAATTAAATACGGCGCGGGAACAGGAAGCGGGAGCCGTAAAACGGAAGCCTGAACTGGCTAGCGAACAGCTCGTATAGCGACCGAGCAGGCAGCCTGTGACGTCAGCGTCGGCGGAGGCAACCGCGGCATCGGGAGATGCGTGGCAGGAGACAATTCCTCACAGCTGGCCGTGCCTACGTCACACTTAGAGGCCGCGGCTGACTGGCTGGCCGCTGGGGCACGCCCACCGCCTCGTAGCGGCCGGCCACTCAGCTTGCATTCGCGGCCTCTCGGTGTGACTAGGCACGGCCAGCTGTGAGGCCTTGTCTTCTAGGCGGTGTTTGTAAAGCCAGCTGATGGCAAGAGTCCGTGGTTCCAGCCAGAGGGAGATGGTGGGGGCAGCATTGATGCCACTGCAGGAACGATTTTCGCTATCACAGAATGTCTGAGTTTATTTTTAACGTACCCCAGAGAATTGTTTTATTGTAGTTGCAATGTTAGGCAAAGACATATTTAACGTCTGTGAGCCCAAGTTTTATATTTTGATTGTACTCTTGCATTTTCTTTTAAAGTGACTACTCAACAGCTAGTTGTCACTTCAACAATTTTATCCACCGTTAAAGCTACTGCATAGTATTGTTTCTTCCATAATAATGAGCGTGTTCTTAGTACTATCTTTAAACATCAATTCTATCACTTCAGTTGATTTTTTAAAACATGGTGACTTTGATATGGTGTTCCTTCAAGAAGTATCTGTCTCCACCTCAAAACTTTTACCGGCCTCTAAAGTTATTTACAAGTATGAGAGCACTAACAATCGTGGCACTGCAATTTATATAAAGCAATGTTGCTGCCCACGGATGTTCACATCCTACCTAATGGTCGCGCCATAGAATGCATAATAAGTGGGATACAATTTGTTAATATTTGTGCTCCGCCGCCCGACCGGAGATGTACGAGGGCCGACTTTTTAAATCAAGATATCTGTCTCTTTTTGGCTATAACCAAACCAATACCTTTAGGTGGAGAGTTTAATTGTATCAAACGAAGACATCATCTAACACCGATAAAATGCGCAGAATAAGCCGGCCTATCAAATGCTACGGACCTCCTGCATACTTTGTCTATTGCATTCCATCACCACCCAGTATATTAATTTTTATAACGGAGGAGCCAGCAGGATCGATCGCCTGTATGTTTTCTAACAGTTGAAACCTGCTTTACAGAGCGTAATGGTGCACCCTGTTGCCATGAGCAAACATTGGGGCTTCGTTGTTACCATGGTACTGTAGAGTTGTCATTCAGTGCGTCCTATGTCAATCTGGAATGTGAATAAGAGTTCTCTACGAAGAGGGACTTCATACAAAAATTAAGGAATCATGATACCACCTGACAGAAAAAGGCAGTTACGGCTTCACACTCGAATGGTGGACTGTGCACGCCAAACTCCTGTTACGTAAAGTGGTGCAGGCCTACACTCCGGAGGCGTGCTATTTGAGGAAGCGCAAGTTACAATTTTATCAGCAATGTTTGCAGGATGCAGTTGATGCCCTATGAGGTGTTACTTATATTATACGGCTGCGTCTGAATAAAATAAAAGCGAAATTTTTACGGATTTATAGTAAAAGTGATCAGAAGCCCCACCCAGTATGCTTTAGAAGATGTGAATCGTCTGCCCAACATCTAGCAAGGGAAAAGAGACAGTCCCGCTGCAAACGTATTGAAGCTGTTGTTACTGATGTGGGAGATAGGCTCACGCAGCAAGCTAAGGCAACACCGTCTAGATACAAGGCCTCACAAGTATTCAGCGCCACGTCACACCGATAGGCCGCCACCGCAAGCTCTCTGGACGGCGCTAGAGGCAGTGGGCTGTGCCCCAGCGGCCAGTCACTCAGCTAGCGATGGTAGCCTATCGATGTCATGTGACACGGACTTGTGAGGCCTTGTATCTAGACTGAGGTTTCTAAGCATGTGAATGATTATTTTACGTCTTTATTTATTACGAATTTATTCTGACGACTCAGAAGCTACAAGACTTTTGTTGCTCATACTTCAGGATTCTTTATCTGACGCATAACGTTCAGAATTGTGTGGGAGGATGTCACAGCACGTACTTCTAACGTTATTGCGTAGGTGCCCAAACGCCAAATCGCCGGGACTGGACCGTCTCCCAATGGAATTTTATATAACTTTCTGCGAAAATATTGCGGCTATGTAAATGAGCTATTCCGCCTCAATTTCTTGGTGGATGAGTTGTTTTAATCCCCGAAATGGAGAAGACATGTCGTGTGACAGATCTCCGGGCCACCACCTTACTCAACGCTCACTACAAGCTTGTGGCAAGACATCTTGTTGATGAGATCAAACCTACGACATTAGGGAAGTAACGTCCATAGAGTCATGCAATTAGTATAAGTAATGGTATTGTGTGGAAAGAGAAAGGTCGACACTGGACCGTGGCAAGCGGTTGGGACAGCTGCTAGACAGGCCAGGTATCGGGTTAAACCGAGCAGCCGGTCAGGGTTTGCCCAAATCGGCGGAAATCAGTGAAAGGACAATGCTTTGTACTTAAAACTAATGAGGGCTATTAGCCGAGCGTTTCGTACGGGTGTTTGGAGAACTTCTGTGAGTTCCACACTCCATTAATTCAGAATAAAGTAAAATTATCTATACAGTTATTTACCGCCAACATTTAAGACGTCCATGATGTCGCAATAATTACGCACATATTATGATTCTGAAAATAATTTTAATATCTCAAAAATTACAAATGTTTATGACTACTAAATCAAAATATAGAAAAATCAAGCTTTCAATAACCATCTTGTGAATGCGTCATGCGATTTCAACAAATTATGCTTTACATGATAGCTTATTATCTGTAGCTATCGTCTTGAAAGCGTCACACTTGTACATATTTATTTTATGACTGATTTTAACTGATATAAATTTATTATAGAAATATAAACAGATCATCAAATTCTCTACAGTAACAATTAAAATGCAAGCGGCATAATTTACCTCTCATATATTTAATTTAGTGTATCGATTTGTTGCACAATTTACCAGTAATTTACGTAAATATTGTGTGGCATGAGCGGACAACAAGTTCATGAAAGCTGGTTTGTCTATTTATTTCAGAATTTATGTAATACTGATTAAATCCTTTTTTGTATTTAAATAATATTACACTAGTAAGGTTTCTTTTGTGTCTCGTTTCCGCCGGTTGTCCTGGGTGTCGGTGGCCGAGTAGTGAGAGACCGACACGGGGAAATAGGACGCACGCGTGTGCGGGTACGGAACCTGAGGTGACCAGCCAGTGGGACAGCAGACACTAGAAACACTAAGCTAGATTAGAACAAGTTGTATATTTCGTAGAAATAGGTTATAGTGAACTTTTACAAAGTTCATGACTGCCAAGTAAGTGTACTGCTGAGACATAGATTAACTACGTAGAGGCCTGCCTACTGATGAGTCCGTTTCAGTGCCTGTCTTAATCCCAAGTGACCGATGCAGTTCAGTGGTGGCCACGAGCGGAGTTGCAGCAGAGGGCGCTCGTGGCTGACGTCGTAAGAACGCCGCGCCGTGCGTGCATGGCAGCGCGCGGCGAAAGTATGTGGCGCGCACTTCAGACTTGTGCGACACCACAGTTTCAGAGGGTCAGTTTGTACTTAAATATATATCTCACATCAAGATGTATACGGGTTTGGAAGGGATGGCGATCGGCCAATGAAGAAGCGTTTCAAGGAACAGAACTGGTTTTGAGAGAACAAATGTTCAAATGTTTGTATAGCTTATGGGACTTAACTGCGGGGTCATCAGTCCCTAAACTTACAAACTACGTATGAACTAGCTAACACTAATGACGGCACAAATATCCATGCCCGAGGGGGGGATTCGAACCCCCGACCGTAGTGGCCGTGCAGACCGTGACTGGCGCGCCCTAGTCCCCTCAGCCACCGCGGCCGGCTGGTTGTGAGAGAGAAGGCGAGCGTAATGTGTGCGAAAAACGAGAACTCCATGGCTAATCTTGGTAGAAGAAGTACCCTCCTGGATGATAGGAGTGATTCATTCGGTGAGAGTGTTAATATTTGCATAGCGAACGGTCGCTTCTCGGGACTCTAAATTTGGCACGAATTATCAATTTATTGATTAATATTTCATCTTACCAGTTACAATAAGAAACCCATTTGACTGAATAATCCTGATTTATCTAAATATCTGACTTTGAGTACATCATTTGCAAACGTTAGAATAAAACCATTTTTAATAATGAACCGGTTATTTAATCTGATATTTCTTTTTTGTTTCGTAAACTACAGCCTCTGCATAGTGTATAGTATTACAAGAAAAAGAAAATATCTGTAATTAAGATTTGCTGGGGCATGGAAGCAGACATGTACGGTTCAACCCTAAAATAACATCGAGCCAAAGTTCTGAATCAGAACTGTACACAGCCCAATACGCAGGTTCTTACAGCATATAGTCACACTTTCTTTAATCTTAGCTGTGATAAATACAATTCAGGATAAAGCGCCAAGTAGTAAACCTATGATTGACAGAGTAATAAGCCCACACCAATCTTGTGTCGTCAAGAGACGTTCTTTCACGTCGTCGCGTATTCAGCGGTGTCCAGGCTATCAGCAGGTATTATATCCATTACTTTCGCAAAAGCATTTGATCACATTAGTCATTTGTATCTCCTGCAAGTAATGGAACATACTCGCAGGAGCCCACTCCATCGTCGCTATTAACAACGAAGCCGATTGGTATTTGTCGCTCAGTTCACCAAGGCCCCCTGTGGATGTTGTTGTTTGTGATGACAGTTGATCCGTCATTGAGAATTATAGGCCGCACGATTGATGGTGTGCCAACACAACACACCACGCCACACTCACGTGACCAGCCAATGCTAACGACGTCGGTGTTTTCGCAGGGCACAATCATGATGTGGGGCGCATCGGTCCACTTTGAGGTCATACCAGCGAGCATCGGGTGCTACGATCAACACCATGAAAATTGTGCTGATCCTGATTGGAAGACAAAATCTAGAGTAGAGGTGGGCAATGGGCGAGCCGCGCTCTCAGAGCCGCCTGCCTGAGCGCGAGCAGCTGGCGTCCATCACGTAGTTCCTGCTCAAAACACTAGATGGCGTTATGCGCAGCCAACGCGCTGACGTAGCCGCAGAAATGCTCCTGGCTGAGTGCGTTATAATATAACTTATAAAGATAATAGTGCAAACTCTTTAGTATCCAACTCGAATGAACAGATTCCACTGCTAGGGGTATTTCCTGAAAAAATGATATTATGTTTATAAATAAGTAACTTGTAAACATAATACTGGAAACTCTTATCTAAAACGTCCAGTGCGTGCAGTCGAGCCGGCAAATATCTTATAAAGAATAGAGCGATTTTCTGTTTTGTTTCAGAAGACACCGCTATCAGTGCCATCTGTTAGTTCGAATTTTGTACTTCAGGGTTTTCGTTATAATCTATGATATTGCGTTATGGTGCAGTACGCTGTGGAGTTGAAATGGCTAGTCAAATCGGCGCGGTAAAGCGGCGTTTTATTTTCCAGTTCAACTCTGCTTGGGAGTGTGATTACTTGTTCACTGAAAGCGAAGGAGGAGCAAAATGTTTGGTATGTGTTAAAATACTAGGCATAAAAAAATAAAAAAGTACAATTTAGAACGCCACTATAAAACACATTACTTCAACCAGTATGGATGTGTAGAAGGTGAAATGAGACTTAATCTTCTTAATAATCTACGCGAGGAAGGAAGTAAAGTAGAAGTATGTATTATAATGCGGTACCTACTTAAGGCCGGCCGCGGTGGCCGAGGGGACTGAGGCGCGTCAGTCACGGTCTGCACGGCCACTACGGTCGGGGTTCGAATCCCCCCTCGGGCATGGATATTTGTGCCGTCCTTAGTCTTGGTTAGTTTGTAAGTTTAGGGACTGATGACCCCGTAGTTAAGTCCCATAGACTATACAAACATTTTTCCTACTTACGAGATAACTTAATCACAGTGTTTTGTTTAATACCGGACTCTCACGGAACTACATGCGCTAGCAAGCACACAGACCTCTAGCGGCAACTAGGATAACTACCGGCCGAGCGCGAACGCTGCTCTTTTTCCGGCCTGAGCCGGAGCGCTGCTCATTGAGCCCATTTGTGCCCACCTCTGATCTAGAGTGTAACCTGCCATGCTGTCGTATCGTTAGAGATCACAAAATCTAAGGCCTCAATATTGTAGCATGCTCCAAAAGGATGTAGGCCACAACGTTGCGCCGGATACGTGCGACTGTTAAGAGGCGCTGTAGGAATTTAGCGACACGGAAGCTACAACTTAATCACAAGGTCGACCTTATTACTCAGAGGCTTGGCAAGTGGCACAGATTTTGAGTGTGCCAAGGCTCATTGGCAGTTCAATCTCACAACCGGTTTATTGATTTTTGTGGAGGCATGAAATCTTCAACGTTTGGACTTTGGATACGGCACTTGGGGGTCTCGGATTTGTGAGCTTCTGCTGGAAGTTCGCGTCGCTACTGGTGCACCGGACGGACACCCTGCAATCCAACTGCCCAGACGGTTCGACATCAGCGCTGCTTGCAGCTATCAGCCGATGTCGGAACGCGCGTCCGTGATGGACGCCGACGTGCCACATCAGCTGGCATACATCAAGGACTATTATCTGCATAGCAGTTCTGTCCTCAATACCTCAGCAGAACAGCACAGAACTGCACGTCGACTACATGTTACTCTAAAAGGACGTCAACCACCCCATAAACTTGAATCACAAATGCCAGATGTGAACTGAAAGCAAGTATGGACCAACATCAATCATCCAGAGTTCGCTCAGCAACCAGTCAGCTGGTAATGGACATCCACTTGCATCCCTCCGTCAACTGTAGAAGATGTGCTGACCTCGACACCCGTGAGCATCGCTTTCAATGTCAGCATGTCAGCAAAGTTTGTGACCTGGGTCGTGCGATTGTATCGCTTATTAATAGATTAATAGGACAACTTTCACCGCCGTGACAGTCCAAAGCGTACTCATACCTGACTTCAAGCAATTTCCTTGGACGAAACAACGCTATAGGGTTGTTTCTTGACCATACAGTTTATGCTGTAATTGAACTTAACCACGGTGATGTGTTCCCATATACGCCTTATCTGTGGGAAGCTCATTTTCGAGTGAAACAACTCAGAAAGGTATTGCGAATTTTCTGTCTGCTGCCATACATTACGGATACGATACGGTAATTCATGGTTAAAGTTTGGTAACTCAACTATTCTATTTTTTCTCACTTTTAAAAGAAGAGGTATGTTACAAATTTTTCCTTAATGTTTATCTTTAAGTTGGAGAAATTTTTTGTTTTTGATTAAAAAGGCCATTACGTGCGACTTTACGAATACGTGGCATTCGTGTGTTGCACGTTAAGGACTACACCGCATTGCTAGCAGAAAGAAAAGCTTCATTTTTCTATTAATTCTGTATTTACCCTTCGTATAGCCTTTCAGCTGTAGGTGATCGGGACTCTCAAGAAATGATAGGGGATTACTCTTTTGTAATAAGAAGCCTTTCTTTACGACTCAGGAGCTGCTGAAGTTTCATTTGAAGGAAGGAATTGTTCGTTATCCCACACAGGAAATGTGTTTTGATTTGTACTTGCGTTAATATTGCTGTCACCTTTCTAGATACGAAGAACACTATTTTTATTTCATTGCTCCTGGATGTTTACGTCCTTATCACGCTGCCTCTATGAAGAAAATGGAAGTCTGGAGCAGCACACTCGAGATAAAGCTTTGAAGCTTGCCAAAGAAGGAATTTCAGGGAGGAAAAAAATCCTTAAGGCGACCTACCGTTGGCCCTAAGTGGAAAATCCCGGTTTGAAACCTGGTCCATCACAAATTTTCAACTTTGGCGTTGAATTTATTTCAACGCATGGATACGGTCGATATGTTTGAAAATTTAGAATTCTTAAAATATTAAATTTTATATGTTTTAAGATGTAAATATTATTGTTTCACTAGATGCACCTAACTGTTCTGATAAAAGTAGTAAGGAAGAAGGTGGTGGTTTAAATTCCCGTCGACAGCGTTATCATTAGAAATGGACATTTTTGTGAGATCACAGATGCATTATGAAGCTGTTATTTACTATTGAATTGCTAAGATTTGTAACTAGGAGTATATCATACTGCCTATATATCCACCTTATGGGAAGATATTTTCTTGAAAGCTACATGAGAAGATGCCTTCAGGTTCCTCTATGTTCAGGAATACCAATTTCTGATTACTCGCTACTGCTTTAAATCTGCTATACCTAAGCCGGCTTCGACCACCCCAGTCAACCACACAAACAAAAATCACCTTACCTCATACAAATTCTAGACAAATGAATAACTCATCTATATTCGTAACGTTACAGTTATTTTGTTACACCGTCTTGTATTCTCCAGTGAAGTCTTTTGTCGTGTAACGCTAATTCTCTACCATAAGGCTCGAAAATAGTTTCAAACAAATGATATTAACTATCTGGGAAGGATTCTGTGCACACTTCAAGTTAAAGTTCTATACCAGTTTACTTATTTGAAGATGAAAGTAGATTAAGTTTTCATGTGACAGTACACGTACTCTGAAGACCACATTTGGATTCGTGAAACTCTATGATTTTTTGACTTTAGAAGAAGATGTTTGGTTGAGCCTATTAAATATCAAATTCTTTTGCAAAACACTATCTGTTGGAATATGAGATTTTAGCAGTTGCTGCATATACGAGTACATATCATTAGAAAATCATTGTCAAGTAGCAAAATATTCTGATGTCTTCTCATATAATGTATAAGGAAATAAAATCCACAGTTTTATTCCGATCATAATAAAATTTTGCACAGTTGCCCATCAAAACTAGATAGATCACTTATCTTAGATTTCTTATGGTGAATGGTGGAGGGTTACAAGACTTTGACAACAATCTTCTGTTTCACTCCAATGAAGATGAAACTTTCCATACTTGTCCTTCAGCACTACACGAAAATTAACGCTTGTGTAACATTTCATAGAGTGCATTGCGAAAGTTAAATTAAAAGTTACTTCTACACCAGTCTACAGTTTTCATGCGATATTGATGTAATTTTGCCCACTCTACCTTCAATACATGGGGAACATCACTGCCTACATGAGATTCCATACGGTGTTACCTTATAACAGACTGATCAAAATGAAAGTTAACAAGTTTACGTGTGTTTATGGAGAACGTTTTTTACATTCTAGAGGCTACCCTAAGTTTCATGTCAGAGGATACCTAGGAATGAACTTCAACACCGTCTCATGTCACAACCACACATGGCAGCGCCTGCCGTATCGGCCGCCCGGCCGACAGTACTGCTCTACAGGTTGCCAGACAGGCTGGCGCTAGACAATGAAGCCAAGCCAGAGAGGTAAACGCCAGCACCCAGTACGGTAAGTCGGAACACTCGATCCAGCAGGGGGCTCACCCGAGCGATCCTGAGCGTGGCGAAGCCACAGCGCCCTCCACCTCAGCCGCCAGAACTACGGCACACCCATTTAACACTTTGAGCGTCGTGTTACAATCCGTTATTGGGTCTGTGGAACCGCACACTTTCTTCACTTAAACAGATATAATTTGGTCATGGGCGATACACCTTTTCATTTTTATCTTTTTGTTTTTTAGTTTTTTATGTATTTATTAAAAATTCCCACCGGTGGGAACTTGGTCCCAAGAAGCAAGTGTGCATCACATACAGCCTGTCGGATAGGCATCCACACGCGCACGTCAGTTCCCTGGGCAGCATGAATGGCGAGGCGGCCACACATATATCACGACATAACGTACAACCGTCAGGGATTCAACTCAGCAGTCGACACCCTATCTCGCTCCTATAGACGGCTCCACCTATGCAACGTAGTTCGTGTCAAAGTTACAGCGCTGTCTATGCCAACATTATGGAAGAAAGTAAAACAGTAGAAGACGAATGTGTAGATTTGAGCGATGAAATAGTGAAGGCAGCGGAGGTTCAAATAGGTAGAAACGCAAGACCTACAAAAAATCCTTGGATATCACAGAAAATACTAAATTTTGTTGATGAAATGAGAAAATATAAAAATGCAGTAAACGAAGCAGGTAAAATGGAGTACAGAAGACTGAGAAACGAGATTGACAGGAAGTGCAAAAAGGCTAAGCAAGTGTGGTTAGAAGGCAAATGCAAGTCTGTAGAAGAATGTATAACTAGGGGTAAAATAGATACCGTCTACAGTAAAATAAAAGAGACACTAGGAGACAAGAAAAACAGTTTTATGAATATCAAGAACTCAGATGGAAAACCAAGTCTCAGCAAAGAAGGAAAAGCTGAAAGGTGGAAAGACTACATAGAGGGGCTCTACAAAGGAAATTAACTTAGAGACAATTTTGTAGGAAGTGAAGAGGGAGTAGGTGAAGATGAAGTAGGAGATTATATACTGGCAGAAGAATTTGACAGAGCCACGAAAAACCTTAGTCGGAACAAGGCCCCTGGAGTAGATGACATGTCGTGCTATTGTCATAACCCTTTAACGACAAATTGAGTCGCACTGCCCTAACAGGTACAATCTTCGTATGTCCCAAATGGAATGTCTCATGCAGAGTTGCTTGTTTGTTATCACTGACAACTTTACGCCACGCTGCTGCTCTCGGTTATTAAATACGGGCTTCCTGTGACTGCGTCGTCCGTGGAGAGAGATAATAAGGCGAAATCTGATATTGTCGCCACACTCTCCACACCGTAGATCTCGGAATAATGAATTAATTTCACTACCACTGAAATGGAATTTGCATGCGTCTAGTTCCATCTACCATTCCTATTTTACAGTCAGATAATTTCCACCCTGCGGTCATAATCATGTCGGAAACCTTTTCGCGTGATTCACCGGAATATAAATATCAGCTCTGCCAGTGCACCGCCTTTTTGTATATGCGAAACTACCGCCCGCTTTATCTGTGCATATTGCAAACACCCTTGACTTTTTCTGCCTCAGGGTATAACCAATGTACCGTACTTCTCAACGCACAACGCACATTCCTGCACTCGCCAAATTGGTTTAAAACACGATCATTCTGGCGATTATGAAGTCACCATCAGCACCGTCCGCCGCTTTACAGGAGCATGAAATCTGTTTATTGGAGAATGCCCTTCACTGGTTAAAATGGACAGCTTCTTTTTCTGGTCCTTGTGCTATTCACTCTCCACGTCTTTCAAAACAGAGTTTGAGCACTCCCATGAAATTGTGCCATTACAGTATTTACAAAACAAATCGTTGATTTAATCGGGAGGATAAAACTGTTGGGTTCTAAATTCCCCTGCACTGTCGTCATCAGTCACTGGAAGCTTTGGTATTTTCACAGTCGCGGACTACTCGAGCACGTCTTTTCCCCATCGAGTTGACTAGAGACAGACGTTACCCTCACTCTAAATATTGTGAAAGGTTTGGAGGAAATACAAAAAGCGTTCCACTGATGCAAACTTTGAATATCCATGTGAAGCAGATACATGACGAAAACACGCAATTAGACCGCGCGGGAATGGCCATGTGGTCTAAAGCGTCATGCTAAGGAGAGGACGGCCGTTGCCGTTGGAGATTTGAGTCCTCCCTCGGTTTTTGTATGTGTGTTGTCCTTAGTGTAAGTTGGTTTAAGTAGTGTGTAAGTCTAGGGACTGATGACCAAAGCACTTTTGGGCAATAGGTCTACAAACATTCTGTGTGACTCTGTAAATAGCTTCAGATATGTTGCTCTGAATTCAGAATATTTTAAGGGGATTTTTGAAGACAAATATCTAACAATTATTTCATTATTTTCATAAAATACATATAACAATAAATAATTTATAAAAAATTTCGTAAAGCTGTGACGGATACGGAATTTGTCTTGCCATTACGCAGTCTATTAATGCAGAATTGTTTCGTCAAATCGTAATTTATATTTACATGTTTAATAATACACTCCTGGAAAATGAAGAAAGAACACCATGAATTCGTCGTCGGAGCAGAGGAAAATTTTATTGACACATTCTTGAGGATGTATACAACACACGGTCGCACAGGCAGAGGCATACGCACGTGAGTACAGTCAGCAGAGCGTGCGCAATGTCGTCGTTAGAACCTTGTATATCCTCCTTTTTCAGCAATGCAAGCTGTAATTCTCCCACGTAAACGATCCTAGAGGTGCCGTATGTTATATTTGTAAATGCCGTACCATGCAATTTTCACCTGGTGCCTCAGTTGGACCAGATTTCGTGCCGCTCATGGAGATCGCGCAACATGACGTTTCAACCGGCCCCAAACCTGCTCAATGGGGGACAGATCTGGAGATAATAATGGGCAGCGTAGTTGACGTACACCTAGATGAGCACGTTGGGTTGTACGGGATACGTGTGGACGTGCAAAGTCCTTTTGGAAAAGCATTTCGCCTTTTTACTGCATGATCGGTGGTAAAACGGGTTGAATGGTGTTTTAACTGTAGAGTGTACTGTTCAATGTTCTCTAGACGATCACCAGAGGAGAACGGCCAGTGTAGGATATGGCTCTCCACACCATGATGGCAGGTGTTGGCCCCATTTGCCTCTGTCGCATACACTCCAGATTTTCCCGCTCCCCTGCACACCACACACGCGAAACACCGTCATTGGCACCGACTCTCATCAGTGAAGATGACACTTGTCCATTCGTCCTTTCATAAGCGTCTACCGTGACACCACTGGAGGCGGGCTCAACCGTACTGGGGCGCAAGAGCAGGACGCCCTAATGCCATGCGTTTACCAGATATGGACACCCATATCCTACACTGGCCGTTTTCTTCTGGTGATCGTCTAGAGAACATTGAACAGTGCACGGTATATTAAAACCAACATTCCACCCGTCTTGGTATCATTCACGCACCAACAAGGCGATATGAATTTCCAACAGTACAATGCACGTCCACATTTATCCCGTACCACCCAATGTGCTTTTCAAAGTGTACGTCATCTACACTGGCCAGCACGATCCCCAGGTCTCTTCCCCATTGAGCATGTTTGGAACCGCATGAAACATCATGTTGGGCGGTCTGCATTGAGAGGCAGCAAATGTGGCCCAACTAATGCATCTGTTGGAAATTTCATGGTAGGCTATTCCAGAAGACCGCATTCGGCTCCTCTTCGATCGTTCCCATAGAAGAATTATACCTTGCATTGCTTCAAAAGGATGCTATACACGGTACTAACGCCGACATTGCGCACGCTCTGCTGACTGTACTCATGTGCGTATGGCTCTAAAATGTTCAAATGTTTGTAAATCTATCGGACCAAACTGCGTGGTTATCAGTCCGTAGCTTACAAACTACTTAAACTAAGGTAAGCTAACCTAAGGACAACACACACACACACACATACCCCAGGAGGACTCGAAACCCCGACGGCGAGCAGCCGCGCGCTCCGCAGCGAGGCGCCTTAGACCGCTCGGCTACTCCGCCGCGGCTGCGTATGGCTCTGCCTGTGTGATCGAGTGTTGTATACATCCTCAAGAATGTGTCAGTAAAATTTAGCTCTGCTGGGTCGACGAATTCATGGTGTTCTTTTTTCATTTTCCAGGAGTGTAGTACATTTAAAAAAATATTCAATAGCGGGAATGAAATGCAGCATTCACTCAAAATTACCAGAACGCTAGTGCGCCCAATGATGTTTAATCGTTAAGGCTGCCAAGGAAGCAGTCATAAAACACCTTCGGTCTCATTTCTTAACGCTGGAAATGAATTGTAATTTAAACTGGGTTGGGTGAGCCCTGAGGAAAAAGCCAGTATCTAATTTCAATATTAAATAGCTATCAGTTGACACCGACATCCCTAGAGATTTACGAAGGTTTATACTCCCGGACAGGGAAATTTTTTATTTTGCACGACATTTGGCTTAAACCGTCGATTTATCGTTAATTCGCTAAAACCAACGGAATTTGCACTATTTCGTTGAAAACTGCCTCTTTCGTTCGTTACGGTGTCGTTTAAACTAAATTTACCTGTCCCTATATAACAAGCCCAGTGATTCACTAACTTGCTATGTTTACTTCAATTAGGCAATGGTTGAGCGATCTCAAATCCTTGAAGCATGATTTTGACAGCGATGTAGTCTTTTTTAGTGATGAACAAGACACCCCTGCTTTCTGTGTAACTATACCAAATTTATAACAATTTTCGTGGCCAGTTTTTGGCATATTAATGTGCGTTAGTTGCCATAGCGCGTTATTCATCACATATCGTCTAATTGATACACTTATCACTTCACAGACATCCGATATTCTGAATTTTTCCGTAATCTTTTTCTGGAAATTAGGATCTTAAAATATTGCCCGTATAGTATGCAGTTCTCTCCCCGTTAATGAGGAAGACGTGTAAGTCAATTGTAACTCTAATTTATAAAGTATTTTTGCGGTCAGTGCTTGTGAAGTTGCCAATGTCTCTAGTATGTGTTTTATTTATACGTCATTCTACATACCTAAGTTTAAAATTTTCCAATATAAGTTTATAACTGACATACTTTTACAAATTAATATCCTGTCACAATCAGAAACACACATTTTCAAGTACTTAGTGACCTTGTTCAATACACAGAACTTACGAAATCGATGGGTCTCTGAGGTGTATTTAAAAAAACTACTTCACCTTATATCTATCCCGTAGTTGTATGCTGCAGATTCCCCGTCAGGTTAGCAGCTAAAGATTATTTTGCTTCCCAACAAAGCACTCCTTTGAAATGATGCTCAAAGTGAGGTTTAATGTTTCCTAGTAAGCGTTCGGATTATCCTCGTATGGGATTCAGAGAAGATCAGAATTTCCTATGATCCTCAACAGTCCTCCACGTTTCGAGCAGCGGACGCTGCTGTTTGATCGAGGTTAAAGTCTGGCGGCGCTCACCAGTTCATAGTTCGTAAATTAAAAGAAAGAGGAATCCCTGCTGACCAAGTTTCCCGAACTGCTCTTCATTTACCTCTAACCAGGAAGCTTTAACGCCATCAAAGGAGCTTAATACTGATATAACTCCGTGAGACCCACGGCCTCTGTGTGGTTTTATTGAACAGATTGGCCTTATTGCCTTTACTTCCTAAAGATGAACAAAATGTAATTTGTACCTTGACTGCAGTAGTAATAATAATAATGGTCCCTTAAGAAAGCAACAAAATGCAAATCCATGATCCTGGAATTAGTGAGTTACGGGACAATTTCTGTTTCACTTCGTGCCCCCTTTTTCTATTTTTTTTTTTTTTTTAAGTAATTTTTCGATATGCTCACCAGCCTGGGGCACTTGTTATATCGTGGGATCAACTTTATTGTTACTGTTTTGTAGATGTCTGTCGCCTGTGAATGGAGACAGCGTATGACAGTCGTCTTCAGTTATTGGTCGTTGTCAGAACTCTAGCAGGACAGGAACTTTTTGTAAAGAAGAAATATAGATCGCTGGGAGCAAGATGACGACTGTAAACTGTATGATCAAAAAGCTCCCAATAGAACACCCGCAAAACAGCTGCTGTGCGCCGAGCCGTATAGGGACGAGCATTGTCAAGGTGAAGCACAACACCTTCAGTAAAATAAATAAAAAGAACAAAGAAGTTTATATTATGAATGAGTCTCATATCACACGATGAATTATTCGGAATCTACTAGGAATCTTCAATTTATTTTGAGGAAGGCTTTTAGTAACGTAAATCCTCGACCGACCCGTAGTCGCCAAGATTCTGAACGCCATACAAAACTTATTTAGAATATTCTATTAGCCGCAATGATCCACTTGATACCCGATCGGTTAGCCGTAAGGTCTTACGCACCGCTTTCCGAGACGGGGAGGCCTACCGGCCCCGGTTCGAATCCTCCCGGCGGATTAACGAAGGGGGTCGGAGTGCCGATTCGCGTGGATGCAGTTTTTAGGCGGTTTTCCACATCCCCCTGGGTGAATACAGGGCTGCTCCCCAAGTCCCGCCTCAGTTACACGATTCGCAAACATTTTATAACACTTTGCACTTTGACACATATAACACTATACGCAGACATTTGGGCTAACATTTCCTCCCGGGGGGAGGGAGGGGGCAGGGTGTGGCGACAGGAAGGGCATCTGGCCACCCCGTCAATATTAATATGCCAAATACAAATAAACAAAGCAGATCCTGCACGTGCGGGAACACATCTAAAGAGAAAAAAAAAGATCCACTTCATATTTTCACATTGTTTCTGACGATAGGTTGTTAGTGAAAAAAATATGTTGTACTGTTTGTAAATCATACGTAGATACCAAACAACAATTGAGAATTGTGTTCTATGTGGAAATATCGTTCCCCCAAGGCATAGTATAGGAATCCGAATCCGAAATAATTATGCAAGGAATAAAATTCTTGACACACGCATTTTACGAGAAGTAACGTGTGTGCTTTCACTCATCCAGTAAAGTCATTCGTGGGAATTTCAACATAAATCAAATGTAATATGCTTATCTTCATAATACACTTTACTGCTGCCAAAAGCACAGAACAGTTAGCAACTTACAGTCTCAGAACTCAGTTTGAGAAAAGCTCGCCGAAACGTGTCAGATTACAGCGCGCTGCAAGAAATGCCTCGAGGCGCATGAGTAATTAGACGACCAAAGCGTTTAGGAGCACTGTACTCCTTTGGTGAGGTCTGTGTTAACATGAGTCTTATGGTGGAGTCTTTCTACATCTACATACATACTCTGAAAATCACATTTAAGTGCCTGGCAGAGGGTTCATTAACCACTTTCATAACCTTTCTCTACCGTTCCATTCTGTAATAGCGCGCGGGAAGAAAGACAGGTTTCATTAGCTTGTTTACTTCATTCGGTTCTACTCGAATTATCGGGTACCGTGACTGTGTCATTCAATACCCAGACGTATCTTCAAATGTTTGTAAATCTGTGGGACTTAACTTCTTTGGTTATTAGTCTCTAGACTTACAAGCTACTTAAACTGACTTACACTAAAGACAACACACACACCCATCCCCCAGGAAGGACTCGAAACTCCGACGGCGAGCAACCGCGTGCTCTGCAGCAAGGGGCCTTAGAACGCCCGGCCACTCCACCGCAGTCCAGATGTATGAATTGGCTATTTAGTGATTCGGAAAACAAGCAGACGAGCAGTGGAGGTGAGTCGAATTGGACGGTGTTATGTATAATTAGACCAAGCGCCGAAATGTTATAAGATAGATGATGGCGTGCAAAGTTACCATTTCCCTAAAATTGTATGTATTGTTGAATTTTCTCAATTATATGTACAGACGAAGGGTTATTATTGTTTCACTTATTAGTGGAAGATCAGCGTAATGAAAAGCCAAATAACACGAAAAAGTAACACAAATGGTCGTTAGACTACTAATGCTTAATTGCTGTTTGTGCAGTTCTGTTATGCATCAGGGGACTAAACGTCCTTTGGTCTCATTATGCATAACTGAAGTGCATTTGACGTATTATAAAAATAAAACCTTAGGAAGCCATATGCCTTTGATATTCTGAAACAAAATAAGGAGGTCACGTTATCAAAAACGAAGCTTAGTTTATAAGTAGTTTGTAAGTTTAGGGACTGATGACCCCGCAGTTAAGTCCCATAAGCTTAACAAACATTTGATCGTTTTTTTTATCATTTTTTCCTGGTGTCTCTGTCTTGATTTTCCTACTTACGATCTCTGCCACTTTTTTGCCCTGCCTTTCAATAAATGATCTCTACCTGATTCAGGAATGTTATTTTGTACATCGTGAGTACACACATTCTTCTGTGAGATCTTTCCACTTACGTTTATTGGCCTCTTGTCATTGTGTACGCGGCTACTTCCAGATCTGCAGTTCTCGCCTTCATTACAAGTTACAAACCCATCATCGATTTCCTTATCCACTACTGCATTTGATGTTACATCATTGTTACGGTTATTTGCATTCAGTGAAGAATCCCTAGTTGGAATGTCCGTGCTGGAAGATGCATATTCACCCTAAAAAAAAGAAGAACGGGATGCGTAAAGTTTACGACATTGTGTTTAGGTCCTTATGAACTAGTTTTGAAGTTAAGCTCGAAAGGTAACTTCCGATGTCCTACCTTTAAAGCTCCAGATCCATTCGACTTACTTGTTGCACTTTTAGTAATACGTTGTGAACTTCATTTGAACGCGTCAATTATCGCATCTGTTAACCATAAACTCCACGGCATTACAACACAAAACCTAGTATTACGTCCGTAAAAACTATACAGTTCACAGACCTAGGTAACAAGGCGTTTTGCTAGATCGGTGCACACAGACGATGTTGTGAACCAGCGCTGCCGCAAGTTCCGTTTAGCATCACTAGTCTATAAACGAGGAAGGTGGCGCTTGGTCTACTGCTGCAGGACTACAGTTCGGTAGGTCGCATGTGGACTTGTGATGCAAAATCGAAAATCAACGATGGGCGAAGTGGCACTTGGTATTTCTTAATAAATTATGGTAACCATTGCTACGACGAGAACGGTGTTTTTTATCCACATACTCTATGATGTTTCTCAATATAATTTGCTCAAATCAGAAGATATCAATAAATGGCGGTTGGTCTAGAGATGCATAACACCGTCCAATTGGTTCACTGCTAAATCATTCAGTTCGAAAGAAAAGAAGATTCTGATCTCCGTCAGATCATCTAATTATTATTATTATTATTATTTTACTATCGTATTCGTAACTTTATACAAATTACTAAAGACTTTTTACAGATTTTTTTTCTTTCTACGACATTGTAGAAATGAAGAAGTCCAGTACCTTTCGGGAATACCCAAAAAGTGGAACATTATCTCAGTATGGTATGGTGATATCTTTGGACAGAGATGACCATCACGACGTAGTATTATTTTCTGAGATGATGTTCGGGAATACCCAAAAAGTGGAACATTATTTCAGTATGGTATGATGATATCTTTGGACAGAGATGACCATCACGACGTAGTATTATTTTCTGAGATGATGTTCTGTATGAAAGAAATTCGATTTGCTGTTCATAAGGCAATCAATAAACTTGAAAGTGATAGTAGGCCCTTTTACTAAAACTCCTTGTTTTCCTTAACTGTACGAAATAATTCGTGATATGTAGACGGTGAGATCTTTGATGAGAATTGCTGTATCACTCGTCAGTTAATTTTTTTAATGCAGAGCCCGAAGATGAGTTGGCTGCTAATGATACCTTTACTGCCAGTTTTCTTTCCAGTTAATATTATTAAAATTATTAAACAGTACGTCAGTGAAAATAAGTGACTAAAATTTATTCCGCTATACCTTTATTTAACCAGTCAAGATTAAGCCTTCTCAGATATATTACAGTAGTTCCTTAGTGCGTCAACATTAGAATTTGCATATACCATTATCAATATATGATGATAGGTTTGAATCTGAAAATAATAAAGTACTGCTTTCGTGTTACAGACGGAAAAATGAATAATAAAACAAATTTACAACTAGCTTTATTATCGCTGCCGACATTGCAGAGCCGCGATTGGCAGTGCAGAACGAATATTGCAGCTTTATAACATAGCTAAACATACTGAACGAAAGGTTTTAAAACTGATTAACAGAGTTTAATTGCCCGAGGCTGACAGTACCGCGCCAGACTTCCAATATTAATTTTGAAATCGAGCACTATTGTTCCACTCGCTTTATCTGCGGTAATCTCCGTTACCATACAACCCACTCATAATCATAACTGAATGTGGAGCGAAAGAAAACGGGCAAATAGGGATCGACAAGGATAAATCTCATTTCCTCACAAGTGAATTTGTGTTTTTCATTTCATAAGCCCCCGAACATTTTGTGCCACGATCGGTTTTTCAGACATGAACACTTTTCACTGAAAAGGATATCGGAATCCGCATTCCGAACGATGGATGAAATCCCCCTATACAGCAGCAGGCTAATAAACAATACGACCGAGCTAATGAAAACGGATTGGAAACTTACACCAACGAGTTCTGCTGCAACGATAAGAGAGATTCTTTACATGCATTATATTTCAAGCTCCTGTGCACTGATTGACGTAACTACGTACTTAAGCGCTCCTAAAGCAGTTAGGAAAATTACTCGGTTTTTTTCTTCTTTTTTTGTAGGCTCAGACATTTTAAAAGTCTATATCTCATGTTTTGAATATGACCCTGCGCCACGCACTTCACTTAGATTTTGAGAATATGGACGCAGATGAAGATATCCGTTAACGTACTGGCCAATCACGTATGATTACTACTATGTACAAAATATTCAAATGTTTGTTAAGCTTAAGAGACTGAATTGCGGGCTCATCAGTTCCTAAACTTACAAACTACTTATGAACTACCTTATACTAAAGACGACACAAACATCCATGCCCGAGGGGGGATTCGAACCCCCGACGGGGAACGGCCTCGCGCAGCGGAGCATAGCGCCTCAATGCGCTAGGCCGCTCCACCGCGGCTACTATATACCGGTCAGCAGTAATCTGATGTTCATGGATACCAAAATATTTATGATTTTTTTAAAAATAATCTAACATTCATTATCTGAATAACACAAACAAACAAACATAAATAACTACCCACAAAATATAATGGTTAAATTAGATTTATTTCTTAGTAATGATAACATTACTCTAAAATTATAGTACCAAGCGAGGTGGTCCAGAAGTTAACATTCGGAAGAATGTTCCATTCGGTAAGACGGCGGTTCAAATCCGACTCCGACTATCCATATTTAGGTTTTCAATGTTTTCCGTAAATCGCTCGTGGAAAATGTCGGTTTCATTTGAAACGGGCCGGCCGCGGTGGCCGCGGGGACTGAGGCGCGCCAGTCACGATCTGCACGGCCACTACGGTCGGGGGTTCGAATCCCCCCTCGGGCATGGATATTTGTGCTTTCCTTAGTGTTAGCTAGTTCATAAGTAGTTTGTAAGTTTAGGGACTGATGACCCCGTAGTTAAGTCCCATAAGCTATACAAACATTTGAAACGGCACGGCCTATTCTCCTTTCCCATCGGTAACAAAACAATCCGAGTTTGTTATCTGTCTCTAAAGCCAAATTTTTTTACGAATATTAGAAACTAATTTCCTTTTTTTTAAACTGTGAAGGTGGTTAGGTTTGCCACCTAAGTCTTGTGCTCCAAATGTTTCAGTACTCCATGCAATGCTGTAGTACAGTTCAAAACGCTGCAACGACCGCAGACTACGTGTCCCATGAGACGCCCATCAGTCACCATTCAAACAAGTTACGACATTCTGTCAAATATTTAAGAAAATTTCAGTTGTTGCTTAAAACACATGACAATGAACAGACATAAATAAAGAATTATTCACACCTAGTGTCGAAGAAAATAAACTAAAAGTAAGAAAAGACTACTGTCTCAATGTCGTAGGCAGCGACTAAAGACTTCGTAATCGCAAAATGTCAATTGTAGCACTTACTGGGCAGAATGTGTGGATGTATTGCTGTTCCGCAAGCAGCATATTATATTTACAGCAAAATGTACACGGTAGACCATGTGAAATAATCAAAAGGAT
This sequence comes from Locusta migratoria, assembly GCA_026315105.1. Classification (NCBI taxonomy): domain Eukaryota; kingdom Metazoa; phylum Arthropoda; class Insecta; order Orthoptera; family Acrididae; genus Locusta; species Locusta migratoria. Next base: position 320,457,975 of record CM048755.1, read on the forward strand.
CCTTCCATAACTATATTGTAATTTAAACTTAGTTTCTTCAAGCTCGTCGTGGTTGGGTGTACCCATAACTATCTCAACAAAAATCTTTATTCATAAACGTTTCTTAGTTTTTTACAAGTGCTGAAACAATTAAAGTCAATCAAAATACGTCTTTGGGATACAAGATTCACTAATTATAACCATTAAATTGTACAGATTCTCGCTACTTGTTGCAATAGGGTATTTGACTGATCCTTGGAATGGATCTTTTGTAAACATATAAATAGAAATTTAAACAACTGAAAACGGTAAAATAAATTCAATTAATTTGAAACCTAGGTGAAACACTTCACTAGAGTAATGTGATGTCTGTGACATCAACTGACATAATGGTACGCATCCTGCCGTCAAATTCATTAACAGTGATATATTGTTTAGACACTCGCATTTCTGAAAGTGATCTACAAATACTGCCTAATACCTCAATGTACAAAGACATGAAAACCCCAAAAAATGGTTTTTCATGTTTCAAGCAATAAGAATGTTGTGGAAACTTCCTGCCAGAGATCGAAATTATTTAGCAGTCTCGTCATTCATTTTTGTGACGACCATTCCGATGTACGTAAACATTCCGTACAGTAATTATTACTACTGTATTAGTTCAGTATTAAATATCATGCACTATGTACAGATTTGTGAGTGATGTTTTCATTTTCGAGACAGCTATTCAAGATATGACACGCAGTTTGTGTTTAGAAAACGCCTTTTGAAGCGCATCTTATTAATGCAAGTATTTTTAATGAAATTTTAGGTGCTTACTAATTTCGTCAGTAGTTTGATTGTACTTAACAGTATCACATTTTGCGACAAATAAAAGAAAATAAAAATAGGAAACGGTTGCATTTGAACACGGAACGCGATATTGGTAACTCAAGACCCTAACCGTTACGCTAAGAAATAGCTAAGGTAAATGCTATCTGTGCGAATAAGTTGACTGCACAAACAATGCAGATTTTCGAACGCTATTTTTCTTCGAAAATATTCCATATTGGCACCTTCGACATATTATTTGTCTTCATGTTTTCAGCGTTCTATCTCGATAGCGCAGTGGTAGAGTGCCAGACTATGAATCCCAAGATCACGGGTTAGATACCCGCCAGGTCCTAGGATTTTTATCTGTCACTTTCCACTTCTTTCACCTCTGGCAGTGTTGCTGATGTAAGAAATATCGAGTAGCATCGTGGTTCGGAACCCACGCTAAACTGTAGGTCCCACTATAACTGGCTGGGTAAGTCAATTCGAAGGTCGGAGGAAGACAACGGCATACCACCTCCAAACAGGACTATGTTGACTGCTTTATCTTTACTTTATCTTTTTCCTATATTGTTATTTTAACACCAGCATGTACACGCCAGTAGGATGGCAGCAGCATTCAATGCTGCTCTTCAGCCGAGAGAACATAAAACACGGGCAAGAAGACTTAAAACATGAAATGGAGTTAAAACAATGGTGAATTAAAACATACATAAGAAGACAAACTTGAAGCACTAGCGGTTTTGACAGAGGAATAAAACATGCATAGTTTAAACAGTGAGCCACGGTGACGTTAAAAACATCTATTACGACACCAAAACAAGACGAAGAGCACTTGGAAAAAAATGTTCAAATGTTTGTATAGCTTATGGGACTTAACTACGGGGTAATCAGTCCCTAAACGTACAAACTACTTATGAACTAGCTAACACTAAGGACGGCACAAATATCCATGCCCGAGAGGGGATTCGAACCGCCGACCGTAGTGGCCGTGCAGACCGTGACTAGAGCGCCTCAGTCCCCTCGGCCACCGCGGCCGGCACTTATAAACTAGCTAACACTAAGGACGGCACAAATATCCATGCCCGAGTGGGGATTCGAACCCCCGACCGCAGTGGCCGTGTAGATCGTGACTGGAGCGCCTCAGTCCCCTCGGCCACCGCGGCCGGCCTTTGGCACTCGGAGACACTATGTAAAACTGAACGATGCATACTTGTCTGGAAGCGGCGGACGCAGATAAAAACACACAGAAGCACTGCATACACAACACTGGACGATGATGCACTGTTAAAACTAGTGGCGCAGGACCCCACGGGGTAGGGAGGGGTGAGGGTAAAAACGCGGGGTAGAGGGTAGAAGAGAGGGCTGGGGAGGTGTAGAGACTCCGCGGCAGGAAGGGAACAGCCAAGTGCGAGGAGGGGCGTGGAGGGGGAGGGGAGAGGGAGCGCTTCACCCACGGCAGGCAAATGTTCAAATGTTTATCAATCTATCGGATTAACTGCGAACTGCGTGGTCATCAGTCCGTAGCTTACAAACTACTTTACTACGGTCGGGGGTTCGAATCCCCCCTCGGGCATGGATATTTGTGCCGTCCTAGTTCATAAGTAGTTTGTAAGTTTAGGGACTGATGACCCCGTAGTTAAGTCCCATAAGATTTACAAACATTTGAACATTTTTGAAACTACTTTAACTAATGAAACTTCCTGGCAGATTAAAATTGTGTGCCGGAACCGGGACTCGAAGCTGGGACCTTTGTCTTTAGCGGGCAAGCGCTCTACAGACTGACCTATCCCGACACGACTCACATCCCCCTCACAACCCTACATCCGCCAGTACTTCGCGTCCTACTTTCCAAAGGCGAGGTACTGGCGGAAGTAGGGTTGTGAGGCGGGATCGTGAGTCGTGTCGGGATAGCTCAGTCGGTAGAGCGTTTGCCCGCGAAAGGCAAAGGTCCCAGGTTCGAGTCCCGGTTCTAGCACACTTTTAATCTGCCAAGAAGTTTCATATCTGCGCACACTCCGCTGCAGAGTGAAAGTTTCATTCCACTTAAACTAAGGTAAACCAACCTAAGGACAACACAAACATCCATGCCCGAGGGGGATTCGAACCCCCGACAACGGACGGCCGCGGGTACCGCAGCACAGCGCTCCAATGCGCACGGGTAACACACCGGGGCCCCACGGCAGGGAATCAAGGTTGGTAGGAGAGGTATATTTCAGGACGGAGGGCGTCATCCAGGAGGGGGAGGTGGCGGAGTTACGCTGGGAAAGGATTTGGAGAGCATGGAGGTGATGAAGCGAGGGATGCAGCAGTAAAGGCGTGGCTGAGGCCCGGGATTGCTGAGGATGGGGTAGACCAGGAGATTATGGGAGTCTACCTTGTGGTTGGTGTAAAGGATCCGGATGTGTTCGAGGTATTGGGGGAAACGGGATCAGGTCATATAGGATCTGCGTGGAGGAGGGGAGCTGGGTACGGCACGGATGACACCTCCGCTCGATGAAGGACTGAATTTCTTTTTATTACTCGGCATACTTTGTTGTGCTGTCTCAAATTAAGTAAATGATTGCAATAAATTTTATGATTTTGTAGAGCTGAAAACGCAATGCGTAGACTTTGCGTATCATCATATGTTGCTGCGTATGAATGTTGTGCACGTGTTGAAGTAAATAATTATTTCATGTATTAGTTTATTGTTCTTAAATGGTCAAATTCTTTAGTTAATTCAGCTACAATTATTCCATCATTCAAATGTTCAAATGTATGTAAATCTATCGGACCAAACTGCGTGGTCATCAGTCCGTAGCTTACAAACTCCGTAAACCTAGGTAAAATAACCCATGCCCCAGGGAGGACTCGAACCCTCATGGCGAGCAACCGCGCGCTCCGCAGCGAGGTACTTTAGACCGCTCGGCTACTCCACCGCGGCAATATTCCATCATTGTCAACGGCAGTGCTCGCTGAGAGGGTTTCAGAATTAGTACATCCACTGATTTCCTCAACGGAACTGTTTATACAATTCACGCTGTCGTCCTTGTCATTTGTTGTTAACAATAATATTTGTATTTCTTTTTCGTTGTTCCGTCTTTCTACTTTGACTTCACGGCATTCAGAAGAACCTGTCTTGACTACGTCGATGCACTTAGGCAGCTCCTAATCAGGGACCGCATCTGCCTTTAATATACGTTTCAATTGAAGGTTTAAATGTTCATTTTTCAAGTCTCGAACATAATCAGACTTTTTAAAATGTTCTGAACATACACGACCAGTATCAGGGTTGAGAGCATCTAATGGCTTACACGCGTTTATCCACTTTAACCTTACCTCTTTATCTCTCGGAAATCTGTGAAATATTGCATTCTTCTGTCTGCCGTGGTTCGTACAGCACGCAATAGCACAACACACTATCGTCACTAATAAGCCACACTTATCCTTACAACTACTTAATACACACACAAACTATAAAGAGCCAGTGGTAAAGCATTTCTGTGGAGATACACTCATAACAGCAATGCTATGGTCGCGCGGGAAGCCGGCCGCGGTGGCTCCAGTCACGGTCTGCACGGCCACAACGGTCGGGGGTTCGAATCCCCCCTCTGGCATGGATATTTGTGCCGTCCTAGTTCGTAAGTAGTTCATAAGTAGTTTGTAAGTTTAGGGACTGATGACCCCGTAGTTAAGTCCCATAGACTATACAAACATTTGAACATTTGATTTTCGCGCGGGAAAACTGTGCTGGTCTCCTGGTGACGTCAGTGGCGTGGCAAACGACTGCGCATCCGACGGTTGACCACTACCATCTATTTTTTTACGATACGGTATGCGAGGCAGAGGAGCGTTCTTTATCATCTCAAGTCCAGATTTAACCTGACAAGTTACTTCGTAACCAATGAGCACGTCAAAAAGCATACTCATATGTGGAAAGTAAACAACTGCGCCAGATTAATTTGCGTATAGACAAGAATTATTTATTTTCAGTGTCCACAAACGATAGTGTTAGTTTAAAAGTGAAATCAATTTGGTGGGAAAACGAAGACTGAATCTAAGACGAGATGCTTATTTACAAGTATACAGGTTTATCGTGTACAATAGTTCGTACCTTTAGACTATAGGCACTTTGTTAAGGCAAAAGAGCAACACTTTGGATCAAGTATAGGTTCAAATCAAATGTTTGTAAATCTGAGGTACTTAACTACGTTTGTCATCCGTCCTTAGGCTTACAAACTACTTAAACTAACTTAAAGTAACTTATGCTAACGACAACACAAACACCCAAGCTCGAGGAGGACTCAAACCTCCGAAGGCGAGCAAGCACGCGCTCTGCAGCAAGGAGCCTTAGACACTCGGCCCACCTCCGTGGCTAAGTGTAGGTATATTTTACTTTAAACGTAGTTTTTACCTTATTTCCGAAAAGTAAATACCTGGGTTGTTTACGAAAAACTAAGATACCGTAAACAAGTCAGCTTTCAGAAAGTTTTCACTACCTGACATCACAAAAAAAATGTTTCCATTTATACATAAAAGTTGTAAATGTGTTTTCCATTAAAAAAAATTATACGAAGAAAAAGTAAGGAAAACTCCAGTAACTTTCGCTAACGCAGCTATAATACACATATAGATTCGTCTTCCTCGTGTTATGTAACGTCACCGGAGGTTCGGCGAATCACAAAGCGTTTCCAATCACGTGACCTAATCTTCAAATTTAATTATTTTAAGCTTTAATTTAGGCTTTTGACAATGTTTATTGGAACAAACAAACTCTTTCAAGTTCTGAACAAGCAGGAGTAAAATATAGGGAGCGTAAGGTTATTTACAACTTGTACAAAAACCAGACTGTGGTTGTCAGAGTTGAAGAGCATGAAAGGGATGCAGTGGTTGGGATGGGAGTAAGACAGGGTTGTAGCCTTTCTCCAATGTTATTCAATTTGTACATTGAGCAAGCTATAAAGGAAAGCAAGGAGAAATTTGGAGAAGGATTAAAGTTCAGGGTGAAGAATTAAAAACGTTGCGTTTTGCCGACGACATAGTAATTCTGTCAGAGACAGCAAAGGACCTGGAGGCGCAGTTGAACGGAATGGACAGTGTGCTGAAAGGTGCATATAAGATGAAGATTAACAAGAGCAAAACTAGGGTAATGGAGTGCAGCCTAAGAAAATCAGGTGATGCTGAAGGAATTAGATTAGGTAACGAAACAATAAAGGAGGTAGATGAGTTTTGTTACTTGGGCAGAAAATTAACAAATGATGGTCGCAGTACAGAGAATATAAAATGCAGAATGGCAATGGGTAGAAAAGCATTCTTGATAAAGAGAAATTTGTTAACATCGAATATTGATTTTAGCCTTAGAAAGTCCTTTCTGAAGGCATTTGTGTGGAGTATTGCCTTGTATGGGAGTGAAACATGGATAATAAACAGTGCGGATAGGAAGATAATAGAGGCTTTTGAAATGTGGTGCTACAGAAGACTGCTGAAGATTAGATTGGTGGATCGCGTAACTAACGAGGAGGTACTGAAAAGAATTAGGGAGAAAAGGAATTTTTGGCATATCTTGACTAAAAGAAGGGATCTATTGGTAGGACACATTCTTAGACATCAAAGAATTGTGAATTTAGCGTTGGAGGGAAGTGTGTGGGGTAAAAACCGCATAGGAAGACCAAAATATGTATACAGTAAGCAGATTTAAACAGATGTAGGTTGCCGTTCTTATGTGGAGATGAAGAGGCTTGCTCAGGATAGGGTATTGTGGAGAGCTGCATCAAATTAGTCTCCGGACTGAAGACCACAACAACAGCAACAAGCATTAATTTAAGAAAAATAACAGCTTTTTTGTAAGAATAATGGCTTAAAATGCTATTTGTACGTTATAATAATTCAGAATAACAACAATTCGAATCATATTTTTAACATAGGAAAATAGCCTTTTCCCTGTTTTTATCGTGTAAAGAGTTACAATAAGTCGCAAGTTAAATACAGTAATTAGCAAAGTTCCGCGTTCTGGCGGGAGGTGGAACAATCGAACCCGACCGATCGCCGTTTCATCCTCTGCAATAGTGTCACTGAATGCGTTATAGAAGGACATGCAGCCAGCGCAACAAAGTGTGCGTCGTTGTAGTGTGTCTTGACTTGCAACCAACACTACTCATTCAAGCAGCTCCTCAGTTTCCCTCGCGATGGTAGGTACACCTCGTTGCAGTCCTCCAACCAATCATAAATCCTGTGCAGTACTAGGAACCTTATCACAGTCCTCCGCATAGCGTCAGACACCCTGACTTCTCGGATACGGAGGTGAACGTAATACATCATACTGGATGCAAACTCAGGTATGTTGTGTATAGTAAGACACATTATTTAGATATTGCAACATAAATTATTGTGATTTTGGAGAATATTGGTGACGGTTTGAAAATACGAAGGATCTATTGCTATATCTAAATGAGACTGTAAGTAAATGTTTCGGAAGAGTAATGGATATCAATTATAACTGTCAAATCTAAGCGTCTAAGATTCTATTTGTTGGCAGTAATTGATTACGGCTGTTTTGATGTAGAAAAAATATGCCACAATAGGTGCTGCAATTACCTAAGCGGCTTTTTTTTCTTTTTGTAATGTGATACTATCAAATGAAAATTGTAATCTAAATGGTGTATTGAAAATTCCAAACTGTGAAGATAATGACAAAAAGGTAAGCGTTGAAGTACGAGATCAAAGGTATTTGAAAGGGAAAAAAAGAAAAATAAAGTTGAACACTAGAAGGTAAATAGTGAGATATCAGTTTTAGTGTTAATCGTGCTCAAGAAACCGCTCTGTTAGCCGCGCGTTTTAAGGAGCCGGGCGCCGTGGCTCAGCGCGCCCGGTCAGAGGGCTCAACGCCCTCTGTAATAAAAAAAAAAAAAAAGCTGAGCCAAGAACTCATCGAACAAAAACGAACATACCCGATCAGCGTCCGCAATGAATAGAACCAACCATAGAAAAAAAAAAAGAAAAAAAGGCGCCGCGTTCTGAGAAATGGAGGTATTCCGGCCCCGGTTTAAATCCTCGTGGCAGATTAAATAAATGGGGTGCTGCACCGGCCAGCACGGATGTGCGCTTAAGGCATTTTCCCACGTAGCACTAAGTAAAGACTGAGCTTGTATCCAAGTTCAAACTCAGAACTTTCGTACTATAAGGAAACTATAGGAGTACAAATACGAGGCGCGTCCAGAAGGTAAGTTCAGCTTGGTTATATAAAACGAACGGGTACAAATACAGAAAAAATATTGATTGAACCAAAATCTCTGACACGTTATATTGGATATCAATACCTGAACGCCAGCCGCGGTGGCCGCGGGGACTGAAGCGCTCCAGTCACGGTCGGCACAGCCACTACGGTCGGGGGTTCGAATCCCCCCTCGGGCATGGATATTTGTGCCGTCCTTAGTATAAGGTAGTTCGTAAGTAGTTTGTAAGTTTAGGGACTGATGACCCCGTAGTTAAGTCCCATAAGCTTAACAAACGTATGTAGCTGCAAAGCATATCAACCCACAAAGCCGCGGTGGAGTAGCCGAGCGGTCTAAAGCGTCTCGCTGCGGAGCGCACGGTTACTCGCCGTGGAGGTTCGAGTCCTCCCTGGGGCATGGGTGTGTGTGTTGCCCTTAGGTTAGTTTACCTAGGTTTAAGTAGTTTGTAAGCTATGGACTGATGACCACGCAGTTTGTTCCGATAGATTTACAAACATTTGTAGCCTGCCGCGGTGGCCGAGGGGACTGAGGCGCTCCAGTCACGGTCTGCACGGCCACTACGGTCGGGGGTTCGAATCCCCCCTCGGGAATGGATATTTGTGCCGTCCTTAGTCTTAGCTAGTTTGTAGGTAGTTTGTAAGCTTAAGGACTGATGACCCCGTAGTTAAGTCCCATAAGTTCTACAAACATTTTTTGAAACATTTGAACATTTGAACAACCCACAAAGAGTGTTGCAGACTAACTAAATAATGCAGGTGTCTACGAAATCGGTTGCGAATGTGGACTTGTATATGTAGGTGAGATTGAGCGACAAATCTGCACGAGAATTTCCGAACGTGGAAGACACATTTGGCTTCGACAGAGCAACAACTCAGCGGTGGCAGAAAATCCACATGCGTGGCAAAAACAGCTATTTTTCCGCGAAGCCCGCGTGCTGGCGAAACAACCATTTATGATGAGTGGGAAGTAGAAGAGACCATCGACATAGCCAAGCGATCCGCCAACATGAATAGAAAAGACGGGCACAGACTTCCGGCGTTCTGCCTGCCAGTGGTAGCAGCGTTGCGGGACAGCAGCGCCTGCTAAGCAACTGAGGCAAGCGCGCGGGAGACCTCGGAGGCCGTACATACAATACACGGAGCGCCAGGCGACAAGTAAGCCGAGCGACAAAGGCGGGAGCAGCGCGCCACAGATTCAAGCGACAAATCTCAACAGCATGTATAGTCACGGGTCTGTACTACGAGAACATCTGCTGCGCTGCGCGTCAGAGACAACGGGCCACGTTTGAGATTCAACCTGATTGAATCTTGGCGCTGTCGCACGCGCTACCAAGTGTCAGGCTTCGTTGAGAATCGTCTGCTTGTAGAGGTTACATAGAATGTCGTAAGAATTCGGCGAGCTAATAATCTCTGACGTTTATGAAACTGAAACTGTTTGTGAAATGTTGTTATCGTTGTTGTAGTCTTCAGTACGGACACTGATTTGATGCAGCTCTCCACCCTACTCTATCCTGAATAAGCCTTTTCATCTCCTCATAAGATAGGCAACCCACATCCATCTGGATTTGCATACTACGAGGCGCGTCCAGAAAGTAAGTTCCGTTGGGTTATATAAAACGAACGGGTACAGATACAGAAAAAATATTTATTGTACAAAAATCTACAACTGTTAAACTACTTTTCTACATAGCTAAATTTTGTAAGCAATTGTCATAGCATGGCACAAGGTTTTGTGTGCCTTTTTCATAGAATGTTGCCATCTGTGTATTCAACCATGTGGTAACATGTTCTTTCAGTTCGTCATCATCGTTGAAGTGTTGTCCACCAAGGACATATTTTAGGTGTAAGAAGAGGATTACTGCCAAAGATTTTTTTTTTTTCACGATAATGCCTGACCTCACACACCGAATGTAACCAAACAATTCTTACGGAAATTTCAATAGGACCTGTTTGATCATCCTCCATACAGCTCAGACCTCTCTCCTAGCGACTTTCTTCTTACACCTAAAATCTGTACTTAGTGGTCAACACTTCAACGATGATAAAGAGCTGTTACCACATGGTTGAATGCACAGGCGGCAACCTTCTGTAAAGGATGCATGCAAAAACTTGTGGCACGCTATGACAAATGCCTACAAAATTTCGGCAGTTATGTGGAAAAGTAGTTTAAGAGTTGTAGAATTTTGTGCAATAAAAATTTATTCTGTATCTGTGTACAATTTCATTTTATTACCAAACGGAACTTACTTTATGGACGCGCCTCCTATATTCAACTCTTGGTCTTCCTCTGCGATTTTTCCCCTCCAATGCTAAATTTACGATTCGTTGGTGTCTAATAATCTGTCCTACCAATAGATCCCTTCTTTTAGTCAAGGTATGCCAAAGACTCCTTTTCTCCCCAATTCTGTTTTGTACATCTTCATTAGTTACGTGATCTACCAACCCAGTCTTCAGCATTCTTCTGTAGCACCACATTTCAAAAGCTTCCATCCTCTTCCGTTCTGAACTCTTTATCGTCCATGTTTCACTTCCGTACAAGGCAACACTCCACACAAATGCCTTCAGGAAATACTTCCTTACACTTAGATTAATATTCCATGTTAGCAAATTTCCCTTTTTCAAAATGTTCAAATGTTAAACTTATGGGACTTAACTACGGGGTCATCAGTCCCTAAACTTACAAACTACTTGTGAACTAGCTACAACTACGGACGGCACAAATATCCATGCCCGAGGGGGGATTCGAACCCCCGACCGTAGTGGTCGTGCAGACCGTCACTGAAGCGCCTCAGTCTCCTCGACCACCGCGGCCGGCTCCCTTTTTCAAAAACGCTTTTCTTCCTATTGCCATTCTGCATCCTCTATACTACGACGACCATCATGTGTTATTTTACTACCCAAGTAACTAAACCCACCTACCACCTTCATTGTTTCGTTGCCTCATCTAATTCCTTCAGCACCGCCTGATTTTCTAAGACTACCTTCCATTACCCTTGTTTTGTTCTAGTTAATGTTCATCTTATACGCTCCTTTCAACACACTGTCCATTCCGTTCAATTGCTCTTCCAGGTCCTTTGCTGTCCCTGATAGAATTACAATGCCATCAGCAAAACGCTGGGTATTTATTTCTTCATCATGATCTCTAATTCCTTCTCCAAATTTTTCCTTGCTTTCCTTCACAGCTTCCTCGATGTACAAATTGAATAACAATGGAGAACCACAGCGTCCCTTTCATGGTCTTCAACTCTAATAACTGCTGTTCGGTCAATGTTCAAGTTGTAAATAATCTTCCTTTCCCTATTTTTTGATGCCTGCTGACTTCAGAATTTGAAATAGTGTATTCCAATCAATATTGTCAAAATCTTTCCCCAAATCTACAAAGGCTACAAATATAAGTTTGCCTTTCATCAGTCCATCTTCTAAGATAAGCCGTAAGGTGAGTATTGTTTTCCGTCTTCCTACGATCTCCTGAATCCGAACTGATCTTCCCCGATGTCGGCTTCTATCAGCCTTAAGTAAATAATTCGTGTTAAAATTTTGCAACCGTAACTTATTGAACTGCAGCTTCTGTAATTTTCACTCCTGTCTGTGCCTGCTTTCTTTGGAATGAGAATTATTACATTTTTCTTAAAGTCTGACGGCGTTTTCCCTGTCTCATACATTTTACGCACCAGTTGAAATAGTTTTGTCATGGCTGCTTCTCCCAGAGACTTCAGTAGCTCATCTACTCCAGGGGCCTCGTTTCGGCTTAGGTCTGTCAGTGACCTGTCAAATTCCTCTCTCAGTATAGTATCTCCTATTTCATCTTCACCTACTACTTCTTCCCTTCCTACAATATTGTCTACAAGTTAGTTTCCTTTGTAGAGCCCCGCTATGTACTCTTTCCACCTTCCAACTTCCCTTCTTTACTCAGAACTGATTTTCCATCTAAGTTCTTGATATTCATACAGCTATTTTTCTAGTCTCCAAATGTCTCCTTTATTTTCCTGTAGGCGGTATCTATTTTTCCCTTAGTTATACATTCTTCTACAGACTTACATTTGGCCTCTAGCCACTCCTGCTTAGCCATTCTGCATTTTCTGTCAGTCTCATTTCTTAGACGTCTATACTCCATTTTCCCTGCTTCATTATATATATATATATATATATATATATATATATATATATATATATATATATATATATATATCTTGTCCTTTCATCAATTAAATTTAGTATTTCCTGTGATATCCAAGGATTTTTTGTAGGCCTTGCCTTTTTTCCCCTACTTGGTCCTCTGCCACCTTAGCTATTTCATCTCTTAAAGCTACCCATTCCTCTTATACTGTTTTATTTCTTCCTGTTCCTGTTAATTGTTGCCTAAATCTCTTTCTGAAATTCTCAAGACCTTAAGGTTCCTTCAATTTATCCAGCTCCCATTTCCTTACATTCCGTCATTTCTGCAGTTTCTTCAGTTTCAGCCTACAGTTCATAACCAATAACATGTGGTCAGAGTCTATATCTGCCCCTGGATATGTCTTACAGTTTAGAACCTAAATCTGTGTCTTATGATTATAATATCTATCTAGTATCTTCCAGTGTCTTTTTTTAATTTTTTATTGGTTTTTCTGTTCCATAGGACCCAATTGAGGAGTGAGACTCCATGGTCATGGAACAAGTCAATACATTAATTGTTACACAAGAATGGTAATAGAAAATTTTTAAGTAGTCCTTTGCACACGACAATCTTAAGACAAAGTGAAAAGAATCAATAAAGAAAAAAATGAATTAGCTTAATTGTTTAACTTTTCTAGGAGTTCCTCGACAGAATAAAAGGAGTGAGCCATGAGGCAACTCCTCAATTTAGATTTGAAAGCGTGTGGATTAGTGCTAAGATTCTTTAGCTCTTGTGGCAGCTTATTGAAAATGGATGCCGCAGAATATTGTACCCCATTCTGCACAAGTGTTAAGGTGGTGTGATGCACATGCAGATTCGACTTCTGTCTAGTATTCACCGAGTGAAAGCCACTAACTCGTGGGAATAAGCTGATATTATTAACAACAAACGACATTAAAGAAAAAACGTATTGTGACGCCAGAGTCAAAATTCCCAGACTACTGAAAAGGGGTCGACATGACGTTCGCTAACTTACACCACATATTGCTCGAACCGCGTTTTTGAGCCAGAAATATCCTTTTTGCATCAGGCGAGTTACCCCAAAAAACAATGCCGTACGTCATAAGTGAGTGAAAGTAAGCGTAATAGACTAATTTTCGTGTTGAAAAATCACTTATCTCAGATATTGTTCTAATGGTAAACATAGCAGAATTTAGTTTTGGAACAAGATTCTGAACATGGGCTTTCCATGACAGCTTACTGTCTATATGAACACCTAGAAATTTGAATTGTTCAGTCTCACTTATCACATCCCCATTATGTGTAATCAGAATGTCAGCTTTCGTCAAATTATGTGTTAGAAATTGTAAAAACTGAGATTTACTGTGATTTAACATCAACTTGTTTTCTACAAACCATGAACTTATCTCTTGAATTGCATTATTTGATATTGTGACAATATTACGAGCAACATCCTTCACTACCAAGCTGGTATCATCAGCAAACAAAAATATTTTACAGTCAACTGTTACTCTCGAAGGCGTATCATTTATATAAATAAGAAACAGCAATGGTCCCAAAACAGACCCCTGGGGCACCCCCATACTTAATTATGCCCCATTGGGATTGCACGTCATAGCTATTTTCTACACTGCGGAGAATTACCTTCTGTTGTCTATTATTAAAGTAAGAGGTGAACCAGTTGTGGGCTACTCCCCGTATTCCATAATGTTCCAACTTCTGCAACAATATTTTGTGATCAACACAATCAAACGCTTTTATTAAATAAAAGAAGACGCCTAATATCCGTAGCCTCTTATTTAACCCATCAAGTGCCTCACAGAGAAACGAAAATATAGCATTTTCAGTCGTTACACCACTTCTAAAACCAAACTGCACGTTTGACAATACATGAACTGAAATGATCAATTAATCTTGAAAATACAGCCTTTTCAATAACTTTAGGAAAAAACCGATGGCATAGAAATAGGTCTATAGTTGTCTACATTATCCCTTTCTCCTTTTTTATAAAGTGGTTTCACTACTGAGTACTTTAATCTGTTAGGAAACTGACCATTCTGAAAGGAAGAATTACAAATATTGCTTAGTACTGAGGTAACATATGGAGAACAGTACTTTAGAATTCTGCTAGATACCCCATCATATCCACAAGAGTTCTTAGTCTTTAGTCATTTAATTATTGACTCAATCTCACCTATGGAAGTATCATGAAGGACCATTTCAGGTGATGATGATCGTGTGGCATTTATGACCGTTAGACCCCAACCCGCCGGGCGCCGTGGCTCAGCGCGCCCGGTCAGGTGGCTAAACGCCCTCTGTAATAAAAAAGCTGAGCCAACCATTGAACGAACAACCCCGAACAAATTAGACGAATGACCGCGAACCAAAGATCTACCACACGAAAAAAAAAAAAAAAAAAAAAAAAAAAAAACTGGGGTCGTGTTCAGCCTGCCTGGTGCAAGTCTCTTTATCTGACGCCACTTCGGCGACTTGCATGTCAATGATGATGGAATGATGATGAGGACGACACAACACCCAGTCCCCGAGTGGAGAAAATCTCCTACCCGACCGGGAATCGAACCCGGGCCCCCTGCGTGGCAAGCCACCACGCTGTCCACTTTTTTTTTTTTTTTTTTTTTTTTTTTTTTTTTTGTCTGGCTTCATTGCCTTTACTCCTGTTCTCGTGGTACTGTCACTGTATACAAAACTCAAAATGGTATCTTCTGGTTGGATAGAGTAAGGTGCTTAAATTGACGTCATAGCCGATCTTCAAAGATAAAAAAGAAAAAAAAAAAAAAAAAGGCATCTTCTGCTGCCTATTGAAGTGACTCGAACACTGGAGCTTCAAGTAAGTTGTAGCGCCGCCTGTCAACTAATTCTTGTATAAAAGGTAATGATATAAATGAACAAAACGTTTCTTCTTCAAAATAAATTATGTTTGGGGCAAGAATAAAGAAATTCAAATTGATGAGCACATCTTTAAGAGTGTGCGAAGGTAATTAAGTGGTAATGTTGTAGATAAAGGAGTAATCGTTTTCTTTTCTCTTCCTATGTGCAGAATTTCTAATCTTTCAGTGAGTCGTTTCTGAGCTGTTTAAAGTAATATCGTCTTATCTAAGAAATTTGCGAAGTATTCTTTATACTTTTTGTTACGTCGGAGCTGGTGTAGCTGTTCTGTCAAATATACTAAAAAGTCTTGTTTGCATTTATCAGGTGACGTTAAAAGGTAGTACGTCGTTTGTCCTTTTAACCAATTCGTCGCGTTCCGTTTGGTTGCAGGATATGGTTTGTCATCCGGAGTCAGTACGTTTGCGGGTGTGATATACTGGGGAGCAGTTCGATTCATAATCGCCACTTTCTGTGCCATGTAGTCCCATATCTCCTTGCCATTTACACATACGAACCGATGTTCATCGCTATCGACTAAGCCGCAAGCGGTGCACGTGGGATGCGCTGCCAGGTGAAGTGCATGAAGTTTGTAGTTGGTCGGAATTTTTCTGTTCACCGCGAAGTACCACTGAGCCTTCACATGCGATGGTAGATGTGGGCTGTGTACATTTTCCCATATGACTGACCACTTTTTGTTTTTGTATTTTTGTTCTATCACATTTCTTGGTTTCACTTCCATTAGGTTCTTATAGATGGCGTTGACCTGCATGATGTGGCTGTCAGGTATTCGCATACGGATATAGCTGTATTCCAAAAGGAAGGATTTCAAGTGATAGAGACCATTGGGGATATGGCCGACATTGATCGGTGCTACGATATTACTCGGAGCAATCTCATTTAGAAGGTGTGAAATGAGACTGTCTGGAGCTTTTCGCCACTGCTTGAAAGTGCAGCAAACGTAGAGAGCTTTGGCCTTACTGAACACATCTGTTAAATTCAAACCACCAGATCGAGTGGGTAGTGTGAGTGTATCATATTTGACTTTAAGAATCCGTCCACGGCTTACGAAGTGTCCAATAGCTGCTAGTATACACTTTGCGATGGCTGCAGGCATCGGTAAAATTTGTGCTGCGTAGTTAACCTTTGACAAAATGTATGTATTGGCCAGCTGAACTTTTTGCAGTTCATCTAAGTGTCTTGTATTGTAGGATTGTACGCAGGCTCGTACCTGCGTGAGAAAATATTTATAATTCACAGCAATGGTGTGCTGAATAGTCTTTTTGAAATCAATGCCCAGACATTTCATACTTTCGACCTCCTTCAGTTGATCGTGGTGTTGCCAGTCTATACCAAGTCCTATATTCATCAGGCCGGATTTGTTGCAGTTTAATTTGGCACCTGACGCCGCTTCATACTCCTTAATGGTCCGCAACGCCGTCTCGACTTCAGCTGCGTTGTTTGCGACGAAACCTACATCATCGGCGTATGCGTGGCACACGATATGCTGACCGTGTATTTGTAGACCTCGCAGCCGGCGTGTCAGCGTTGCGAGTAGTGGCTCCACTGCGATGGCGAATAAGGTCATCGACATTGGGCATCCCTGTTTCACCGAACTGCTGATTTGGATCACGTTGCCTAGCTGGCCGTTAATCGAAATTCTTGAAGTGCTACCCTGTAGCAAGTTCTTTATTATGTCGGTAAACCGGCGTGGAAAGCCCATTTCTTGCATTGTATGAAACAGGAACTGATGGTTGACTCTGTCGAACGCCTTGTCGAGATCAATTGTTGTTATCGCACATCGTAGTTTGCAGACATCAGCTATCGCCAATATGTCTCTGTATCCTGCTAAAGTCTGCAGGATGGTTCTATCTTTGCCAACACTAGTTTGATGAGGCCCCGTAACAAGATGCATCACACGTTTCATCCTTTGTGTTAGGATACGAGCTGCGATTTTATAATCGCTGTTAAGTAATGTAATGGGGCGCAACTTTTCAATGGAATTACTTCTTGGACTTTTTGGAATGAAGACAACTATTCCTTCTTTGAATTCTTGGGGAATAGAAACATTTGGATCCAGTAATTCATTGTAAAGGGATAGAAGTTTATCCTTCATCACACGCCAGAAAGTTTGATAGACTTCTATAGGAATGCCGTCTTGTCCGGGAGATTTGTTTTTTGGGCTTTGAAAAATTACGGATTTCAAGTCATCTTCGTCTATTTCTTCCATCAGAGGCCTGCCATCGTCGGGGGTGAGTGTTCGTGGCAGATTGGATGTCAATTCATACATCAGATTTACATCTATTGGTTGGTTGGCCAGCAGATTGGAGTAATAATTGTGAATCGTATTTCTGATGTCTTTCTGATTTTTTAGTGTTCGTCCATCCTGCAACTTTAATTCCGACAGTATCTTCGTAGCGCCTCTTTTCCTTTCACGTATGAGGTGGAATATAGACGTTGCTTCAATGGGTGCTGTGTTCGTGGCTCTTGATCTGATTTTAACGCCTTCCAGCTGTTTCGATCTAAGCAGACGAATTTTGGCTTGTATTTTCTTAATTTTGGTGTAATTATCGACGACGGTCGTATCAAGTTTATATAACTCCCTTAGACATTGGAAGTAGTATTCTATGGTCTGTTTTTGCCACCAGTATTTCTCACGCGAATAGTTTATGAAGCATTTGCGAATTTTTGGTTTGGCGCAATTGAGCCACCAAGTTAAAACAGAGGAGTAGCCGTTGCATTTAGACACGCATTCCTCCCAGGTCTTATTGAAAACTTCTCGACATTCTGGATCTTCTAAATGTGAAACGTTAAATTTCCATTGTCCTCTGCCTCTATAGGTTTCCTGTCTCTTCAGATTGAGGGTACAAATGTAAGCCGCGTGATCGGAGAAGCTCGTCGGCCATATTTCGCTCTGTAGAATGTGCCTCTGGAGGTTGTTCGACACATAAATCCTGTCAATCCTGCTTGCTGAATGGTTTGTGACATATGTAAAACCAGGCAGGAGGCCATGAATATGCTCCCAAATGTCGACTAAAAATAATTCCTTGATCATCTGCTCTAATTCCACCGACTTATTGCAATTAGAAGTTTGGTCTTTGGGGTGGATAACGCAATTAAAATCTCCTGCCAATATAATGTCATCAAACCGTGCATTAAAAAGGGGAACAATTTCAGTTTTAAAAAATTCAGCTCTCCGGCGCCTGTTACTTGTGCCAGACGGTGCATATACGTTTATCAGCCGCGTGCCGTTAACAGTGGCTGCGAGACCTCTACTATCGGGGAGTCTGACCACATCTTGAAGGATGACGCCTTCTTTAGCTAGGATAGCAGTTCCCAATTCTGGGCCATTTCCTGGATTATTTGTAGCATTGTAGCCTGGTATTCCCTCCAAATTAATGTCAGTCACCTCTTGTAGCATCGCGATATCTATGTCTGCGGCGTATAAGAAATCTTGGACGAATTTTAATTTCATAGCACTGCGTATCTTATTCATGTTTACTGTGGCGATTCTATATGATTGTAAGTCGGTCATCTTTAATAGAAGTCATTAGTAGGAAAACATTCCGTCACTTCGTTCTTCTTCGTATTCCGGTTAGTCATGGTCGTATTTACAGCCGAAACCCGAATGTTCTGTGAATTTTGTGCCGTGGTCCTGTTGTCCGTTGAGATGTCCGTCATGTGTGTGTCCATGTCTTCTTGCGATTCCACTGTCCAGTCCGTTGCTAACGGAATCGCGTTTGATACTTGACTATCGGTAGTCCGTTCCTGAAATCCTCTCTTTGCATCAATTACAACTGTCTCCGATGTCTTACTGGGCGCTTCTTTGTCACCAGTCTCTGTGGAAGATGTCCTGTTTTGACTCAGTGGCTGACCCGACAGATTGGTGCGTGAAGTTTCATCAATGTGCTTGGATGCCTCAGGTGGTGGCGGCGTTGCTTCCGCTGCTTTTTGATGTACAATCCTCCGCTTCTTGTTCCTTCTCTTTGGTGATGAAGGTTGTGAACTGCATTCACTTTCGTCACTGACTTGTAGTTCACGATGATGTACCTCATCAACAGATCTCTGGGTGTCAGTGACCTCCGCCGGAGTGGCGAGAGGAAGATCGCGTTTTGCTGTTTCGTGACTAGCACCAAGTGGTGGGATTGTCTCTTCATTTATGTCCATTGGAGAATCTTCAGCTATCGGGTTGTCATCTTGCACTTCAGTCACTTGTGGCAGCAAATTGTCGCTACCACGATCACGAGTTACTGCGGCGTACGATAGAGGCAGGATTGTCATCGCAGATGTCTTTTCAGGTTCGCTTCGTGGTATCTGTGCCACACGTCTCTGAATGCACTGGGCACGGACGTGACCTGTAGAGTTACAGTTAGCGCACGTCTTAGGTTGATCATCGTAAATCACTATAGCTCTGTGTCCGCATACAGTAATGTAGGACGGTATGTGTCTGTGCAGATCAATTTTGACTTGCCTAATACCGTTTAGTACAGGATACTTCCGGGCACTGGACCATTTCTCCGCGAAGTTGCTTAAGACTTTCCCATATGGGGCCAAGGCTGCGTCTATTCGGTCTGCTGGAACTTCGAATGGCAGTTCGAAAATTCGAAGAGTGCGAATCCCGAAACCGGCGTGAGTTATGGTAACATCACCTACGTTGCCATCGTTGTGGTTGAACTTGAGTGACCCTCCAGTGGATGCAATGATTTTTTCACAAAGATCGGGTGATTTTAATTTCAGAAACACGACCGCGCTGACAATCGAAAAAGAAATTCCTATAACATGATCCATTGGTATCTTCATCACGGTTTCCAACCAGTCTTCAAATTCATACGATTTCGGTTTCGCAAAAGATCGATCGAAGGTAAACTTCAAGGTATCTTGTCGGTTAACTTCAGCCATTACTTCATGTTCACGTATACAGTAGAGTGACGAACACCGCCGAGTGACGCTGTAAGCTCGCGACTTACCGCACCGATGTAAACAAAGCCGGCCGCAGCGCGCTGCACACACGAGGTCTGAACGCTGTCGCTGCCGCTGGCAGACTCGTCCACTGGACTACGGAGGCGGACACCATTTCAGGTAACAGCCTCGGAAAGGACCAGATAGTTTTAATTTTATCCCAAGAGTTTGCTATTCTTTTTGCATACCACATACTTTTTGCATTCTTAATGACATTTCTCAGAACCTTACAGTACTGTTTGTAATGAGCTACCGCATCTTCATTCCGACTGCTTCTAACATTTTGATACAACTCCCGCTTAGTTCTACATGATACTCTTATCCCCTTTGTCAGCCACCCTGGCTGTCTGTTACTGGAAGTACCCTGTTTTGATTGTTCCAGCGAAAAGCAACTTTCAAACATCATAAGAAATGTGTTCAGAAAAGCATTATATTTATCATCTGCATTATCGGCACTATAAACATCCTGCCATTCTTGTTCCTTAATTAAGCTTAAAGAGGTCTCAATTGCAACTGGATTAACTTTTCTGAGTAGTTGATATTTATGTTTAACATTTGTTTGAGAACAAATACTTTTTAGAATTAAAAGTAGGGCATCGTGGTCTGATAGGCCATTTACTATTCTGCTGACAGAGTGCCTCTCTAATAATGAAGAATGAACAAAAATATTGTCATTGGTAGAACTGCTATTTCGTTGCACTCTCGTTGGAAAAAATACTGTTTGCATCATGTTATAGGAATTAAATAGATCTAACAGCTGACTTTTCCTTGAGCTATCACCTACACATTTAATGTTGAAATCTCCACACACAATTAAATTTTTATACTTCCTATACAGTGAACCCAGAACCAATTCCAGCTTGGGCAGAAACATTTTAAAATCTGAGTCAGGGGATCTATAAATAACAACTATTACTAGTTTAGTTCCATTAACATTAACAACTCCTGCACAACATTCAAATATCTGTTCTGTGCAGTGTTTAGAAAAATCGATTGACTCCGATAAAAAATCGTTTTTTACATACATGGCCACTCCCCCACACTGCAAGGAACTCATAGAGTAGAAGGCAGCTATCCTGTACCCTGGCAAAGGAAGTCTGAATTGTCACACCACTTAAAAAGTGCTCTGAAATACCAATAATGTCAGAATCAGTATCAATAAGCAGTTCATTAACTTTATCTCTGATACACTGTACATTCCCTTATTAATTATATTCTTAGACTTTGTCAAAGGTGGTTCCTTTCTTAGAGAGACTTCCTTTAAGCAGGAACACCTATCAGCTGTCTTCAGTCTAAAAAAGGTGCAGCCCTAACACCAACTACTACAGGAATTTTTCCATGGTCTCTTTCACATATACAGCCTTCTTTCATGATTCGTGAACCAAGTGTTTGTTATGATTAAATTATGCTCCGTACAAAATTCTACCAGGCAACTTCCTCTTTCATTCCTTTTTCCTAGTCCATATTCACCTACTATTTTTCCTTCCCTTCCTTTTCCTACTACCAAATTGCAGTCTCTCATCACAATTAAGTTTTCCTTTCCCTTAATGGTCTGAATAATTTCCCTTACCTCCTGATACATTTCTTCGATCTCCTCCATCATCGTCAGAGCTAGTGGGATATATAAACATGTACTACTGTGGTCAGCGTTGGCTTCGTATCTATCTTGACTGCGATAATGCGAGCTCCATGCTGCTCATAGTAGTTTACTCGCATTCCTACTTTCTTATTCATTATTAGACCTTATCCTGTAATACCCCCAAATGATTTTGTATTTATGATCCTGTAATCGCCTGACCAGAAACCCTGTTCCTCTTTACACCAAACTTCACTAATCCCTGCTATATCTAACTTCAACCTATCCATTTTCATTTTTAAATTTTCTAACCTCCCTACCCGATTAAGGGATCTAACATTCCACGCTCCGATCCGTAGAATGCCAGTGTTGTCTTTCCTGATGACGACAGCCTCCTGAGTAGTTCCCGCCCGGAGATCCAAATGGGGGACTATTTTACATCCGGAGTATTTTACCCGAGATGATGCCATCATCATATGTTCATACAGTAGAGCTGCATGTCCTCGGGAAAAGTAACGGCTGTAGTTTCCCCTTGCTTTCAGCCGTTCACAGTAACTGTATGGCAAAGCCACATTAGCTGACTTTACAATGCCACGAGTGTCAATCATCCAGACTGTTGCCCCTGTAACTACTGAAAAGGCTGCTGCCCCTCTTCGGGAACCACACGTTTGTCTGGCCTCTCCACAGATACCCCTCCGCTGTGGTTGCACCTACGGTATGGCTATCTGTATCGTTGAGGCATGTAAGCCACCCCATCTCGGCAATGTCTGTGGTTCATGACGGTGTGTTTGTGAAATAGCAGTATGTAAAATTGAAGTTGTACATAAAAGGACGAATTTTGAATTTGATAAGAAGTGTCCTAAAAGAACTATGTCATTAATTTTCTTTTGGATTTGATAGACAACTGAAGTTAATTTTTTAAATGGTTTCTAATATGTCATTCTTCCGAATTTTTATTCTGGGTGATAGTTTGATTGGCACCATGATGAATGAGTTTTGAACAATTACTCGCATCTGTGTGCTTTATGCAAACGAGAATCGTGTAAAATTACGTTTCTGAATAAAAAATCTTGATATAATGTTTCAGTAGTAATTTAATGTGTTTGATACGGTGGGATACGTGTGTTTGCAATTAAAGGTGAACTATATTGGTAAAAATAATTTGTGGTGAATTGTAAATAGAATATGTAAAACTTTGCACAAGTAACATGTCAAAGGGTTATAGTTCAAGGAATTAAAATATGAGATGGAACGGAAATCGAACCAGCGACCGTAAAACTTAAAACTTATAAGCCCAGGTCGTTAGCCCTATGGTACGCCAACTGTTGGCATATACGAGAAGTATTAAACGATTTACTGTCATCTGTATCTATAAATGTGAATGTCTGTTCGATGTACGTTTATCACATCTGAACCACAAGACATAAAGAACTACAAATTTGTACAGTTACAATGTCTACCCGGGGAAGGCTTTAGGCTCGGTTTTATGGCGATAGGATAGCTATATATATATATATATATATATATATATATATATATGCGGTGTACGCTTATCACGTCTGAACGAACGCAGAGACTTACATATTTGTACAGTTACTAATTTATACCTGAGGAAGGTTTTAGGCACGGTTTTATACCGATCTGGTAGATATTTAGTAATTTGAAGAATACAATGCGAAATGCGGAACAACAGTTATTCATTGAAAATTATATTTACTCTTTGGAAATGGTTTTATTGATTGCATAAAAGGGTGGAATATTGGGATGGAAAGTTATCGCTGAATATAAAATTCTACTGTATGTGTGTGTGTGTGTGTGTGTGTGTGTGTGTGTTAATATTTCGCTCTGCAGGGAAAACTACAGAACGCAAATGAATGGTCTGTGTGTAATTGTTATCCGAAGTCTCCTGTTGTACACCGTAGCAGTTCCATGCCGATAGCTATAAGAGGGTGGAAGATATGGTGGTTGAAATTCGTCAAACTATAAAAAAAAAATTCGAACTGAAGGCCAGCGATGACGTTTGCGACTCTATAGCAAGGAGGTTACGTACAGCGAAACGTTATGCCACAGACCATATCTTTGGTCTATGCGTGCTACAACGTCTTCAGCTCTATCCGTAAGGATAAGCATACGAATAAGGAAATATAAGAATAAATAAATAAAGCAGTAAAAAAGAAATTTCTTTTAATATATCTCTTTAAAAAATCGTTTGACGTTTCGCGCATTACATCAAGTGATCGATCTGTGATATTATTACAATCATTATTGTTGAATTTCGTGACTGGATTCTTCGAAACTAGTGCACTTTTACCTGTGATTTCTTATATATTCTCTGATAAATGTAACGTGTTTTTAGAAAAAAGGAGGTGGACGGAGAGAGAGAGTGGGTAGGAAAAGTGCTAATTCAAGGTTCGAATAAATAAATAAATACCCGGACAACGCCAGGTTTTCAGCTAGTCTTTCAATAAAACTCATTTCGTATTTAATCAGTTGTTGGTGATTTATAGTCATAAAAGAAAAAACCCGTTGACAACGTAGTCGTAAGTATCAGTACTCGCTTTTGTATTTTCTAAGAATTTGGCTAGTGATCTTCATAGCCTATTTTCGTATTTGAGGTTATGAATGAAATAGTCCACGAACATTCCACCCTTTGTAAAAAAAAAAATGTTTGTACAGTCTATGGGACTTAACTACGGGGTCATCAGTCCCTAAACTTACAAACTACTTATGAACTACTTACGAACTAGGACGGCACAAATATCCATGCCCGAGGGGGGATTCGAACCCCCGACCGTAGTGGCCGTGCGGACCGTGACTGGAGCGCCTTAGTCCCCACGGCCACCGCGGCCGGCTCCACCCTTTGTAAATTTAATGCACAGCACTCTTTTTATTCCTTAATTCCTAAGTAAATAAAACTTTATTGCCTTACTCTGGGGCTATCTTTATTCTCCGGTTTACAGTTGGCAGTTTTTAGAGCCAGCTGATCGGTTCTAGCGGCCATCTTGTAGCGAGAAGCTGTCGCGCTCACGTAGGACACACGGCCTTGTCGCCGACTGTCGCTGCTCATAGTTCCAGTGTCGAGTAGCAATATTTCGCGCGCTGTCGCTCGCTTTTGTCACTCAAGAAGGTCACGGCCCTAACAACGCCAACGCCCTACCTGCCGCCCATTATTCTCATTTGTCTATTCCAACCAGTGGCGACCATCAACCAAAAAATCAAATGTTTGTAAATCTATCGGACCAAACTGCGTGGTCATCAGTCCGTAGCTTACAAACTACTTAAACCTAGGTAAACTAACCTAAGGACAACTCACAGACCCATGCCCCAGGGAGGACTCGAACCTACTCGGCGAGCAACCGCGAGCTCCGCAGCGAGACGCCTTAGACCGCTCGGCTACTCCACCGCGGCCGACCATCAACACAAACCCCTATTGAACACGTTTATTTCCACCAATGAGACAAGGACGTAGCCTAGGGGGGGGGGTCTTGGGGGTCCGGACTCCCCTATCACCTAAATGATAAAATACTACTCAAATTTATGCTAAGGACAAACACACACCCATTCCAGATGGTGGATTAGAATCTCCGAAGGGACTAAATGAAATACGACACGACATAGCTACGGTGTAGTGAAATGAATGATATTGTTATCAGGCATACGACGAAAAAGGTATACGAACTATCGACGGTCAAGAAAGCCATCTATAGATTTTAATTATCGATACATCTACATCTACATACATACTCAGCAATTCACCGTGTGCGTGGCGGAGGGTACACTGTACCACTACTAGGCATTTCCTTTCCTATTCCACTCCTAAATTGAACGAGAAAAAAAAAGAATGCCTATATGCCTCCGTACGAGCCCTAATTTCTCTTATCTTGTCTTTGTGATCTTTACACGAAATGTAAGTAGGCGGCAGCAAGATCGTACTACACTCAGCTTCAAATTCCGGCCCTCTAAATTTACTTAACAGAAATTCACGAAAAGAACGTCGTCTTTCTTCCAGCGATCCCCAATTGAGTTGCCGGGGCATTTCCGTGACACTCGCGCATTGGTCGAACCTACCGGTAACAAATCTAGCTGCTCGCCTCTGAACCGCCTCTATGTCTTCCTTCAAACCGATCTGCTGCGGGTCCCAAACACTTGAGCAATACTCAAGACGTGGTCGTACAAGCGTTTTATACGCGGTCTCATTTACAGGTGAAGTACATCTTCCTAAAATGCTCCCAATAAACCGAAGTCGGCTGTCCGCCTTACAACTGTCCTTACATGTTCGTTCCATTTCATATCGCTCTGCAATGTTACGCCTAGATATTTGAACGACGCGACCGCATCAAGAAGCTCACTACTAATGCTGTATTCGAACATTATAGGATTGTTTTTTCTACTCATGCGCATCACCTTACATTTTTCTACATTGACAGCTAGCTGCCATTCTTCGCACCAACTAGAAATTTTGTCTAAGTCAACCTGTATGCTATTACAGTCAGTTACAGACGACACCCTCCCATACACCACAGCATCATCAGAAAACAGCCGCAAATTACAACTTACTCTGTCCATCAGATCATTTATATAGATAGAAAATAATAGCGGTCCTATCACACTCCCCTGGGGCACGCCTGACGATACACTCGTCTCTGATGAACACTCGCCGTCAAGAACAACGTACTGCGTTCTATTACTTAGGAAGTCTTCCAGCCAGTCACAAATCTGTGAACCTATTCCATAAGCTCGTATCTTCGTTAGCAGTCTGCAGTGTGGCACCGTGTCGAACGCCTTTTTGAAGTCGAGAAAAACACAATCCGCCTGTTGCCCTTCGTCCATGGCTCGCAAGATGTCATGTGAGAAAAGGGCAAGCTGAGTTTCACATGAACGATGTTTCCTAAACCCGTGCTGATTCATGGAGAGAAGCTTTTTCGTTTCAAGGAAATTTACTATATTCGAACTGAGAATATGCTCCAAAATTCTACATGAAACCGATGTCAACGATATTGGCCTGTAATTGTATGGGTCAGTTCTCTTTCCTTTCTTATACACGGGAGTCACCTGCGCTTTTTTCCAATCACTAGGAACTTTGCGCTGAATTAAAGATTCGCTATAAATGCAAGCTAAGTAGGGGGCCAATGCCGCAGAATAGTCTTTGTAAAACCGAACTGGTATTCCATCCGGACCAGCAGACTTTTTCGTATTTAGCTCTCTCAGCTGCTTCTCTACACCGGAAATACCTATTGCTATGTCCCCCATTTCGGAATTAGTACGTTGATCAAATGATGGTATATTTGTGCGGTCCTCCTGCGTGAAAGATTTCTTAAAGGTTAAATTTAGAACTTCAGCTTTCCGTTTGCTTTCTTCTATTACTGCCCCGGAATGATCAACTAGTGACTGGACAGTGGGCTTTGACCCGCTTATCGATTTTACATAGGACCAGAATTTTTTCGGGTTCTCGGAAAGATCTTTTGCTAAGGTATGGCTGTGATAATTATTGTATGCTTCACGCATCGATAACAGCCTCGACTATTGCCCAGTCCTCCTTTAGCCGTTGTCCATTGTTCGCCTTACTCCATTACTACTATGCTAAGTACTACAGTGGAATGCTGCCGCTGCCGTTTATTTCTTTTGTGCTGTTAAGACAGTTTCCAATTATGAATAACTTCATAATAAGAAAAAAGACAAAAACCGACTTTCATTCGGCCACTAGCGTTATGGTAAGTTAAAATACGTACTACTGTAATAGCTTATTGATCAATTTACAGAAGTTTAATGTTAGCAGCGCAGTCGTTATTTGGAGATATTACAATTATCATACGTGTTAGGTTTGAGAGTAATATTTTATCTAGAGGATGGATTCGTTGCAATGTCAACAAGAGTAAAACGACCAATAATCTTGGAAATAAAATTACAGACTTACGCTCCCTAAATCAACATGCAAGGTATTTATAGGGATGCAAAAATGTATGCAAATTTTGCGAAACACCGAAACAGTCGTGGCTGTCAGGCAGCGAGCTTCGTGACATGCAACCGTGCCGTTGACAGTGTTCAATGCAAAGAAACACTTTCCATTCTGATAAACTGACTTCATTTGGAATAACAACTTAAGGCTCTGCTGGCGTATACTGAAAATTTTTTAAAGATATTTGTTCCTCAATTTTGTATATAAAATATCGCAGTATTTGTAAAAAGGTCTTACAAATGCAAATTATGTATATAAAATATAAAAAATATGTAAGTTTGTTTTTAGAAGAAATGAAAAACACGAGCCTTTGTAAATTTCTCTTTAAAAAGTCGGACCCTCCCCCCATCCTATGACAATATCCTGGCTACGTCACTGAATGAGACGAAATAACGCAACCACCGATGGAAAGAAAAATACGCATTGTTAACACCAATCGAGGTCGCTCATTTGCACCAGTGGTGTGAAATATTGGAAACACCCATAATGAATGCTGAACATACCTCTTCCTCAAACCAGTGTTTACACTATAAGAACCACGCTGTGACTCACCCAGCAATTAGACAAATACCCATCAGATCGCCCATTACAACAGTTGCCGAAACGTCAGGTAGTTTTAAAGATTAACAGCGCCGCCTTAACACCCTTCGTTTACATTTACTTCTCTATCGTTCCACTCTAACGGTCGGGGGTTCGAATCCCCCCTCGGGCATGGATATTTTGTGCCGTCCTTAGTTAGTTCATAAGTAGTTTGTAAGTTTAGGGACTGATAGCCCCGTAGTTAAGTCCCATAGACTTTACAAACATTTGAACAGTTTTTTGTTCCACTCTAACAGCGCGTGTGAAAAATTAACACCCTCATCTTTCCGTTCAAGCTTTGATTTCTCTTATTTTATTATCATGACCATTCCTCCCTATGTATGTAGCAAAGCAATCGAAGTTCCACCTTATGTCCCCAGGTAGAACAATCTGTCCCGTCTAAACCACAATGTCATTATCTACAACTGGCGGCATTGGCCATTGGATTCGGTATGAAGAGGCATGTAGTTCGCTCATCGCTCTTTTGGTCGCTGTCAGTATTCTTCACTCCGAACGTCTACTGCTCGGTCAAGTAACTCCTCAATTCACCTAAAAAGGTTGAGTGCATTCCTCTTACAAAGGAAGCTGGGCTGGTGTATTTTCGCTTTCCGAGGAGAAATTTTGTAATTGGTGTTTCGTAACTAGATCTCCACCTCATGGCGTACATCATTTCCGTGGTACTACCTGCCCTATGTGGCGATAATACAAAGCCGGCTGGCCTGTGTACCTTCTACATGGCCTCTGTCAGTCCTATAGGGCAAGGATCCCAATACCGCACAGCACTATTCGAGCAGAGAACAGATAAGTGTAGGCTTTTTCTTTAGTGGATTTGCCGCATCTTGTAAGTGCTGTGCCGGTAAAGGGCAATCTTTGATTCGCTTTACCTGCCGTATTATCTATTTGGTCTTTGCGCTTAAATTTTTCATAACTGTAGTGCCCAGGTATTTAGTTTAATTGACAGCCTTGATATTTGTGATAGTGATCACGTAGCCGAAATTTAACACATTCCTTTTAGTACGCATGGGGATGACTTCACACTTTGCCATATTTAGGAACAACTACCACTTTTCTCTCCACATAGATATCTGTCCAGATCATTTTGTAATTGGTAATGATTTTCAGGTGACTTTGCTAGACGCTAAGTGACTAAATCATCTGTCAAAATCCTATAATCGGTAATATTTACGTGGCCATCGCGCTGTGAAGACAATGTCCAGAGCTCGCCGCTGGTGTACCTGACGTACTATCAGAATCCTTTGGATTTCCACTGTATTTCTTTAGCTCGCAACCTCCACAGTAGTCGCTGCGCATCTGTTGTATAAGGTCCAGGCAAGCTGGCAATCTCTGGATCTACATCTGCATCTACATACAGACTTCGCAATCCACTCGAAAGTGCGTGGCGAAGAGTACTCAGTACCACTATTAGTTATTTGATTTCCTGTTTCACTCCCATGTAGAATGAGGGAAAAACGAACACTTGTATGCATCCGTACGAACCATAATCTCTCTCATTTTATTCTAGTGGTCTTTATGCGAAATGTAAGTTGGTGGCAGTAGAATCATTCTGCAGTCCGCCTCAAATCCCAGCCCTCTAAATTCCTTCAATAATGCTTCTCGAAAAGAACGTCTCGTTCCCTCCAGCGACTCCCAATTGAGTTCCAGAAGCGTTTCGGTAACACTCGCGCATTGATCGAATCTACAAACCTCGGCGCCTGCCTCTGAACTGCCTCTACGTGCCCCCTAAAACCGATCTGGTGGGGATCCCAAACACTTGAGAAAAACTCAATACGGGGTCGTACAAGGTTTTTATAGGCGGTCTCCTTTACAGATGACTCACACCTTCCCAAAATTATCCCAATAAAGCAAAGTCGACGATTTGACTTCTCCACGACTGTCCTTATATGAGGAGCATCGTTTCAGATCGTCCACCCATGGACAAAATTGAGTTTGATACATTTCTATATAGTTTACATAGCGATCTTTCATGCTGTCAAATCAGAATGTAACAAACTGCATTCACTAACTGCGTAAATTGCGTCTGTAAAGTAGCTGTTGTTTGAAGTCTTATTCAGTCCACTGTAGCGTGTGTTTCATATATTGTGTAGACAGCTGGCGCGCTATTTTCAACAATGCTACGCATTCAACAATCACTGTGAAATTTGTGTAAGAGAGTAATGTTTTGATTTTGGAGGAAGAAATTGCTTTTGGTGATAATTCAACGGGATGCCGAAAGAGGGGAAAGGAAACCAAACATGCCCATCAACTTAAATCTGAGGCAGTTAATGTTATTTAATAAAGAAACAAAAATTAATACGTAGTTATATATTTACCACAGTAATCGTTTATATCTGCATATTTTACAAATTATTGGATCAAAGCATATTAACCCATACAGCGCTGACATCCTTCCAGAAGGACGACAATGGTGGCTTAGTTTTTGACAGTTGTAGTTACGAATTCGCGCAAAGTGTCGTAATTCATTTCTTTGAATCTCGTGCTTCCATTTCAGATCAATTTATGTTTGTATTGTTGATTGCAAAGTGGTGCGATATGGCTGCAAAGTTGAGGCTCACGCGAAAGATATTGAAGATTTCCTCGTAGTTAGGTTGGTATTTCTTGAACACTATTCAATTTTTGCGACATTTATATGTATATATTTCATCTTATACAGTATTTTAATAATAATGATCCATCAGATGAAAATTATAAAACATTCATTTTGACGTCCTTCCAGAAAGATAGGCAATATTCCAAAACTAATGGTGGGCTCGTAAAAAAATGACTTATAACGTTTTTGTGCAGTCATATGAAGATAATTTATACCTTTTGAAAAAAAAATTGTGAAATGTTTCTCAGTAAACAGCTTTTTGCTTCTCCTGTAAAATTTGGTTTTTTGGACATAATACGATTTGAAACGATGCTCCTCATATGGTCGTTCCATTTCGTATCGCTGTGCAGCGTTACGCCTAGGTATTTAATTGACGTGACTCTATCAAGCAGCACACTACTAATGCTGTATTCGAACAGTGCGGGACAGTTTCTCCTACTCATCTGCACCACCTTACTTTTTTTACGTTTAGCACTAGTTACCATCCCTCACACCACCAAGAAATTTTGACCAAGTCATCCGGCATCCTACTACAGTCATTCAATGAACACACCGTCTTGTAAACCACAGCATCATAAGCAAACAGTGCCGCGGTGGAGTAGCCGAGCGGTCTAAAGCGTCTCGCTGCGGAGCGCGCGGTTGCTCGCCGTGGAGGTTCGAGTCCTCCCTGGGGCAAGGGTGTGTGTGTTTGTCCGTAGATAGTTTACCTAGGTTTAAGTAGTTTGTAAGCTACGGACTGATGACCACGCAGTTTGATCCGATAGATTTACAGACATTTGAACATTTGAAGCAAACAGCCGCAGATTGCAACTCACTCTGTCCGTCAGATTATTTATATAGATATAAAATAATAGCGGTCCTATCACACTTCCCTAAGACACCCCTGACGGTACCCTAGTCCTTGATTAACATTCGCCATCGAGGACTACGTACTGGGTTCTGTAACTTAAGTAATCTTCGAGCCATTCAAATGGTTGGGTACCTATTCCATAAGCTCCTACCTTCGTTAGAAGTCTGTAGAGCGGTACCGTGTGAAACACCTTTCGAAAATCGAAAGGTATGCAGTCTGCCTGTTGCCCTTCATCCATAGCACGCAAGATGTCATGAGAGAAAAGGGCACGCTGAGTTTCGCACGATCGATGCTTCCTAAAGCCGTGCTGAGGCAAGAACGGAAGCTTTTCCGTCCCAAGGAAATTTACTTTATTAGAACTGAGAATATGTTCAAGAATTCTACAGCAAACTGATGTTAATGAAATAGGTCTGTAATTTCGTGGGACCGTTCTATTGCTTTTCTTATGCACGAGAGTTACCCCTGCCTTTTCAGTCGTTTGGAACTTTGGGCTGGTTCAAAGATTCGCGATAAATGCAAGCTAAGTAAGGGGCCAATGCCACCGAGTACTCTTTGTAAAACCGGATTGGTACCTCATCTTGGCCTGGCGACTTGTTTATTTTCAACTCTCTCAGCTGCTTCTCTACACCAGCTATGCCTATTACTATGTCTTCCATTTGATAGTGCGACCATCAAATGAAAGTATGTTTGCATGTTCCTCCTGCATCAATGATTTCTTAAATGTTAAATTTATAATTTCGGCCTTCATTTTGCTGTCTTCTATTACCACCCAAGAATGGTCAAATGACTGGATAGAGACCTTTAATTCGCTTACAGATTTTACATAGGACCAGAAATTTTTCGGGTTCTCGGCCAAGGTGTTTTGCTAACGTATGATGTTGGTAGTTATTGTATGCTTCGCGCATTGCTCTTTTAATAGACGCGCGATTCTTTACTACATTTTATCTTATTTGATTTGCTTGCTCATTTTTGAACTGAATGTTCAACAGCCTTTGCTTTCTCAGCCTTTTTCGAATATTACTATTATATCATCATGGGCCTTTCCCATCCTTAATCCACTTTGTCGGCACATGTTTCTCCAGCGCTTTATTTACAGTGCATTTAAATTTTGCTCATAAGTCCTCTACGTTCACCGTAATGGAACTAAACGATGACCATTCATTCATTAAACAGTACGCTAACAGTTGCTTATTTGCTCCTTCTATCGAAAATACTCTGGACTCTTGTATTCCTAGCTGTTTTTCCGTATGATGACTGGATTAAAAAGAAAGAACAAATATCGGTTAGTAACATGTTACTTAAGCTCCCCTAAAATGTATTTCTGATTATTAAACAGTAGGAAGGGAACATTCAAAAAATAATTTGACATTTGTGTTTGTATACAGGGATACAATCTTTAACATGAACAATACAATTTATCAACCACGTGAGAAATGACTAACTGCTGGTGAAAAACGCCACATCGCTTCAAACTGAACTGGTACAGAAAGTAAAGTTCTTCGAAAATCCCCTAACGTGAAGGAACTACTTCACAATCTTCATTGTGTCAAGTTTTCTCGGTAAAATGCAGGGAATAACGCATATAAGAAGTTGACCAATTTACGGTAGAGTTTGAGATCCCTGGCGTGACTGATGCTAAAAGCCAGTTGAAGCTTATGAATGAGGAATTAGAAAAAAAAAAAAAAAAACTTCCTCGTCTGAATTGCTGGAGCATATTGGAGTACGATTCATGCAACTGAAAATGAAACAGTTTATCCACAACCGCGTGGACTGTTTAAAACATTAGGACAACGGCAGTTAGCTTGTTGATAGAGTGGCCAAGCTACACCGGAAAATGGGAACCCTATTGAAACTGCTCTGTTCTGTTTCAACTGCAAAGACAATAGTGCCGTTTGTAATCAGTGACTTCAAAGTTTTGGATGGTAAAAAAGCCAAGAGATGAAAGATAAAAGAGATTCTCCTAGTTACGAGCCAAAATAGCAGAATTGCTCAAAACTACTTAAATTTTTGATTGGGAAATTTTATAAATTTTATATGTCTTTTGGTGTGAGGTCGAGCCGTTTCGGCCGGCCGCGGTGGCCGACGGGACTGAGGCGCTCCAGTCACGGTCTGCACGGCCACTACGGTCAGGGGTTCCAATCCCACCTCGGGCATGGATATTTTTGCCGTCCTTAGTATTAGTTAGTTCATAAGTAGTTTGTAAGTTTAGGGACTGATGACCCCGTAGTTAAGTCCCATAAGCTGTACAAACATTTGAACTTTTGAACATTTGAGCCGTTTCGGCTCGTTCTAGTGCCTAACGTGGTCTTTCATACAAAGATCGAGTAGTTTTATATCCCCTTGTTAGTACCTCTACCTCGTGACTTCTATTTAAGTCGCGTGTACTTCTAACGACAAGCTATTCTACAGCGCCTTCTATGGTTAGCGTTCGTGCATGTTACATTGCTTGTTAGCATCGATTGCGGTTTTGCCTGTTACCACTGAGGGGTCTTTGTTGTTTGGTTCGTTCCAGCAGCTGCCAGACGGCTACTTTCAAGCGCTAAGAAACAGGTGTTACTGCGCATGCGCAGCTATTATGACGTAAAAACCCTTGTTTCGATACTTGCACTGCTGGAACGCTTTTAGCACTGTTTGTGGATACAGGCGAAGGTGAGTTTCAAGGAATAATTAAAATACTTTCCTTC
The DNA here is from genome assembly GCA_026315105.1 of Locusta migratoria. NCBI lineage: Eukaryota > Metazoa > Arthropoda > Insecta > Orthoptera > Acrididae > Locusta > Locusta migratoria. The sequence continues at coordinate 320,492,195 of CM048755.1, forward strand.
CTAACAACGAAGAAATGTAAACGAGAAATATCTGATCTCAAGTGGGATTGCAGTGACTTCGAAATAATCGAAAAACACGCTACAAACACACACGTATCACGTGATGGCTAGCCCCACTCTAACTCAGACCTTTCTGCGCATGGGCAAATCGGCTGTTTGAGCGCGCCAGAAATATTTTCCGGGTAGCGTCTGGCTGCTTGCGGCAACTGCTGGAACACCAAACAGCCACACTCCAAGTAGCGGGAGAAAGCGCTGCTGGAACACAAATTCAGCGTTGCGCGTGTGCGTCAAACAATCTGGCAGCTGCTGGAACGAACCTATTATCGATGCTTGGCTGTTCACGCATGCACGACAATTAAGGGCCGTGGTGGAGTAGGCGAGCGTTCTGAAGCGTCTCGCTGCGGTTGTTTTCGGTTTGGATAAGGTCAGCCAGCCAGTACTAGTGCACCGAGGTACTAGTTACGATATACTCAACTTCTGGAGTCGTCTAGGCCTTCAGTACTTATGCGTACTTGTCTACGCTAACTGAAGTGGCCCTGACTTGGCAGAACTGATGGAGATCGTAGGCACTGTGTACTTCCGAGCACACAGAGGCTGATAGGAGGGAGTACAGCTTCCGAGTAACGGAGCGTGTTTTTATTTCGTGGTCGCGGAAATTTTCAGCTTACGGCCGCCCTGCGCCCATGCCACTGCAGCGCAGCGCCTTCACACGCAAGTCGTCAGTTTGGTAATGTATGGCAAAGCGCTCGCCAGCAACAAATAGTCGTTGCATCAGGTTCTGCATAATAGTGGGATTGTGTAGTTAGGAAAATCAACCCTGCACTGATATTCCGGTTCAATTATTCTGTTACGAATATTGTATCATTTCATGATAGGGGTTTTTTGACTTGTCAGTCGGTGTTAAATTCAATTTAGATTATTCTTTCATATGTGATGGTAATTGTAAACTTGGATGTTCAATCTAGTTTGAGTTTGGTATCGGATTTTCATTGTGAGTCTCTTTTTTGCGTAACGGTAATAATAAATGTATTGTTAAAAAGGGAAGGATGTTTTTCTGCCGCGGTGGAGTAGCCGAGTGGTCTAAAGTGCCTCGATGCGGAGCGCGCGGTTGCTCGCCGGGGAGGTTCGAGTCCTCCCTGGGGCATGGGTGTGTGTGTTGTCCTTAGGTTAGTTTACCTAGGTTTAAGTAGTTTGTAAGCTACGGACTGATGACCACGCAGTTTGGTCCGATAGATTTACAAACATTTGACAATTAAGGGCCTCCTCACACTGTCCTGACAGCCAGTGTGGCTAGTGCAGCTGTGTGTTAGAAGTGTCTGTGGGCTGCCATGCACCGCAGGCCCTGTGAACAGATGGTGTTCATGGCAAAGCCGAGCGTCTGCTAGCATGACAGTTTGATAGCTGCCGCATAGCAAATTCCACAGAGACAGTCGTGGCTAGTGCAGCGACGTGTGGGTCGCCTCGCGCTGTCAGCCAGTGCAGTATATGGCAGCACAAGGCGTCGATCAGCAGTGGCAGTTTGATAGCTATCGCATCCCGGATTCCTCCGAGTCAGTCGTGGCTAAAGCAGGAATGTGTCGCAACTATCTGCGGGCCGCCTCGCACTGCGAGACCTGTGAGCCGATGGTGCAGTGGTAGCAGTGAGCGTCCATCGCCATTGCTAGTTTGATAGCTGCCGTATGCCGGATTCCACATAACGCCACGGCTTGTGATCAAGTTATTGACGTGGAGAAAGGAGAGTCACGGCTCGTACTCTTCGCAACGTCACACTGGTGCACTGGTGCATAGACTGTCTGAAAATTCAAATGTTCAAATGTATGTATAGCTTATGGGACTTAACTACGGGGTCATCAGTAGCCGGCCGCGGTGGCCGAGGGGACTGAGGCGCTTCAGTCACGGTCTGCACGGCCACTACGGTCGGGGGTTCGAATCCCCCCTCGGGCATGGATATTTGTGCCGTCCTAGTTCGTAAGTAGTCCATAAGTAGTTTGTAAGTTTAGGGACTGATGACCCCGTAGTTAAGTCCCATAAGATTTACAAACATTTGAACATTTTTTTGGTCATCAGTCCCTAAACTTCCAAACTACTTATGAACTAGCTAATACTAAGGCCGGCACAAATATCCATGCCCGAGGGGGGATTCGAACCCCCGACCGTAGTGGCCGTGCAGACCGTGACTGGAGCGCCTCAGTCCCCTCGGCCACCGCGGCCGGCAGACTGTCTGACATAAACAGTTCAGGAGTAGCAGTATCTACACCACGGCGGAACGTATTCTAAGATAAATTGCCCTGTTTTCACATCTTTCGACCGTGTTTCCTTTCCTGAATTTCTTGCGATGACAGAAGGTCTTACATGTAGCCGGCCGCAGTGGCCGAGCGGTCTGCGGCGCGCCACTCACGGTCTGCATGGCCACTACGGTCGGGGATTCGATTCCCCCCTCGGGCATGGATGTTTGTGCCGTCTTTAGTATAAGGTAGTTCATAAGTAGTTTGTAAGTTTAGGGACTGATGACCCCGCAGTTAAGTCCCTTAAGCTTAACAAACATTTGAATATTTTCTTACATGTCACCATTGCTCTGGGTGTCGTTGTTGTGCTGTTTCTGCATGCCGTAATATTTGCAGTTCTATCTGAGTATGCCTATTATTTATCTTTCGTCTTGTTTTGCTTTTCTAAGTGCGAGCAGGATATCTTCTGCTTAGTAGCAGCTCGCATGCTAAACACCTGCCTTGTGTGCCAGCAGAAATTGTGACCAAGTAATTTTCCTCCCCTCGTACGAAACTGCGCAGCGAGAGGATGTACAATTGCAGCCTAGTCTTAATAATATTCGTTGTTTTGGTACAAAGGCGTGTATTTTTTGTGTGCCTACCATAACTGAAGCTGGCGTAAACTTCATTAGGAGCCGTTAGTGTTTCGTGTCTACTTCACGTGTGGGCTTAGCGAACTGCAGTCAGTCTTCCGTCTCTTGACATGTAATGGTTTGCTCTAGCTACTATCCCATATACTTTAATGCCGTAAAGGCCTGTTACCTTTCGGTGTATAATGGTTGTCGCTGCTTATCACCTGCAGCGTAGCTATCTTTCTTGCCGGTGTTCTCAGAACATCATCGGAGTTGGTGCCTAACTATTGTGTTACGGTGAAACTAAAAAAAAAAATTGCATGTTCATTAGTGTGTGCATAAAGGTCTTACAAATTAGGCGTCACACAGTTGAGCTGACTAAAATTTGGAAAGGCATAGTGTTAGTTATTTTATGTGAAGTTCATAAAAGAAACATTTTAAAAATTTTGTACTTGCTAGTACAGTTGTTGATTTACAAGAACATTGCCCGTTTAAGGTACTCCTTCTAACTTTAAAATTTGAAACTCTGGCCCCTTTATAAATATTCATTTCCTGGGCTTTTAAGAAAGTTTGCTGTTTTATCCGTGATTTTTTAGAATTGTCTGTGTAAAGGCTAATTCTGTAATGCTTCCTGCTGTGCCGCGTTGGAGTGGCCGTATGCTCCAAGCCGCCTTGGTGCAGAGCGTATGTGTTGCTCGGAGTCGGAGGATCGAGTCCTTCCTTAGGGTGTATCTGTTTCTTCCTTAGCATAAGTTGGTTGTAGTAGTTTGTAAGCCAAGGGACTGATAACCGCAGCATTTAAGTCGCTTCGATTTACAGACATTTGAGTTTCCTTCCTGCTGTTAAAAAAAAAAACCGGCCTTTATAAGAATCTGATCATTATCTGTGTTTTGAAACTGTAAGCTATGTTGAAGCCTTTCAGTAAACTTAAAGTAGTTTACTAATTTAAACTGTAGCTGACTTGACAGGCATTTTAAGCTTTTTTAAAACTATTTTTACTGTTTCATGAAATATTTATTTTTTCAACCATGTATTTTAATAAACTTTTGTTTAATTAGTAATTGTTTTTATTGGTCCCCCCGGCCTTCTAGCTGTAATAACGTGGAGGTTAGTTTTAAGCGTTAAAGCGGAAATCATGACTGGGTCATGAATGTGACCCTTCGTAACTTTATAGTAGCATAAGAAAAATAGCTTACCCACACGGGGTAAAACTATCCGCACAATTATTTTTTGATCCATATGACATATACATAAAACATACAAAACTGTATTCCTGAAATAAGCAAATATTGTAGGAATCCGTATCTATGTTACCAAGGTATATTTATTATTAACTGTAGGTTAAATAAAATATTATTCATATAAATGAAATGTGATGCTAATAAGAATTCGTTAACATAGACAATAGTCACATTTGAAATTTCCTTCAGAATCAAAAGCAGTCTGCATAAATCCATCCACAACACAGTTCTCCATCACGACCAAATTCTCCACAGGGACACACCAGAGATATGATATTTGTCTAGCACAGATTAAAGACCAGTTCTGGGATGTCCAGTTCCATTATCTTGATATAATGCCGTTTCACTAGCAGTTTCATCTGTCAAACTGCTGTCTCTGTTACTTCGTATTCTCTTGCTTTCCTTTTAAACTTACTTTTATGTTGCTGCTGTAGCCTAACTTATCTTGTGGTGTCGCACCAGTCTAAAGTGCGCGCCACGTACTTTCGCCGCGCGCCGCCATGCACGCACGACGCAGCGTTCTTATGACGTCAACCACGAGCGCCCTCTGCTGCAACTCCGCTCGTGGCCACGACTGCTGCATCGGCCACTTGGGAATCAGATAGGCACCAGTTAAGACTAGGCTATCGAATAGGCACTAGGAATTATCAGTAGGAAGGCCTCTATCTAAACTATGTATCCGCATTCTGCAATCAAGAACTATGTAAAAGTTAAGTATTACCAAGACTCCACGAAATATATATCTTGTTCTAATTTAGCCTAGTGTTCTAGTTTCTGCTGTCCCACTGGCTGGTCTCCTCCGTACCTGCACTCGCGTGCATCCTACCTCCTGTGTCGGTCTCCCTCTCTAATCGGCCACCGACACCCAGGACAACCGGCGAAAAAGAGGCACAAAAGTGGCGACGAGGATGGGATACAAAAGTGGCGACGAGTTTGGGATACAAAATTTTTTATTGCCCTTACACATTTTTCTTCTTACAAAATCCTTTGCCTTGGAGTGCATAATTACAATTTTTTAATTTTATTTAGATCTACGTGCATCAAATTAGTTTCCGCCAATTTGCTTAGTTCACTTTCATACTGAGACAAAACATAACTAATAGAGCAAAGAAAGTATTGTTCGCCCTCTGTTCGCAGCATATATTTTGTCTACAGACTACACTTACCTTGTGTAGAACATCTAAAACTTGTTTATGTACCAAAACAAGAATCCAGCCACAACTTAAACTTATCTCACCGAATGGAGTGACGCATTCGTTAGCACAGTGCACTCGCATTCCGGAGGATAGCGGTTCAAAACAGCCTCCGGCAATCAAGAGATAGGTTAACCGTGATTTCCGTAAATCAATCCAGACAAATCCCTGGATATTTCCTTCGAAAGGTCACTGCTGACTTCCTTCCCCATCCTTACCCAAACATCAGATCATGGCTCCGTCTCTAATGACCACGCTGCCAACGGCATTTTAAACCTTAACCTTCCTTCCTTCCTCCCTTTAAATGTTTCTCACTGCATCAAACCCACAGCTAGCTTGTGGAAGCTGTGTAAATGGTAATGCACTCACTTGGGCTCAAAACAAGAGGCAAGTGACATTTCGTTATTTGTCCATTCCCCATTGCGTACCAAATGTCTGTAAATCTATCGGACCAAACTGCGTGGTCATCAATCCGTAGCTTACAAAATACTTAAACCTAGGTAAACTAACCTACGGACACACACACCCATGCCCCAGGGAGGACTCGAACCTCCACGGCGAGCAACCGCGCGCTCCGCAGCGAGGTGCTTTAGACCGCTCGACTACTTCACTGCGGCCCCATTGCGTACCATTACCCCATGTTTACAGTCCAATCTGATGAGCTGTACACTGGAGTAAATGCGATGAGATATTTTAAATCTGCTTCATAAATAATAGCAGCAATTTGTTTAAAGAAAACAGTTCTTGTTGCAATTATATTTTTAATGAAGCGCTTCGCCTTTATAGGGCGTCATCAGAGCATTGTGTCTAATGCTAAGGTCTGAACGTACTCGACTCACTTGTGTGAAAGGTAGTTTTAAGTATGCCACGTTTTTCTGAGTGTGTGTGTGCACTTTCGTGTGATCCCATCATTGCATCTGCCAGTAAGAGTTGCTTGAAGGCGCTCCCCGGTAGCCCACATTGACTTCTACCTATTACGTGACATATTTTGTTTTTTTGTTTTTAGGAAAACGAACTCGTCATTCTGTGGACAATCTGATGGCCTAAGAGATGAAATATGTCATTAAAAATTATAGTCGGACCAAGACTGTTTCTATTCCAAACTAATCTTTTACAGATGCTGCACCAGACATCTAGATAGACAGTCGTGTTCAGTGGACGATACATGTGCGATCTCCTAACTTGGCGCCATTTGGTGTCCGCAAATGTGAGCGTTCACGTCGGCGACTGCAGGTATACATCCGCGCTCGCGTGTTGTCTATATTTAGCAGTAGGAGGACCTTCAGAATTTGATAGGCTGTCATACCCCGATTGTGTCCTTTTCTCATCAAATGACAACATTGTAAGTGTTGTATAGACGACGCAGTGCAACGTGTAACCTATTATAATCCTTTATTAAGAGAACATACTTGTACTCGCATACCTACTTCGTCGTGTTATGCTGTTCCGTAGCGGTCAGCAGATAATCTTCTCCGTTCGACGACTTGTTAACCTGTCCCGACAATCCGTACACTTACGGGTTTATGGATTAGGAATTTAGGGAAATTGCGTAAACGCATTATGCACGTCTTAACTAAGTTAACTGTATTTATCAAAACCTAGTATTAGTAAAATGGAGTATTACACGTGGGAGATGTTTTACGAACGGAGAGGTATTGCTGAAAAGACATGAAAATGTTTTGTTATGGGCTTCTTACGTTGATGTTGTCTTTCCGGCGTTCCCCTACGATAGCGGCTAGCCAAAACACATCGCTGATCGACAAGTTTCCTGCGCTCCAGGTCTGCAAGGCACACTCCTTCGGCAGACAACGTCAACAGTACCGCAGGCGCAGTGTATCAGACATAACAAACTAGCTTGACTCCAAAATACGCGTCTGTTTTGAAACAGAAGTGCAGCCGGTTGCCCCGATATATACGGCAGTGGCTTCGCCGCAAAAGACAAAGACGCCAACATCAATACCGGCGGAGCTTGCGTCCCAGACAACAGCATTATTATCGAAAGTACTGTTTTTCCTGCAAATATCACGTGCTCCAGGCGCCGAGCGTTCGATCGGACGGGCACTGCTGTTCACAATTCCAGTTATAAAAATCATCAATGAAATATATGGGGTTATATATAGAAGTAGTGTAGCGATGTAAAATCGCTTGCGATTGAGGCCAGATTTTAACATGGATGCCTTAGGTGCGAAACTAGCCACAAAGAACTGGTTTTAATGGCGACAAATGTGACTAAGGTTAAAGAAAATAAAACAATTCCATACTAAGTTGCGGGTTCTTAATCAAATATGTTAGAACATCACTGGATATTTTCGTAAAGAGTCAAATATTAATTACAGACTACCTGGGACAAGCAGTAATTGATATGTGCTACCGCGAAGGGCCATGAAATGTTCACATGAGATTAAAGGAAAAACAAGAAGCTGACACAGCAGCCAAGGAGACTTATGGCGGTAATAGAGTTGGACAAGATGCCGTTCTGCGACAGGTTATAAACTAGCTGTGGAGCCAGACTGTCATGCGTCAGGTAGATAAGAATGATTGGAGCTACCTGTGGGCTGTGAAATACACTGAAAGTACATACAATCCTTTTTCGCGAGTATATTGCCAGAGCGAAGTCCAATTCATCTCTCTACATTTTATGTTCTGACAAGAGGCCAGCAGTAAATTTCACTGGGTATCTGTCCTCTGTTTTAATGACTCCAGTGTGGTCCGCGATTTTAAACGTTGTAAACTGTTTAGAATCTACCTTTAACTCTTACACTGGAACCTTTAGTAAGTTGCAGAGCGACTAGCTTATCCTTTATTGTTTTAGTAATCAGACAATCATGATTTCTGTTGTTCTATTTTACACCATCCAAAATATTTTTAAAAAGGTTTTATAAGTGCCTCGGGCATGGATATTTGTGCCGTCCTTAGTATTAGCTAGATCGTAAGTAGTTTGTACGTTTAGGGACTGATGACCCCGTAGTTAAGTCCCATAAGCTATACAAACATTTGAACTTTTTTTTATATAACTGTTAATGTAATAGATTTTAGTAAGTTTGTACGTTTAGGGACTGATGACCCCGTAGTTAAGTCCCATAAGCTATACAAACATTTGAACTTTTTTTTATATAACTGTTAATGTAATAGATTTTAGTACTTGAAACTTGTTGTGAATAACTTTTATCAGACTCAGCTTGAAGATCCTTGTCATGTTGGTAAAGATCATGATGTCATGTGCATCATCATCATGATCATCATCATCATCACCATCATCGTACACAGGAAGAGGAGTTACACCACATAAACTACTTTCATCCCAACGCTATATTAAAATCACCAGCAATAATGGGGACGAGTTAATGTTAAACACAGCCGCGCGGGAATGGCCGTTAGGTTCTAGGCACCATGTTAGGGACTCTGCGGCCGCTTCCGCCGGAGGTTCGAGTCCTCCCTCGACAGTCAGGCAGGCAGGTAGGCAGGTAGTCCTCCCTCGGGCATGGGTGTGAGTTTTCTCCTTAAGATAGGTTTAAGTTAGTTTAAGTAGTAAAGAATAGGGACCGATTACCATAGCAGTTTGGTCCAATAGCTTTACAATTGTTCTTTCACTGTTAAACCAACCGATAAACAGCAATAAACACTACAATATAAAGACTGAAATCTGTGAAATGCTCTAGAAAACAAGTATCACAAAACTGTAAGCCAGTTAGCTAGCCGGCCGCGGTGTCCGAGGGGACTGAGGCGCTCCAGTCACGGTCTGCACGGCCACTACGGTCGGGGGTTCGAATCCCCCCTCGGGCCTGGATATTTGTGCCGTCCTTAGTATTAGCTAGTTCATAAGTAGTTTGTAAGTTTAGGGACTGATGACCCCGTAGTCCCATAAGCTATACAAACATTTGAACATTTCCAGTTAGCTATTTTGCTAAACCGCTCATTTCACAGGCTACGTAATTGAGAATTCTTAAGCAATGTGTTCCGCACTTCAGAATGAGCAGCAATGAATAGTTGATCTGAATGTGTTCCGCACTTCAGAATGAGCAGCAATGAATAGTTGATCTGAATGTGTTCCAAACTTCAGAATGAGCAGCAATGAATAGTTGATCTGAATGTGTTCCAAACTTCAGAATGAGCAGCAATGAATAGTTGATCTGAATGTGTTCCGCACTTCAGAATGAGCAGCAATGAATAGTTGATCTGAATGTGTTCCAAACTTCAGAATGAGCAGCAATGAATAGTTGATCTGAATGTGTTCCGCACTTCAGAATGAGCAGCAATGAATAGTTGATCTGAATGTGTTCCAAACTTCAGAATGAGCAGCAATGAATAGTTGATCTGAATGTGTTCCAAACTTCAGAATGAGCAGCAATGAATAGTTGCTCTGAATGTGTTCCAAACTTCAGAATGAGCAGCAATGAATAGTTGATCTGAATGTGTTCCAAACTTCAGAATGAGCAGCAATGAATAGTTGCTCTGAATGTGTTCCAAACTTCAGAATGAGCAGCAATGAATAGTTGCTCTGAATGTGTTCCAAACTTCAGAATGAGCAGCAATGAATAGTTGCTCTGAATGTGTTCCAAACTTCAGAATGAGCAGAAATGAATAGTTGCTCTGAATGTGTTCCAAACTTCAGAATGAGCAGCAATGAATAGTTGCTCTGAATGTGTTCCAAACTTCAGAATGAGCAGCAATGAATAGTTGATCTGAATGTGTTCCAAACTTCAGAATGAGCAGCAATGAATAGTTGATCTGAATGTGTTCCAAACTTCAGAATGAGCAGCAATGAATACTTGCTCTGAATGTGTTCCAAACTTCAGAATGAGCAGCAATGAATAGTTGCTCTGAATGTGTTCCAAACTTCAGAATGAGCAGCAATGAATAGTTGCTCTGAATGTGTTCCAAACTTCAGAATGAGCAGCAATGAATAGTTGATCTGAATGTGTTCCAAACTTCAGAATGAGCAGCAATGAATAGTTGATCTGAATGTGTTCCAAACTTCAGAATGAGCAGCAATGAATAGTTGCTCTGAATGTGTTCCGCACTTCAGAATGAGCAGCAATGAATAGTTGCTCTGAATGTGTTCCAAACTTCAGAATGAGCAGCAGTGAATAGTTGATCTGAATGTGTTCCAAACTTCAGAATGAGCAGCAATGAATAGTTGCTCTGAATGTGTTCCAAACTTCAGAATGAGCAGCAATGAATAGTTGCTCTGAATGTGTTCCAAACTTCAGAATGAGCAGCAATGAATAGTTGCTCTGAATGTGTTCCAAACTTCAGAATGAGCAGAAATGAATAGTTGATCTGAATGTGTTCCGCACTTAGGAATGAGCAGCAATGAATAGTTGATCTGAATGTGTTCCGCACTTCAGAATGAGCAGCAATGAATAGTTGCTCTGAATGTGTTCCAAACTTCAGAATGAGCAGAAATGAATAGTTGATCTGAATGTGTTCCAAACTTCAGAATGAGCAGCAATGAATAGTTGCTCTGAATGTGTTCCAAACTTCAGAATGAGCAGCAATGAATAGTTGCTCTGAATGTGTTCCAAACTTCAGAATGAGCAGCAATGAATAGTTGCTCTGAATGTGTTCCAAACTTCAGAATGAGCAGCAATGAATAGTTGCTCTGAATGTGTTCCAAACTTCAGAATGAGCAGCAATGAATAGTTGCTCTGAATGTGTTCCAAACTTCAGAATGAGCAGAAATGAATAGTTGATCTGAATGTGTTCCGCACTTCAGAATGAGCAGCAATGAATAGTTGCTCTGAATGTATTCCAAACTTCAGAATGAGCAGCAATGAATAGTTGCTCTGAATGTGTTCCAAACTTCAGAATGAGCAGCAATGAATAGTTGCTCTGAATGTGTTCCAAACTTCAGAATGAGCAGAAATGAATAGTTGATCTGAATGTGTTCCGCACTTCAGAATGAGCAGCAATGAATAGTTGCTCTGAATGTGTTCCAAACTTCAGAATGAGCAGCAATGAATAGTTGATCTGAATGTGTTCCAAACTTCAGAATGAGCAGCAATGAATAGTTGCTCTGAATGTGTTCCAAACTTCAGAATGAGCAGCAATGAATAGTTGATCTGAATGTGTTCCGCACTTCAGAATGAACAGCAATGAATAGTTGCTCTGAATGTGTTCCAAACTTCAGAATGAGCAGAAATGAATAGTTGATCTGAATGTGTTCCAAACTTCAGAATGAGCAGCAATGAATAGTTGCTCTGAATGTGTTCCAAACTTCAGAATGAGCAGCAATGAATAGTTGCTCTGAATGTGTTCCAAACTTCAGAATGAGCAGCAATGAATAGTTGCTCTGAATGTGTTCCAAACTTCAGAATGAGCAGCAATGAATAGTTGCTCTGAATGTGTTCCAAACTTCAGAATGAGCAGCAATGAATAGTTGCTCTGAATGTGTTCCAAACTTCAGAATGAGCAGAAATGAATAGTTGATCTGAATGTGTTCCAAACTTCAGAATGAGCAGCAATGAATAGTTGCTCTGAATGTGTTCCAAACTTCAGAATGAGCAGCAATGAATAGTTGCTCTGAATGTGTTCCAAACTTCAGAATGAGCAGAAATGAATAGTTGCTCTGAATGTGTTCCGCACTTCAGAATGAGCAGCAATGAATAGTTGCTCTGAATGTGTTCCAAACTTCAGAATGAGCAGCAATGAATAGTTGCTCTGAATGTGTTCCAAACTTCAGAATGAGCAGCAATGAATAGTTGATCTGAATGTGTTCCAAACTTCAGAATGAGCAGCAATGAATAGTTGCTCTGAATGTGTTCCAAACTTCAGAATGAGCAGCAATGAATAGTTGATCTGAATGTGTTCCAAACTTCAGAATGAGCAGCAATGAATAGTTGATCTGAATGTGTTCCAAACTTCTGAATGAGCAGCAATGAATAGTTGCTCTGAATGTGTTCCAAACTTCAGAATGAGCAGAAATGAATAGTTGCTCTGAATGTGTTCCGCACTTCAGAATGAGCAGCAATGAATAGTTGATCTGAATGTGTTCCAAACTTCAGAATGAGCAGCAATGAATAGTTGATCTGAATGTGTTCCAAACTTCAGAATGAGCAGCAATGAATAGTTGATCTGAATGTGTTCCGCACTTCAGAATGAGCAGCAATGAATAGTTGCTCTGAATGTGTTCCAAACTTCAGAATGAGCAGCAATGAATAGTTGCTCTGAATGTGTTCCAAACTTCAGAATGAGCAGCAATGAATAGTTGCTCTGAATGTGTTCCAAACTTCAGAATGAGCAGAAATGAATAGTTGATCTGAATGTGTTCCGCACTTCAGAATGAGCAGCAATGAATAGTTGCTCTGAATGTGTTCCAAACTTCAGAAAAAGCAGCAATGAATAGTTGCTCTGAATGTGTTCCAAACTTCAGAATGAGCAGCAATGAATAGTTGCTCTGAATGTGTTCCAAACTTCAGAATGAGCAGCAATGAATAGTTGCTCTGAATGTGTTCCAAACTTCAGAATGAGCAGAAATGAATAGTTGATCTGAATGTGTTCCGCACTTCAGAATGAGCAGCAATGAATAGTTGCTCTGAATGTGTTCCAAACTTCAGAATGAGCAGCAATGAATAGTTGCTCTGAATGTGTTCCAAACTTCAGAATGAGCTGCAATGAATAGTTGCTCTGAATGTGTTCCAAACTTCAGAATGAGCAGCAATGAATAGTTGCTCTGAATGTGTTCCAAACTTCAGAATGAGCAGCAATGAATAGTTGCTCTGAATGTGTTCCAAACTTCAGAATGAGCAGAAATGAATAGTTGATCTGAATGTGTTCCGCACTTCAGAATGAGCAGCAATGAATAGTTGCTCTGAATGTGTTCCAAACTTCAGAATGAGCAGCAATGAATAGTTGATCTGAATGTGTTCCAAACTTCAGAATGAGCAGCAATGAATAGTTGCTCTGAATGTGTTCCAAACTTCAGAATGAGCAGCAATGAATAGTTGCTCTGAATGTGTTCCAAACTTCAGAATGAGCAGCAATGAATAGTTGCTCTGAATGTGTTCCAAACTTCAGAATGAGCAGCAATGAATAGTTGCTCTGAATGTGTTCCAAACTTCAGAATGAGCAGCAATGAATAGTTGCTCTGAATGTGTTCCAAACTTCAGAATGAGCAGAAATGAATAGTTGATCTGAATGTGTTCCGCACTTCAGAATGAGCAGCAATGAATAGTTGCTCTGAATGTGTTCCAAACTTCAGAATGAGCAGCAATGAATAGTTGCTCTGAATGTGTTCCAAACTTCAGAATGAGCAGCAATGAATAGTTGCTCTGAATGTGTTCCAAACTTCAGAATGAGCAGCAATGAATAGTTGCTCTGAATGTGTTCCAAACTTCAGAATGAGCAGCAATGAATAGTTGATCTGAATGTGTTCCAAACTTCAGAATGAGCAGAAATGAATAGTTGATCTGAATGTGTTCCGCACTTCAGAATGAGCAGCAATGAATAGTTGCTCTGAATGTGTTCCAAACTTCAGAATGAGCAGCAATGAATAGTTGCTCTGAATGTGTTCCAAACTTCAGAATGAGCAGCAATGAATAGTTGCTCTGAATGTGTTCCAAACTTCAGAATGAGCAGCAATGAATAGTTGCTCTGAATGTGTTCCAAACTTCAGAATGAGCAGCAATGAATAGTTGCTCTGAATGTGTTCCAAACTTCAGAATGAGCAGCAATGAATAGTTGCTCTGAATGTGTTCCAAACTTCAGAATGAGCAGAAATGAATAGTTGATCTGAATGTGTTCCGCACTTCAGAATGAGCAGCAATGAGTAGTTGCTCTGAATGTGTTCCAAACTTCAGAATGAGCAGAAATGAATAGTTGATCTGAATGTGTTCCGCACTTCAGAATGAGCAGCAATGAATAGTTGCTCTGAATGTGTTCCAAACTTCAGAATGAGCAGCAATGAATAGTTGATCTGAATGTGTTCCAAACTTCAGAATGAGCAGCAATGAATAGTTGCTCTGAATGTGTTCCAAACTTCAGAATGAGCAGCAATGAATAGTTGCTCTGAATGTGTTCCAAACTTCAGAATGAGCAGCAATGAATAGTTGCTCTGAATGTGTTCCAAACTTCAGAATGAGCAGCAATGAATAGTTGCTCTGAATGTGTTCCAAACTTCAGAATGAGCAGAAATGAATAGTTGATCTGAATGTGTTCCGCACTTCAGAATGAGCAGCAATGAATAGTTGCTCTGAATGTGTTCCAAACTTCAGAATGAGCAGAAATGAATAGTTGATCTGAATGTGTTTCAAACTTCAGAATGAGCAGCAATGAATAGTTGCTCTGAATGTGTTCCAAACTTCAGAATGAGCAGCAATGAATAGTTGCTCTGAATGTGTTCCAAACTTCAGAATGAGCAGCAATGAATAGTTGCTCTGAATGTGTTCCAAACTTCAGAATGAGCAGCAATGAATAGTTGCTCTGAATGTGTTCCAAACTTCAGAATGAGCAGCAATGAATAGTTGATCTGAATGTGTTCCAAACTTCAGAATGAGCAGCAATGAATAGTTGCTCTGAATGTGTTCCAAACTTCAGAATGAGCAGCAATGAATAGTTGCTCTGAATGTGTTCCAAACTTCAGAATGAGCAGCAATGAATAGTTGATCTGAATGTGTTCCAAACTTCAGAATGAGCAGCAATGAATAGTTGCTCTGAATGTGTTCCAAACTTCAGAATGAGCAGCAATGAATAGTTGCTCTGAATGTGTTCCAAACTTCAGAATGAGCAGCAATGAATAGTTGCTCTGAATGTGTTCCAAACTTCAGAATGAGCAGCAATGAATAGTTGCTCTGAATGTGTTCCAAACTTCAGAATGAGCAGAAATGAATAGTTGATCTGAATGTGTTCCGCACTTCAGAATGAGCAGCAATGAATAGTTGCTCTGAATGTGTTCCAAACTTCAGAATGAGCAGCAATGAATAGTTGCTCTGAATGTGTTCCAAACTTCAGAATGAGCAGCAATGAATAGTTGCTCTGAATGTGTTCCAAACTTCAGAATGAGCAGCAATGAATAGTTGCTCTGAATGTGTTCCAAACTTCAGAATGAGCAGCAATGAATAGTTGCTCTGAATGTGTTCCAAACTTCAGAATGACAGCAATGAATAGTTGCTCTGAATGTGTTCCAAACTTCAGAATGAGCAGCAATGAATAGTTGCTCTGAATGTGTTCCAAACTTCAGAATGAGCAGCAATGAATAGTTGCTCTGAATGTGTTCCAAACTTCAGAATGAGCAGCAATGAATAGTTGCTCTGAATGTGTTCCAAACTTCAGAAAGAGCAGAAATGAATAGTTGATCTGAATGTGTTCCGCACTTCAGAATGAGCAGCAATGAATAGTTGCTCTGAATGTGTTCCAAACTTCAGAATGAGCAGCAATGAATAGTTGCTCTGAATGTGTTCCAAACTTCAGAATGAGCAGCAATGAATAGTTGATCTGAATGTGTTCCAAACTTCAGAATGAGCAGCAATGAATAGTTGCTCTGAATGTGTTCCAAACTTCAGAATGAGCAGCAATGAATAGTTGCTCTGAATGTGTTCCAAACTTCAGAATGAGCAGCAATGAATAGTTGCTCTGAATGTGTTCCAAACTTCAGAATGAGCAGCAATGAATAGTTGCTCTGAATGTGTTCCAAACTTCAGAATGAGCAGCAATGAATAGTTGCTCTGAATGTGTTCCAAACTTCAGAATGAGCAGAAATGAATAGTTGATCTGAATGTGTTCCGCACTTCAGAATGAGCAGCAATGAATAGTTGCTCTGAATGTGTTCCAAACTTCAGAATGAGCAGCAATGAATAGTTGATCTGAATGTGTTCCAAACTTCAGAATGAGCAGCAATGAATAGTTGCTCTGAATGTGTTCCAAACTTCAGAATGAGCAGCAATGAATAGTTGCTCTGAATGTGTTCCAAACTTCAGAATGAGCAGCAATGAATAGTTGCTCTGAATGTGTTCCAAACTTCAGAATGAGCAGCAATGAATAGTTGCTCTGAATGTGTTCCAAACTTCAGAATGAGCAGCAATGAATAGTTGCTCTGAATGTGTTCCAAACTTCAGAATGAGCAGCAATGAATAGTTGATCTGAATGTGTTCCAAACTTCAGAATGAGCAGCAATGAATAGTTGCTCTGAATGTGTTCCAAACTTCAGAATGAGCAGCAATGAATAGTTGCTCTGAATGTGTTCCAAACTTCAGAATGAGCAGCAATGAATAGTTGCTCTGAATGTGTTCCAAACTTCAGAATGAGCAGCAATGAATAGTTGCTCTGAATGTGTTCCAAACTTCAGAATGAGCAGCAATGAATAGTTGCTCTGAATGTGTTCCAAACTTCAGAATGAGCAGAAATGAATAGTTGATCTGAATGTGTTCCGCACTTCAGAATGAGCAGCAATGAATAGTTGCTCTGAATGTGTTCCAAACTTCAGAATGAGCAGCAATGAATAGTTGATCTGAATGTGTTCCAAACTTCAGAATGAGCAGCAATGAATAGTTGCTCTGAATGTGTTCCAAACTTCAGAATGAGCAGCAATGAATAGTTGCTCTGAATGTGTTCCAAACTTCAGAATGAGCAGCAATGAATAGTTGCTCTGAATGTGTTCCAAACTTCAGAATGAGCAGCAATGAATAGTTGCTCTGAATGTGTTCCAAACTTCAGAATGAGCAGCAATGAATAGTTGATCTGAATGTGTTCCAAACTTCAGAATGAGCAGCAATGAATAGTTGCTCTGAATGTGTTCCAAACTTCAGAATGAGCAGCAATGAATAGTTGCTCTGAATGTGTTCCAAACTTCAGAATGAGCAGCAATGAATAGTTGCTCTGAATGTGTTCCAAACTTCAGAATGAGCAGCAATGAATAGTTGCTCTGAATGTGTTCCAAACTTCAGAATGAGCAGCAATGAATAGTTGCTCTGAATGTGTTCCAAACTTCAGAATGAGCAGCAATGAATAGTTGCTCTGAATGTGTTCCAAACTTCAGAATGAGCAGAAATGAATAGTTGATCTGAATGTGTTCCGCACTTCAGAATGAGCAGCAATGAATAGTTGCTCTGAATGTGTTCCAAACTTCAGAATGAGCAGCAATGAATAGTTGATCTGAATGTGTTCCAAACTTCAGAATGAGCAGCAATGAATAGTTGCTCTGAATGTGTTCCAAACTTCAGAATGAGCAGCAATGAATAGTTGCTCTGAATGTGTTCCAAACTTCAGAATGAGCAGCAATGAATAGTTGCTCTGAATGTGTTCCAAACTTCAGAATGAGCAGCAATGAATAGTTGCTCTGAATGTGTTCCAAACTTCAGAATGAGCAGCAATGAATAGTTGATCTGAATGTGTTCCAAACTTCAGAATGAGCAGCAATGAATAGTTGCTCTGAATGTGTTCCAAACTTCAGAATGAGCAGCAATGAATAGTTGCTCTGAATGTGTTCCAAACTTCAGAATGAGCAGAAATGAATAGTTGATCTGAATGTGTTCCGCACTTCAGAATGAGCAGCAATGAATAGTTGCTCTGAATGTGTTCCAAACTTCAGAATGAGCAGCAATGAATAGTTGCTCTGAATGTGTTCCAAACTTCAGAATGAGCAGCAATGAATAGTTGCTCTGAATGTGTTCCAAACTTCAGAATGAGCAGCAATGAATAGTTGCTCTGAATGTGTTCCAAACTTCAGAATGAGCAGCAATGAATAGTTGCTCTGAATGTGTTCCAAACTTCAGAATGAGCAGAAATGAATAGTTGATCTGAATGTGTTCCGCACTTCAGAATGAGCAGCAATGAATAGTTGCTCTGAATGTGTTCCAAACTTCAGAATGAGCAGCAATGAATAGTTGATCTGAATGTGTTCCAAACTTCAGAATGAGCAGCAATGAATAGTTGCTCTGAATGTGTTCCAAACTTCAGAATGAGCAGCAATGAATAGTTGCTCTGAATGTGTTCCAAACTTCAGAATGAGCAGCAATGAATAGTTGCTCTGAATGTGTTCCAAACTTCAGAATGAGCAGCAATGAATAGTTGCTCTGAATGTGTTCCAAACTTCAGAATGAGCAGAAATGAATAGTTGATCTGAATGTGTTCCGCACTTCAGAATGAGCAGCAATGAATAGTTGCTCTGAATGTGTTCCAAACTTCAGAATGAGCAGCAATGAATAGTTGCTCTGAATGTGTTCCAAACTTCAGAATGAGCAGCAATGAATAGTTGCTCTGAATGTGTTCCAAACTTCAGAATGAGCAGAAATGAATAGTTGCTCTGAATGTGTTCCAAACTTCAGAATGAGCAGCAATGAATAGTTGCTCTGAATGTGTTCCAAACTTCAGAATGAGCAGAAATGAATAGTTGATCTGAATGTGTTCCGCACTTCAGAATGAGCAGCAATGAATAGTTGATCTGAATGTGTTCCAAACTTCAGAATGAGCAGCAATGAATAGTTGCTCTGAATGTATTCCAAACTTCAGAATGAGCAGCAATGAATAGTTGCTCTGAATGTGTTCCAAACTTCAGAATGAGCAGCAATGAATAGTTGCTCTGAATGTGTTCCAAACTTCAGAATGAGCAGCAATGAATAGTTGCTCTGAATGTGTTCCAAACTTCAGAATGAGCAGCAATGAATAGTTGCTCTGAATGTGTTCCAAACTTCAGAATGAGCAGAAATGAATAGTTGATCTGAATGTGTTCCGCACTTCAGAATGAGCAGCAATGAATAGTTGCTCTGAATGTGTTCCAAACTTCAGAATGAGCAGCAATGAATAGTTGCTCTGAATGTGTTCCAAACTTCAGAATGAGCAGCAATGAATAGTTGCTCTGAATGTGTTCCAAACTTCAGAATGAGCAGCAATGAATAGTTGCTCTGAATGTGTTCCAAACTTCAGAATGAGCAGCAATGAATAGTTGCTCTGAATGTGTTCCAAACTTCAGAATGAGCAGAAATGAATAGTTGATCTGAATGTGTTCCAAACTTCAGAATGAGCAGCAATGAATAGTTGCTCTGAATGTGTTCCAAACTTCAGAATGAGCAGCAATGAATAGTTGCTCTGAATGTGTTCCAAACTTCAGAATGAGCAGAAATGAATAGTTGATCTGAATGTGTTCCAAACTTCAGAATGAGCAGCAATGAATAGTTGCTCTGAATGTGTTCCAAACTTCAGAATGAGCAGCAATGAATAGTTGCTCTGAATGTGTTCCAAACTTCAGAATGAGCAGCAATGAATAGTTGCTCTGAATGTGTTCCAAACTTCAGAATGAGCAGAAATGAATAGTTGATCTGAATGTGTTCCGCACTTCAGAATGAGCAGCAATGAATAGTTGCTCTGAATGTGTTCCAAACTTCAGAATGAGCAGCAATGAATAGTTGCTCTGAATGTGTTCCAAACTTCAGAATGAGCAGCAATGAATAGTTGCTCTGAATGTGTTCCAAACTTCAGAATGAGCAGCAATGAATAGTTGCTCTGAATGTGTTCCAAACTTCAGAATGAGCAGAAATGAATAGTTGATCTGAATGTGTTCCGCACTTCAGAATGAGCAGCAATGAATAGTTGCTCTGAATGTGTTCCAAACTTCAGAATGAGCAGCAATGAATAGTTGCTCTGAATGTGTTCCAAACTTCAGAATGAGCAGCAATGAATAGTTGCTCTGAATGTGTTCCAAACTTCAGAATGAGCAGCAATGAATAGTTGCTCTGAATGTGTTCCAAACTTCAGAATGAGCAGCAATGAATAGTTGCTCTGAATGTGTTCCAAACTTCAGAATGAGCAGAAATGAATAGTTGATCTGAATGTGTTCCAAACTTCAGAATGAGCAGCAATGAATAGTTGCTCTGAATGTGTTCCAAACTTCAGAATGAGCAGCAATGAATAGTTGCTCTGAATGTGTTCCAAACTTCAGAATGAGCAGAAATGAATAGTTGATCTGAATGTGTTCCAAACTTCAGAATGAGCAGCAATGAATAGTTGCTCTGAATGTGTTCCAAACTTCAGAATGAGCAGCAATGAATAGTTGCTCTGAATGTGTTCCAAGCTTCAGAATGAGCAGCAATGAATAGTTGCTCTGAATGTGTTCCAAACTTCAGAATGAGCAGAAATGAATAGTTGATCTGAATGTGTTCCGCACTTCAGAATGAGCAGCAATGAATAGTTGCTCTGAATGTGTTCCAAACTTCAGAATGAGCAGCAATGAATAGTTGCTCTGAATGTGTTCCAAACTTCAGAATGAGCAGCAATGAATAGTTGCTCTGAATGTGTTCCAAACTTCAGAATGAGCAGCAATGAATAGTTGCTCTGAATGTGTTCCAAACTTCAGAATGAGCAGAAATGAATAGTTGATCTGAATGTGTTCCGCACTTCAGAATGAGCAGCAATGAATAGTTGCTCTGAATGTGTTCCAAACTTCAGAATGAGCAGCAATGAATAGTTGCTCTGAATGTGTTCCAAACTTCAGAATGAGCAGCAATGAATAGTTGCTCTGAATGTGTTCCAAACTTCAGAATGAGCAGCAATGAATAGTTGCTCTGAATGTGTTCCAAACTTCAGAATGAGCAGCAATGAATAGTTGCTCTGAATGTGTTCCAAACTTCAGAATGAGCAGAAATGAATAGTTGATCTGAATGTGTTCCGCACTTCAGAATGAGCAGCAATGAATAGTTGCTCTGAATGTGTTCCAAACTTCAGAATGAGCAGCAATGAATAGTTGCTCTGAATGTGTTCCAAACTTCAGAATGAGCAGAAATGAATAGTTGATCTGAATGTGTTCCGCACTTCAGAATGAGCAGCAATGAATAGTTGCTCTGAATGTGTTCCAAACTTCAGAATGAGCAGCAATGAATAGTTGCTCTGAATGTGTTCCAAACTTCAGAATGAGCAGCAATGAATAGTTGCTCTGAATGTGTTCCAAACTTCAGAATGAGCAGCAATGAATAGTTGCTCTGAATGTGTTCCAAACTTCAGAATGAGCAGCAATGAATAGTTGCTCTGAATGTGTTCCAAACTTCAGAATGAGCAGAAATGAATAGTTGATCTGAATGTGTTCCGCACTTCAGACTGAGCAGCAATGAATAGTTGCTCTGAATGTGTTCCAAACTTCAGAATGAGCAGCAATGAATAGTTGCTCTGAATGTGTTCCAAACTTCAGAATGAGCAGCAATGAATAGTTGCTCTGAATGTGTTCCAAACTTCAGAATGAGCAGCAATGAATAGTTGCTCTGAATGTGTTCCAAACTTCAGAATGAGCAGCAATGAATAGTTGCTCTGAATGTGTTCCAAACTTCAGAATGAGCAGCAATGAATAGTTGCTCTGAATGTGTTCCAACCTTCAGAATGAGCAGAAATGAATAGTTGATCTGAATGTGTTCCGCACTTCAGAATGAGCAGCAATGAATAGTTGCTCTGAATGTGTTCCAAACTTCAGAATGAGCAGCAATGAATAGTTGCTCTGAATGTGTTCCAAACTTCAGAATGAGCAGCAATGAATAGTTGCTCTGAATGTGTTCCAAACTTCAGAATGAGCAGCAATGAATAGTTGCTCTGAATGTGTTCCAAACTTCAGAATGAGCAGCAATGAATAGTTGCTCTGAATGTGTTCCAAACTTCAGAATGAGCAGCAATGAATAGTTGCTCTGAATGTGTTCCAAACTTCAGAATGAGCAGAAATGAATAGTTGATCTGAATGTGTTCCGCACTTCAGAATGAGCAGCAATGAATAGTTGCTCTGAATGTGTTCCAAACTTCAGAATGAGCAGCAATGAATAGTTGATCTGAATGTGTTCCAAACTTCAGAATGAGCAGCAATGAATAGTTGCTCTGAATGTGTTCCAAACTTCAGAATGAGCAGCAATGAATAGTTGCTCTGAATGTGTTCCAAACTTCAGAATGAGCAGCAATGAATAGTTGCTCTGAATGTGTTCCAAACTTCAGAATGAGCAGCAATGAATAGTTGCTCTGAATGTGTTCCAAACTTCAGAATGAGCAGCAATGAATAGTTGATCTGAATGTGTTCCAAACTTCAGAATGAGCAGCAATGAATAGTTGCTCTGAATGTGTTCCAAACTTCAGAATGAGCAGCAATGAATAGTTGCTCTGAATGTGTTCCAAACTTCAGAATGAGCAGCAATGAATAGTTGCTCTGAATGTGTTCCAAACTTCAGAATGAGCAGCAATGAATAGTTGCTCTGAATGTGTTCCAAACTTCAGAATGAGCAGCAATGAATAGTTGATCTGAATGTGTTCCAAACTTCAGAATGAGCAGCAATGAATAGTTGCTCTGAATGTATTCCAAACTTCAGAATGAGCAGCAATGAATAGTTGCTCTGAATGTGTTCCAAACTTCAGAATGAGCAGCAATGAATAGTTGCTCTGAATGTGTTCCAAACTTCAGAATGAGCAGCAATGAATAGTTGCTCTGAATGTGTTCCAAACTTCAGAATGAGCAGCAATGAATAGTTGCTCTGAATGTGTTCCAAACTTCAGAATGAGCAGCAATGAATAGTTGCTCTGAATGTGTTCCAAACTTCAGAATGAGCAGCAATGAATAGTTGATCTGAATGTGTTCCAAACTTCAGAATGAGCAGCAATGAATAGTTGCTCTGAATGTGTTCCAAACTTCAGAATGAGCAGCAATGAATAGTTGCTCTGAATGTGTTCCAAACTTCAGAATGAGCAGCAATGAATAGTTGCTCTGAATGTGTTCCAAACTTCAGAATGAGCAGCAATGAATAGTTGCTCTGAATGTGTTCCAAACTTCAGAATGAGCAGCAATGAATAGTTGCTCTGAATGTGTTCCAAACTTCAGAATGAGCAGCAATGAATAGTTGATCTGAATGTGTTCCAAACTTCAGAATTAGCAGCAATGAATAGTTGCTCTGAATGTGTTCCAAACTTCAGAATGAGCAGCAATGAATAGTTGCTCTGAATGTGTTCCAAACTTCAGAATGAGCAGCAATGAATAGTTGCTCTGAATGTGTTCCAAACTTCAGAATGAGCAGCAATGAATAGTTGCTCTGAATGTGTTCCAAACTTCAGAATGAGCAGCAATGAATAGTTGCTCTGAATGTGTTCCAAACTTCAGAATGAGCAGAAATGATTAGTTGATCTGAATGTGTTCCGCACTTCAGAATGAGCAGCAATGAATAGTTGCTCTGAATGTGTTCCAAACTTCAGAATGAGCAGCAATGAATAGTTGATCTGAATGTGTTCCAAACTTCAGAATGAGCAGCAATGAATAGTTGCTCTGAATGTGTTCCAAACTTCAGAATGAGCAGCAATGAATAGTTGCTCTGAATGTGTTCCAAACTTCAGAATGAGCAGCAATGAATAGTTGCTCTGAATGTGTTCCAAACTTCAGAATGAGCAGCAATGAATAGTTGCTCTGAATGTGTTCCAAACTTCAGAATGAGCAGCAATGAATAGTTGATCTGAATGTGTTCCAAACTTCAGAATGAGCAGCAATGAATAGTTGCTCTGAATGTGTTCCAAACTTCAGAATGAGCAGCAATGAATAGTTGCTCTGAATGTGTTCCAAACTTCAGAATGAGCAGCAATGAATAGTTGCTCTGAATGTGTTCCAAACTTCAGAATGAGCAGCAATGAATAGTTGATCTGAAATGTAATACACCTACCCGCAGAGTATCAACGTGTTTTTTGTAACTAATACCAAAAGGGGTACTTTATGCCCACCATAGTGAATACTACGAGAAATTGTTCATTCTTGTTGATTTATTTCGACGACAATTTTCTTCAAGAGGCATTAATGCTTAAGTAGGTTCTAGAACCTAAACACTTATCACACTCGTGCCAATAAATTTTCAATAGCGGTAATTGTCAAGATCGTAATTGGGCGGCCGTTTCCGCCGGAAGTTCGAGTATTCCCTCGGGCATGGGTTTGTCTGTCGTCCTTAGTATAAGTAGTTTGTAATTCTAGGGCCTGACGACCATAGCGGTTTGGTACAGTAGGTTTACAAACATTTGAACCTTTTGTAAAGCTATGGGACCAAACTACAGTGGACATCAGTCCCTATACTTACAAACTACTTAAAGTAAATTACAGTAAGGACAACAGACACGCATGAACGAGGGAGGACTCCAACCTGCGACGAGGAGCAGCCGCGCACTGTGCAGCAAGGCGGCCATTCTCACGCGGCTTGGCAACAAACAATTAATCTGCAACGTATATCTCCATTAGAAGAGATCACATACGTATTAACTGGGTGTACAACACTCAACAGAGACTCAGACTCACAGCTGAAAATACGATTCAACCAATTATAAATATTACATAATGGCACCCAATTTGAAAAACTGAATTCATGGGCGACAGAATAGAAGCTAACTGAAGATACAACATACGAAATGACATGCCATGGAAAGCTTTCTCATGCTAAGCATGAGTTATTCGAAAAAAAAAATGTTATTGGTAGTAGTATAAGCATTACTCAAAGATTACTAAAATATTATACTTGAAAAACTATTCAGTATAAACAGATATATAAAATGTAGGAATTGCCTGCATAGACATCCATGAACTAAGAAGTGTGAAATACGCAATGCGATGCACTTCGACGAAGAAAGAAAAGAAACTGATACAGAATTCATTGACTATGTTCAGACTGCGACAGTTGATGCTAATGACTGTTCATCTGCAAATGCATTTATTTTCTTAATTATGATTCTCGTATCATCAGACACCACGGATTCTAAAATTCTCGTGAATACAAAGTATATTTGACATGGCTTTAAATTTCTTGGGCCCCATTTCTTATTTATGTTACGTGAGGGTTCCAAACAATTTTACCGTAGTAGAGCATCTTAATAAGTGATTATTGTGATGCTGAATCTACTTCTCTAGTTTTTCATTATACCGGACAATAATTCCCTGACACTATAGTGTATGAAGTCTGTAATACTTTCAACAGTGTGTTAAATTGCCGTATGATTCAAAATTAGTTAAAATCCAGCTTCATTCGTCCACCCACTGGTCGTACTGCATCGCACATATTACCATACTGGCAATGTTTTTCCACGTACAATGTTCTGAAGAGCCGAATTCTCCACGAGTTCATACATTGATTCTTCGCTTGTTGCCTAGGTACGTTTCGTCTTTTTGATCCTCGTCCCATGGCAATTATGTAAATTTTTTTAATGTTTTGTGGTACTCATATGCAGGTATTGCTCGATGGCTGGGAACAGACACGTTAATTTCCCCACTTTCATTGTTGTTCCGGGATTTTTGCGAAACGAGGATGATCACTCTGGTTCCTGTGATTCCAGTCGAAACACTTGACATATATTCAGTTTACAGGGAAGCCTTCAAAATTGACTGTTTGCTTACCATATAATCCCTTACGGCTATAGCTAAAAATGTATGCTACAGTCAAGGCTAGCGCACAGTGAAGAGCCAATATTTCGTTCAACTGGTTTATTGCATATTGATTCAGTTTGGAACACAATGTTGCAGCGATTCTGAGTGGTATGGATAGGAAAATTTATTGGCAGATTTCCGGTACAATGTGGCACCAAATAGTGTCGTTGCATAAAGAAGTGGATTCCCCCACATGCGATCCGTATCGTCGCTATGATGTCCCATTCACACGTACTCTATTTGCATACGTTCACTAGCGTTACTTCACGGATTTGCTCGGATGTGTATTTATTCCTTTCTTTCGTTAGTCCCTCTCCTCTTCCCTCTCTGTCCATCGCCTTCCACGCTACTATCTATCGATAACAGTTTTGTGTTAATGCAGCTCAATCCCTATGACGTCATATCTCCCCAATCATGTATCCTACAACAACATAATTTCCCACGTTCGTAGAATGGAATATTAGGAAACTTCCTGCGAAATTTATTGCGAATCGAATTGGCAGTACAGAAGTAAAAATTACCACCGCTTGCATGACTGGGCTATTTTCGTGTATTTCATTATTCTTTGATGTCTTGTCAGGTGAAATGTTTGTTGTAGTATGATATAATTTCGAAGATACATTCAGTGACATATGTGTATATGGTCTGCAATATATGACGTGAACAGGGTTAGTACTAAAGACGTAATAAAATGAAACCATTGCGTAATGGGACAATTTTTCATAAACCTAATTGTTCATAACCTAATATCTTATGAACTGTGTCGTACTTTGATTTAATTTTGAAAATACATTCAGTGATGTGTGTGAATACAGTCTATAAAATATATCGCGAATACAATTATCAGGGTAAAATTAATAAATTGTAATATCGGAAGGAAGGAATCTTAGGGTTTAACGTCCCTTCGACAGCTTGGCCATTAGAGACGGTGTAATATCATGCCGAACGTCGCAATTTTACTGAGTGAACAGTGGAAAAGTAGTAAAAGATAATCTTCTTTCCTTGACATTGTCAGAGAGAAAAAGTTTTTCAAGCATTTGAAATTATGTGTGAAGTTTTTTGCAAGTCGACAAGTTCTCTCATTCTTCAATAGCTCATGAATAAAATTATGTCGCATGATGGGGTACTTTTTCGTGACTGTCATTGTTTATGATGTCACATCTCATGTGCCGTAGGCAGATTTTACCCTCATATCAGTTGTTTGTTTATACTATGGTCCATTAATTTAGGAAGAAACGTTGAACGCTGTCACATAATGTGGTAGTTTTTCATGAATTTCATTCATTATGGCTTCATATTTCCTGAAGTGTGTGTCTTAGATGGTTCTTACCCCCTCCGGGATTGTTGCTTGTTAGTAAGGAATATGTGTAACTTGTTTGGTAAATATCGAACGGGTAGTTTATGAAGGGCTATAGAAAGAACACACATATACATCACGTACATACGTACATACATTTTTATATGTATAGAGTATGTGTCACATGTCCTAAAAGCAACCATGCAGCATTTCAACTAGACGTGGGAAGTGATGATAATGTTTTGGCTTACAGCCTATGTAGTCTTTGTTATTTGTAAACAACAGACTCGCAGTATTTCAGTTTTCAATCATCAAATGCATTTAGTTTATTTGAACACTTAGAAATCACTTAATCCTTACTAGTAGTTGCTACAGTGTGACACTTACTACGAGTATATAGCCTGTATCACTCAGTTTTATGTGTGATTATATTCCTTATCTTCTTTATTATAAGCTCTTGTGCTTATTTCTCCTTCTGAGACTTTAATAATTAAGAGTAATTCGCATTGTTCATCAGATAATGCCTCAATACCGTTATGGGAGAGTTTCACTGAATTGTCCTACAAAGCTTGGTGTCCTCGTGTTTCTTCTTCTGCAAACTCTTCTTAACGGTTTGTCCATTAAATACAAAAAACTGTACCTGGCATGTCAGGCACGCTACTATACAGGATTCGCAAAAGAACACCAGTATTTATCGAATCCACTGGTGGATACATCAATGATGTTGTCCGTAGGCGGTTTCTCTCATACACTTCAGGAAAACAAATTAGTACATCTGAAACGACTACATCGATTTTTTTCCGTTCTTGCAGAAGCCATCTGACAGATGCTAGATGTACTGATAATGGCTTCAACGTCGTCCGCCAACATATGCGTAGTGATAAAACTACCACAGTGCCCTCTGTGTGTACCATTTAACAGGGAATGTTTACAGCCATAAGGCTCATGGTGATGTCAATGTGTGCAACAAACAGGTGCCATGGAGAAGCGCTCATGGTTCCTACAGCCAGTTGAGCGAGTGTGAATGAGGAGTCAAATTGTAGCGGATAGAGAATTGTTACCAAACTTGGACGTGCTGCGTCAGTTGTGCAACGATGCTGGTTGCAATTGTCACAAACAGTCGTAGACGGCCGCAGTGGAGTAGCCGAGCGGTCTAAAGCGGCTCGTTGCGGAGCGCGCGGTTGCTCGCCGTGGAGGTTCGAGTCCTCCCTGGGGCATGGGTGTGTGTGTTTATCCTTAGGTTAGTTTACCTAGGTTTAAGTAGTTTGTAAGCTACGGACTGATGACCACGCAGTTTGGTCCGATAGATTTACAAACATTTGAACATTTTTTTTTAGTCGTAGACGAGGTTCTGAACATACAGCACAAATGTCCGCCAAGGTTGTAGTATTATTAGGACAGCAGTGCTACCATAGCACACATAAGAGTTGTAGGAAAGACATTTTTATATATTGCATCAAAGCTGCTTTTATTTTAAATGC
This sequence comes from Locusta migratoria, assembly GCA_026315105.1. Lineage (NCBI taxonomy): Eukaryota > Metazoa > Arthropoda > Insecta > Orthoptera > Acrididae > Locusta > Locusta migratoria. The sequence goes on from CM048755.1 coordinate 320,520,575, forward strand.
TGACTAGTTTCGGGCTTTGCCCATTTTCTTAAGCCACCTATTACAGAGAACAAAGTGTGTTTTACAAGAAAATACATGAATATGGCAATGTTATATTGAATGTATATAAATCGAAATTAAATTCAAAACACTCACGCGACAACATCCAAGTGCACGGCTTGACTGGTGATCGCTTGGAAGATGAAACGCGCTAAAAACAGACTCTGCCTGCACACAAGTAATGTTCGTTTTCGTGTACAACGTAGACCTGGCGGACACTGTCTCGTAGCGTGTATTCGTCCAATGCACTCTGCGCTCACCTCAGACGTTATTGTCTGCGATGCGGTACGCTATAACGTTCGTTCAACTTCGGTGTTTGTGGAGGGAGCGCTGACAAAATGTCGGTACGTGTAGAATGTTGTAAGATCCGTTCCTTTGCCATTCATGACACAGAATGGTGATGTGTTGCTCACCCAGACACTGCCTGTGAAACTAGCGTATTCGCCAAGACGTGCAGCAATTTCCCTGGCCACGATCAGCAGATTCATCTCCAATGATGGAGATGACAACTGAGAAGTGTGGCTCGTCAGCCAACAACTCTTGCGAAACTACGTGAACAGGTCTAGCAGGCGTGGAATAATGTATCCCAAGACAGTGTTCGCCATCTGTATGATGGAATGGATGCCTGAATCAGCGCCCGCTTTGCCGCCCGAGGACGCTACACCACATCCTGATGCGAATGTTTCAGCGTGGATCAACACCTGGTACATTAGTACCGCTAGAGCTACTGCTTTGTAAACGCAATCACTTCGTGTACCCAGTATGTACTGTTTCCAGTATGTACTGTTTCATCAATAAACCTGAAGTGGATTGTAAAATTCTAAGAGGATATACTAATTTTTATTTCCGATAGTGTATGTCTAGGTTAATAACACGCTATTACCCACTCAGTTACACCTGACGCACAAAGATGATGTGCATAAATTTTATCGAAAGTTGGAAAGCAGGTTAGCGGAAAGGGGGAGGGGTACATCTAGCCCACCTCTCTCACGTACAGCACTAAGTCCAAATTAATGGTACGTTGCCGTAAAGATAACAAAGAGGAAATGCGGTCTGGAGCATCACGTTACGGATTGCATGGACACTCGCGTTGCAGTTTCGACTTTTCTCTCGGGCATTCCTGTGTGCGTCGTTCTTAGTATACGTTAGCTGAAGTAGATTTTTAGCCTATGGACGGATGACCAAAGTAGTTTGGTCCCATAGAAACACAAACATTTGAATTTTTTTCGTGAAGATATGAGATAAATCCAGGCAAAATAGCTACTTTCCTGCTTTCTTATCTTATTGTGCAATTTTGTCCTGATATTTCGAAAATGGATAGTTGAAATACATCGCGTCATCTGCTATTCTTGTATTAAAACCGCTAATTCTTCATAGCTCCTCCTGACTGAAGTATAATCCCGTGCTTTTGCGTCAAGGTCTTCTCACTGGGGTCTTGAAGTTGGATACCTTTCTCTGCTTCAGTTTTAACACAAACCTGACTGCATATTATTAAATTAGACAAAAGTGTGTCAAGAGTCATTCCGTTTCAGTGTCTGTTACTGCCTTTCGCTCTCTCTATCCTCGTAACTTTATAAGCAACTAGATGAAAACCTGACGTTGCCTGGTTACCTGCGTATTTAATTATTATATATTCTCACAGCCCATCTCACCTTCACCCCCCCTCTCTCTGTTCATTCTGCTTCGTCAGTTTCATCTCCTCTTTCCTCTATCTCTGAAACATATATACATCTTCATTCGTGGCGTGGTGATGAGTGACACACTGTCAAAGTTTATGCACCACACGCTGACTTGCGGTTTACATAAACCTCCTTCATGAAAACATTAATACATGAGCGAACTTTCTGATAATTAGTAAAACTGTTTTAAAGTCTGTTGTAACGTACCCTCTGGTTTTAATAATCAAGTGTTAAAAATGTCTTTAAGGTACGACTGACAGTGTCGGTATCTGACGAAATCTGCAGGTAAACAACCTTCCGCAATACACCATACGAAATTTTATGTAGACGACATTCCTCTTTTTTTTTAAGCATAACGTTGTAAAATTTTATCAAGATCGTAAAAGACTACAGATTTGTATAAATTGCAAACAAATAAATAAACATACAAAGGGACACTCTGCTTTTTCTACAGGGTGTTACAAAAAGGTACGGCCAAACTATCAGGAAACATTCCTCACACACAAAGAAAGAAAATATGTTATGTGGACATGTGTCCAGAAACGCTTAATTTCCATTTTAGAGCTCATTTTAGTATTTCTCTTTAGATGTAAATTGAAATAATTCGTGAAGACAATTGTCAAAATACCCAATTGTTTCGTTAGTATGTACTGTACTTCCTCGATTCACCGCCGGTTGGCCCAATTGAAGACAGGTAATGTTTACTTCAGTGCTTGTGTTGACATGCGACTCATTGCTCTATAGTACTATCATCAAGCACATCAGTACATAGCATCAACTGGCTAGTGTTCATCACGAACGTGGTTTTGCAGTCAGTGCAATGTTTTCAAATGCGGAGTTGGCAGATGCCCATTTGATGTATGGAATTGTTGGTGATGTCTTGATTGGGCCTCATGTTCTCCCACCTACGCTCACTCGAGCACGTTATCATGATTTCATTCGGGATACTCTACCTGTGCTGCAAGAACATGTGCCTTTACAAATACGACGCAACATGTGGTACTTGCACGATGGAGCTTCCGCACATTTCAGTCGACGTGTTCGTACACTTCTCAACAACAGACTCTGTGACCGATGGATTGGTAGAGGAGGACCAATTCCACGGCCTCCACGCTCTCCTGACCTCAACCCTCTTTCATTTATTGGGGCATTTGAAAGCTCTTGTCTACGCAACCCCGGTACCAAATGTAGAGACTCTTCGTGCTCGTATTGTGGACGGCTGTGATACAATACGCCATTCTCCAGGGCTGCATCAGCGCATCAGGGATTCCATGAGACGGAGGGTGGATGCATGTATCTTCGCTGACGGAGGACATATTGAACATTTCCTGTAACAAAGTGTTTGAAGTCACGCTGGTACGTTCTGTTGCTGTGTGTTACCATTCCATGATTAATGTGATTTGAAGAGAAATAATAAAATGAGCTCTAACATGGAAATTAAGCGTTTCCGGACACATGTCCACATAACATATTTACTTTCTTTGTGTATGAGGAATGTTTCCTGAAGGTTTAGCTGTACCTTCTTGTAACACCTTGTATATAAAACATATACGATTTTAGATCGATACAGCCGGCCTCAGAGGCCGAGAGGACTGCGGCTCGCCAGTCACGGTCTGCACGGCCACTACGGTCGGGGGTTCGAATCCCCCTTCGGGCATGGATATTTGTGCCGTCCTTAGTGTTAGCTCGTTCATAAGTAGTTTGTAAGTTTAGGGACTGATGACCCCGTAGTTAAGTCCCGTAAGCTATACAAACATTTGAACATTTGAATTTAGATCGGTACAATACTTTTTGTGTGCTGCGCGGAATGGCTACCTGGACTAAAGCATCATGCTACGGACTGGGCGGCTGTTCCCGCAGTAGGTTCTAGTGCTCCCTCGGGTATTGATGTGTGTGTGTGTGTGTGTGTGTGTGTGTGTGTGTGTGTGTGTGTTGTCCTCAGTGTAAGTTACTATAAGTAGTTTGCATATCTAGGGACTGACAACCATAGCAGTTTGGTCCAATAGGTTTACAAAAAATTAAACATTTCAATTTTTGTTTTCACGCATTAATACTTTGATGCACCAAAGTAGTAGCTGTGTACCACTGTGTTATCCTACAGCTGTAACTCCCGAACAGTTGTGCATCGCGGCTTGCCTTTCGAGGACATAATAGGCGTCGGATTATATGTTTGTACAGCTTATGGGACTTAACTACGGGGTCATCAGTCCATAAACTTACAAACTACTTATGAACTACGTACGAACTAGGACGGCACAAATATCCATGCCCGAGGGGGGATTCGAACCCCCGACCGTAGTGGCCGTGCAGACCTTGACTGGAGCGCCTCAGTCACCTCGGCCACCGCGGCCGGCAGGATTATATATACATATATATATATATATATATATATATATATATATATATATATATATACATATGCTACTTCTTTCGGTTTTCTCTCTTCTCCCCCCCCCCTTTTTTTTTTCTCTAAACCACGCTTGTATTGAAGTAAACAAAAGAAAAAAAAACTATTCAAATCAGCCAAGCTATTTCTGAATTTTAGTGAGACTAACGAGTAGATATTGCTTTATATGTAAAATGTTGGTATAATTCTTATACTCTTTACTCTGTTAAATATTCTTTAATGTCACGCTCAAAATGTTTTGCTTACTGTTTCCTATGTTTCTGATCGGCACAAGGTGATATTCTTGTGTTGAGTCCAATGATGATGAAACCACGGCAAGAGCCATAACCAGATTTCCCAGAAATATCGCTCAGTGAAAGAAGGGTCAAAGTAAGTGAACACATGTTCCGGCTTATTTATAGCTTCTCGACCGTTATTTAGAAAACGGTTTTCGAGGAAACGATTGTCAAAGTTTGCGACGTACTGACGATGCCTTCAGGTGACACGTTTTAGCGAATTGGCAATCCACTTCTCGCAGCGCAGCAGAGCGGACGCTAGTGTTTACCTCCACGCCGCAGCGTATGTTTACTTCAGAGCTGTATCTGCGCGGGCTACGATCGACGATGAAATGGCCAGTAAATCCACATTCCGCTTCAGCTTCTCCAACGAATATGCACGACCAAAAGCACTTAACGTCAAATAATTCCTATGTGACCCAGTGAAAATCCCATGTGAATACCTGTTCCAAATATATACGTGAAGCTGACAAACAACACAGCCTGATACAAAATATTAGCACGGACGAACGTCGGCCCAAAATTGCGGTATTCTGCCGGCCACGTCGGCCCAATATTGCTTATCATGATGGCCTGGGATTACGAACAAACCGGAACGTCGTTTCTAAATGCCGGCAGAAGTGGTGACAGCATAGCGGCCTTATTGAACTGTACGCGGACATGCAGCAGACAAATGGACACATTTCACTATATACGAGGGTCACTCCAAGAGAAAGGCACACTATTTGTAAAAAATATAGTTTTCATTCTGCATGTTTGAAAGTTTTACATTGTATAGATACATCCTTCCCGCTTCTTTTCAAACTTAGTTCAACCTGTTCCCGTGAGTGGTGCCGTCACAGCATGTCTTCAAGATGGCTGCTACACTTGACGTTCGTCAGAAGCAATTTGCTGTCATTGAATTCCTGTTCTGTGAAAACGAGACAATGGGAAACATCCACAAGAGGTTGAAAAATGTGTATGGGGATGCTGCTGTCGATCGCAGTACAGTTAGTCGGTGGGCAAGCAGGTTACATGATGAAATCGGGCACGGCAATATTTAGGATCGGCCTCGCGGCGGCAGGACTCGTACTGCACAAACTCCAATGTGCAGAGAGTTAACGAATTGTTTACTGGTGACAGACACATCACAGTGAACGAATTGTCACGCTACGTTGGTATGGAGGAACGAACTGTTTGCAGAATACTGAAAGTGTTGGCGTTAAAAAAGGTTTGTGCCAGGTTGGTTCCCAGGATGTTGACAGTGGCTCGCAAAGAAACACGAAGAACGGTATGCAGCGAACTTTTGGAACAGTACGGGCATGGTGGAGATGAATTCCTGGAAAAATTGTGACAGGTGATGAAACATTGCTCCATCGTTTTTCACCAGAGACGAAGAGGCAATCAATGGAATGGCATCATGCAAATTCACCCAGGAAAAATTCATAACCGCAGCTTCTGCTGGAAAAGTTATGCCTACAGTATTTTTAGATTCCGAAGGACTCTTGCTTGTCGACATCATGGCACGTGGAAACACCATAAATTCTGATGCTTATGTGACGACACTGAAGAAACTTCAAACTCCACTGAGTGGTGTTCGACCACATCGGCAAAAGCAGGATGTTCTGCTGTTGCACGGACACATCTCAGTCAAAAAACTATGGAAGTGATCACAAAACTCGGATGGACAACACTGGAACACCTGCCTTACAGTTCTGACCTGGGTTCCATGTAACTATCATCTCTTTGGGAAACTGAAAGACTCTTTTCGTGGAACAAGGTTTGAAGATGATGACTCCCTTGTGCACGCAGCCAAGCAGTGACTCCAACGTGTCGGTCCATAATTTTACCGTGCTGGTATACAGACGCTAATTCCAATATGGCGTAAGGCAGTTGAGAGGGATGGGGATTATGTGGAGAAATGAAAATATTGTTCCTGAAGGATGTATCTACACACTGTAAAACTTTCAAATATGTAGAATAAAAACTGTGTTTAAAAAAAATAGTGTGCATTTCTTCTGGAGTGACCTAGTATAAAATTTTGAAAATCGTGCGGCAAGTGTGCACTAAGTTAAATAAACATTTTCCATCATAACTTTACATTGGCGGTTACCAGAACATAGTTATATGTCAGGCAGCCGAATGCAGTAAAGAAGGAAAAGTACGAAACGAATGCCACCACTGTAAAATTGCACGGCTCCGGACCGAAGATGTCTCCCCAGGTCCGACTACCTTTCCACTCACCTTACGTAGCGGTAACTGCGACCCGATGACCTCCAAACGTTGTCACAACAACTTCCACAAGACGTTTCACAACCTGCAGAGACATGGCCGGTCACCTACAACAGGTACCGGCCTCTTATCTGGAAATCCTGATACCAGATGAAGATATTGACAGAATCGTAGGTGGAAGGTTCTTGACACCATGGTTGTGCCTATAGGCGCATTCGTTCGTGCAGGTTGCGACTCTATCCCGTCGTCTGATTCAGAACCACATCCTCGTAAACAGAAGTCACCAAAACTACACAAGACTCTTAGGCACACATCGGCGACGGAGTCGAAGTCAAGTCTGCAGAGTGAATCCATCACACACCAACTAGATACTTACCAGGTAGAGGTCTTGCGCACAGATGAAGGTTCTCATCCCCATCACGGGCCGTACAATTTTCTTGGTAACAACGGAACACAGCAACGACCTGAAGATCCCAATGACGCTGTTTCTCACCCTCATGGAAACGGCTCTTGAACGATATCATTCTCTCGATGGTGATGGAATGGATGACATCATTAAAAAAAAAAAAAAAAAAAAAAAAAAAAAACAACTTTTGTTTGTATAGCTTATGGGACTTAACTACTGGGTCATTAGTCCCTAAACTTACAAACTACTTACGAACTACCTTATACTAAGGACGGCACAAATATCCATGCCCGAGGGGGGATTCGAACCCCCGACCGTAGTGACCGTGCAGACCGTGACTGGAGCGCCTCAGTCCCCTCGGCCACCGCGGCCGGCCAACATCATTTCCACCTACCTTTGTTCTCATACCCATGCGACTACCACGTGACGCATTGTCGTGGGTGATGATCAATGGACGGATATCCGAAAAAATACTAGTCGCACGGTAAGACCAACAGCTTTGTCTCTTTTTGTCGATCCTGTACGCCATCGCACTAGAACCACTTCTCTGCGGCCTGCAACGCCTTTTATTCTTTTATTCTTTCTTTTATTTATTTTGGATTGTATGTGAGGGACTCAGTCTGTAGGAAAACAGGTCGGAACTCGCGCCTATTCAGATAACCTCGTCTTTATCGTATGCAACAACGAGAGGTGCAAGAGACAATACGAAAGCTTAGCGGGCAGCCGTAAGATCGTCAGTAAATCATATGACTATTGGAACGGGACTCGGAGCAAAAAGCGAGGATCCGTTCAGGACGGTGAAAACTCTACTCTCAGCCTGGGAATAATTTTCCCTCTAGAACGATGGCGATCAACTTACATTCATCTTCAGAAAATCAGGATGGGCGTTCGAATTCTGATGTTGCAAGCGATGCACATGATTGTTGTTGTGGTCTTCAGTCCAGAGACTGGTTTTATGCAGCTCTCCACCCTACTATTTCTTGAGTAGGCCTCTTCATCTCCTCATAAGAACTGCAACCCACATCTATTTGAATCTGCTAACTGTATTCCTCTCTCGATCTCCCTCTGCGATTTTTATCCCACATACTTGCATCCAATGCTAAATTTACGTTTCATGATATGTCTAATAATGTGTATTACCTATTATTCCCTTCTTGTAGTAAAGGTATTCCAGAAATTCCTTTTCCCTCCAATTCTGTTCAATGTCTCCTCATTAGTTACGCGATCTACCCACCAAAGCTTCAGCATTCTCTTTTAGTACCACAGCATCAAAATCTCTATCCTCTTCCTGTCTGGACTATTTATCGTCCATGTAGAATAGACACTACACCAATCTATATTATTTCTTTGCCACATGAAACCATGGTCATTCTGGTTCTAATATTATCTCACAATTTCATTGCGTGTCAAGTCGGTGCAAATTAAATTAGTACAACTTTACGACTACTGATAATTCGTTAGTTCAATATAGGATTTTATCGCCGGGTTAACGATGTTGACACATACAGGGGAGCATTCCAAGATTCTCTGCTTCAAATCTATTTGATTTCTGGTAGCAGAATAAATCAGTTCTCTAAAAACCCTTGTAGTGTCCCATTAATTTGGGACTTTCTGAGACAACTTGTCTTCAGCGGAAAAATCGTACGTAGTTAAAATTGTAATTATAAATCATATATCAACTTGCGGCTCACATTTCTGAGATTCTAATTTTTTGTGAAGCGCTGTGGTTTTCTGATTTGGATTCGACTAGGCTATCTAAGCTTTTGAAAATTAAGGCCGTTCAATGGATTCTCCCTTGTTTATAGGCTAAAGTTCTCACTGATTTTGTTAACGAAGCAGTCTTATAGCATGTTATAAATCATGCCATTTAACTCTAACGGTTTATTTATATGCGCGTTTTTTATTTTTTTCACAAATCTCGTAGCTGATGAAATGTTACTTTTTTCGTGTTCTTCGTCAATTATTACCTTCTATTTACAGCTAAAATTATTCCTTCTAGCACCCTAGATTTAACTAAGTGAAATAGCCAGTTGTTTATTCTTTCAGTCGTGATTTCTGCCTTCACACGTTTGTCGCTCTCATCGGTTAGTTCCGTGATTTCACGCTCCTCCCTTCATTCATTACACTGTACAAGTATGATCTCCCATGCGTCATACCCGATTTTGTATGGGGCGTGGCCTTCTTTCCTAACGAATGCCGTAATCCACTTTAATCATTTCTTTGTCAACTCCATTGGATTTTAGTCCCTTATACGCGTAAAAAATTACTCTAATGTCATTCACTACATTCAGTTTTATCCTTCACGAACTGTATTTATACTTCTTTTTTTTTTATTTTCGGCTTGACTTACCTGAATTTACTAATATAAACTATTCCTCAATCTTTCTTTATAATTCCAAAGGTAATTTTTACCACACTTAAAGGAGCACATATCTCAAAATCAGAGCCTTAATATGTGTTGAAAATGCCTAAGAGACCCCTTGTTCTCAGTGACACTTATTTGATACTAATCAAGACGAAACTAAGCTCTCTATGTGGTCTGAGAACTTTGACGAGCATACGAGTCTTGAAAAACCGCCTAGTTATGCAAAACCTCCCTAATCAGCTAAGCAGTTCCCCCCACTTGTGTTGCATATCCAAAATTTTTGTTACTAGCTTACGGCTCTTTGCAGAAATTAAAGTTAGGAGATTCATCTTTTTTCTTTTTGTAACAGTTTGATGATTCAACTTTCAAAAGAGTGCCTCTACTTTAACTTTCTCGTCGACTCTTACGGTTAATTAAAAGGAGACAATACACAATGGAATTAAAAATCCAGTCGACATTGGAATGCATAAACTGGAAAAGTTGAAAATTTTACCGGACCGGAATAAGAACCCAGTTCCCTTCTTTTCAAGGCAACTGCGCTGTCAACTACGCCACTCGGACACAGTGGTCACCACACCTGCACGGACAACAATAGTACACCTTTCGTTAGAGCCAAATTTTCAGCTTATGTACACACATCTGACTGAGTGCCCATGGCCATTATGCTCATTATTTGCGGCAAGCCGCGGTGGAGTAGCCGAGCGGTCTAAAGCAGCTCGCTGCGGAGCGCGCGGTTGCTCGCCGTGGAGGTTCGAGACCTCCCTGGGGCATGGGTGTGTGTGTTGTCCTTAGGTTAGTTTACCGTAGTTTAAGTACTTTGTAAGCTACGGACTGCTGACCACGCAGTTTGGTCCGATAGATTTACAAACATTTGAACATTTGTAAATTTGTGGGACTTAACTACTGTGGTTATCAGTCCCTAGGCTTACGAACTACTTAACTAACCTACGGACTGGACCTGCGCATAATAGTTCGTGATCGGGAGCGCTCACTTTAGTTCGCGGCTCTGCCGCGAACTAGTTCGTCCGCTCCCAGTGACGGCTGAGCGGCGTGGTCTGCGCATGCAGCTAGAGGGAGAAGTTCCCCCACCTAGCTGCTTCATGCGCTTGCTGCTTGAGCCGCTAACGATATCACGCAAACCAAAAGAAACAATTTGTGGATAATTTCTCGCGTTTAACTTTAGAGTTATCTCTATATCTTGGCATTTTTGAATTTATTAGATATTGCAGAGTGCAGAATACTTCAAAACAGAAATTTTGTAGCACTGAACTATGTAAACTAGCAGGCAGACGCTCACCTCGAAATGGCTCTCATCAGCTGAAGGCAAAAACGTGATTTTTAATTCTGCTGCGCGCCCTTTCGTTATTGACCGTCGGTCTTCGGAAAATAATCCAACGAACTAAGAAGCGAGATAAGTTTAGCATAATAGTTCGCGACCGATCGCGCATGTTTTAGTTCGCGACCGATCGCGCATATTTTAGTTCGCAGCTCGACCGCGAAGTAGGTCGCTCTTTTTAGTTCGTCCGCTCTTTTTGGCTTTTGATACCGCTACTAAAAGAGCAGCCGGCCGCGGTGGCCGAGGGGACTGAGGCGCTCCAGTCACGGTCTGCCGGCCACTACGGTCGGGGGTTCGAATCCCCCCTCGGGCATGGCTATTTGTGCCGTCCTTAGTGTTAGCCAGTTCTTAAGTAGTTTGTAAGTTCAGGGACTGATGACCACGTAGTTAAGTCCCATTCGCTATACAAACATTTGAACATTTGAACTAAAAGAGCTCTTTCTTTTGTTATGACAGCTTTTTTATATAATGATCAGTGTTGTCCAAGCGTGCGCGTAATAGCGATTCTGCGCGCTCTCGCGTCCTCTCGCTGTTCCCCGTCAGTCTTCGGAAAAGGAGCGGACGGACTAATAGGCGCGAGGGATCTGCGAACTAGTTCGCGTAATTCGCCTGTGGGACGCTCTTCCGAACTAGTTCGTTCGCGAACTACATAAGACTACTAAGGACAACGAATACACACACACACACACACACACACACACACACACATGCACACACATGCCCGAGGGAGGACTCGAACCTCCGACAGAGAGCAACCGCGCGCTCCGCAGCAAGGCGCCTCAGAGCGCTCGGCCATTCCACCGTGGCTTGGCAGATTCCACTGCTGGCCATGCGCCTCGTGCGTTCCGTCTGCTGATTGCTGAGAACACAACAGAGAAATTGAGGAATAAATAAATTATTTTCCAGGCACCACTGTTTCCATCAAACATGCCTTTCACCGTTCTACGTTATCCTGTTACACTACTGTGGTCATCGCTCCCTAGACGTCCGGAGTACTTAATCTAACTTAAACCTATCTGCGAGCGGCCGCGCAATCCCTGACAGAGAGCCTAGAACGTCACGGCCAATCCACGGTGTGGTTATAATTGTGTCCGGGTGGCGTAGTGGACAGCGTAACTGCCTAGTAAACAGGAGACCCGGGTGCGGATACCTGTCTGGCAAAAATGTTGAACTTTCCCAATTGACCTATTTCAATGCCCAATTTCATCTAATGTCCTTAATTCTTACCTGCATTGATTCATAATGGCTGTAAGATCAAAATAGTGTCTGTTCTCTCTGACATGTCTGAACTAACCAGAACCACATACATACAATTAGAAGAAATGTTTGCACAGAAATATCTTTGCCAATCATTAGAATTGATGTTGTGTTAGCCTCGATACCTGTAATTAAAGTTTGGCCACTTTTTATATTTTCAATTACAACAAATCCTTCTATAGAGTAAAACATAAGATCTCTATGTAATGATTTTGTGCTACTTTTAATATGTAGAATTGTATCAAAATCAGCTGTTTGTTAAAATTTCATGGTAACTACCTCCTGCAAGGGAATTACATTAAAGTTTGCTGTATAAATATAATACTCCTTAAAACTTCGCATAATTATTGACAACAGTCTTCAGCTCAGCTAATGGGCACTTCAGTAATGATACACTTTTTTCTTCATCGTGGTCTCCCTCTTTGCATTTGTCTCGGTGTCTACTGATCAAATTTATTTTCTCCATACTGCTCTTCACGACCTAATGCGATGATTTAGTATTTCAAAATCAAATCAAATGTTTGTAAACCTAAAGGATGAAACTGTTGAAGTCGTTGGTCCCTATGCTTACAAACTGTTTACATTGTCTTTGGCTAAGAATAACATACACCGCAATACCCGAGGGAGCGGCCGCGCAATACATGACATCGCGTCTCATACGACGCGGCCTTTCCCGCGCGGCGATTTAGCTCTTTCTGTCCACCTTTTTTGTTCAAACTTCGTTAACCTCTTCTTATGTTCACGTTCTAACCACTTTTCCCCCTTGCAAATTCATTTAATCCCGCCGTCAAATGTTGTGCTCTTATGGCTCTTCCTGTGTGTCATAATTTCTAATACTTTAACGACCCCCTAATGTGTTCCTTCTTGTACTCTTAACTTTTCTTGCAATTTAATCGCCCTGCCATCCTCGCATCTATTTTCTTCTTTGCAACCGACGTTAGATTTTTTTAAATCTGCTGTGGCTTAGTTTAAGAGTTTCCTTTGCACCTTACGTCTGTGGCGTAAAGTCTTATCCAGTCTCCATAACAACCGTTTCCGATATCTCCTGCGGACGTTCGTGTCTCCTTCCTTCGCATTGCAATCTGTTAGCAGGTGTGTGCTCCGTTGCTGACAGGAGTACGTGAACTTACGGCCGAAGACAACAAGCCTGACTCACAATACTGATACACCTACACAGTTACTTAAGGAAACACCAGAATACAAGTCGTAGGATAGCCCACGGTACAACGTTCATATACTTTTGACGGGAATCAGAAAATTATATATTATCTAGTTCAGAATCAAACATGAAAGCGTGAAATTTTTAATTGCTGGTGCCTGTTTACGTTATCATTTAAATATAGGAAAAGAAATGATTAAACATGCAACGCCGGTCGCAGTGGGCGAGCGGTCTGCGGCGCGCCAGTCACAGTCCGCACGGCCGCTACGGTCGGGGGTTCGAATCCCCACTCGGGTATGGATGTTTGTGTCGTCTTTAGTATAAGGTAGTTCATAACTAGTTTGTAAGTTTAGGGACTAATGACCCCACAGTTAAGTCCCTTAACCCTAACAAACATTTGAACATAACACATGCAACGCATTCACACATTCAAGCTTGAGGAACAGAAGGAATTAAACCCAACACTCAACAATGTACATGCAAGGCAAAGAAATCACTACTGACCACATAATCGTTACTAAATAATTTAACTCTGCTATAGCAAGAACGAAGTTACAAATCACACGTGAAATGAAATCAAAGTAACACGTGGTTCACCGGGAACAAGTAAGGTTTTTCGCACTCGCGAAATTCTTAACATAATCGAAACAGCAAAGCCATTGAAACATAAAATATCGCCGGCCGTGGTGGCCGAGGGGACTGAGGCGCTCCAGTCACGGTCTGCACGGCCACTACGGTCGGGGGTTCGAATCTCCCCTCGGGCATGGATATTTGTGCTGCCCTTAGTATAAGGTAGTAGATAAGTAGTTTGTAAGTTTAGGGATTGATTACCCCGTAGTCAAGTCCCATAGACTCTACAAACATTTGATTTGATAAAATATCACGAAAAGTTAAATGTTGCTATATGGAATCCGGAAGCACCGACCTGATGACTCAGTTACTGAATATTAATCACGAGGGTGCAACGTAAAAAGGACTCTGATATTACAAAGAAATCTTCAAATAAATTTATGAAACAGGCAAAAATATTAACATACACATACGAAGTCACAATCATAGGCACAGCAGACTATAAAATGAATACTCAAACCGTCTTGTAGTATGTTATTGTCCCACCTCACAAGCCTCATGGGAACAAAGAAAGTTCTCAGCTAAATACAGCAAAATCGGAAAATAACACCCTTTCCTGTACTAAATAAATCAAAGATCATCATTTCGCTGGAGCTGGAAAAGAAACTATTAGAGAACATCAGATAGGCTGAAGCCTGACATAATTTCAAACGTCACGTAAGTGAAACCTCACGCTTGCGGAAGTGGACAACGGCCGAGTGCTGTCTTCTCGACTCCAGCCAGCAAACCACGCATCGCTAACGGAAGTGACCAGAGGAGTCCCTTCTAACACCAAATTAACGTCCTGCAAATTATAAAAGCCTTTGGTAAAAACCACTTTTCCTTTGTTAAGTTACCCGACGTTGGTCAAATTGTAGCTACTGAAGCACTATTCTACCAGCGATATTGTGAATCCAAAGCAGACCAGACAGACAGACACTATCACTCACTCTTTCAGACTAAATAGGGCTGATAGGAATATTATATGGGGATATTAGTTTTACATATTGTAGAATAAAAGTGTAGATCAAAATGACATGTATAAGATAAACATCTATGAATCAAATTAAAATGATGCAGCACACGTGTTGTCTGCATCATGACGTCACAAATGGTAAATTATTAATGTTACTGTTCAGTCTCCTGCCAGGTAGACTTCAAAACTAGACCGAAAGTTAGCGGTGCTAATGTTAATACGACTAGCCAAAAACTAGCTAGTACTGTCATGAAATGTCTCATGGTGAGATGTTTTATAACCCTCCGTACCATCGGAAGAGACTTTGCAGGGAGTGCTGTTGCCATGCTAGGACATTCTCAAACAGGCTTTTAATTAGAAAGCACCTACACCTGGTAGACAAAATATAGCAAACATTCAAGAGGCAACCAGTATCAATTCAAAAGAGGAAAAAATAATTATCGATACTAGCACACTAACATGGAATATTAACTAACCTAATGGCACTGATTTTATTGTGTTATTATAGACCGAATTGACGTCAATTTGCAGCGAGGTTTTGGAACATATCCTGTACTCAAATATTATGAATTATCTCGAACAGAATGATCTATTGACCCAAGGTCAACACGGATTTAGAAAATATCGTTCATGCGAAACACAACTAACTCTTTACTCACACGAAGTGACGAGTGCTATCGATAAAGGTTCGCAAATCTATTCCGTATTTCTCGATTTCCAGAAGGCTTTTGACACCGTAGCTCACAAACGGCTTTTAATCAAATTGCGTTGTTATGGTATATCGTCCCAAATTTGCGACTGGATAGGGAATTTCCTGTCAGAGAGAACACAGTTCGTAGTAATCGATGGTAAGGCATCGACTAAAACCGAGGTGATATCGGGCTTTCCACAGAGTAGTGTCCTCTGCAGTTCCTTATCTACATAAACGATTTAGGGGAAAATCTAATTAGCTCTCTTAGGTTGCTTGTAGATGACGCCGTCATTTACCGTCTAGTAAAAATCATCTTAAGATCAAAACCAACTGCAGAACGATGTGATTAAGATATCAGTTTGGTGTAAAAATTGGCAATTGACTCTAAATAATGAGAAGTGTGAGTACGAAAAGAAATCCGTTAAACATTGTTTGCAAGATAAAACAATCAAAAGTAAAGGGCGTAAACTCCACAAAATACCTAGGAATTAGTATTACTTCATACTTAAATTGGAAAGAACACGTAGATAATGTCGTGGGAAAGGCGAACCAGAGACTGCGTTTTATTGGCAGAACCCTTAAAAGATGCAGCAGAACTACAAAAGAAACTGTATACACTACGCTTGTCCGTCCGTTTTTGGAGTATTACTGGCCAGTGTTACATTCTTATCAGGTGGGTTTGACGGAGGACATCGAAAGAGTCCGAAGAAGGACAGCTCGGTTTGTATTTTCACGATACAGGGGAGACAGCGTTACGGAAATGATACAGGATCTGGGATTGGAATCATTACAACAACGGCGCTTATCGCTGCGGCGTGGGCTACTTACGAAACTGCAATCGCCAACATTCTCCTCCGACTGCGAAAATATATCGTTGACTCCCACTTACATAGGTAGAAATGATCATCAGAATAAAATACGAGAAATCAGAGCCCGAACGGAGAGATTCAGGTGTTCATTCTTCCCGCGCGCTATTCGAGAATGGAATGGGAGATAAATAGTATAACGGTGGTTCGATAAACCCTCTGCCAAGGCACTTAAATGTCATTTGCAGAGTATCCTATGTAGATGTAGATGGGTCGGTAGAATATTTTATCACGGCTCAATGACATTTTCCTGAGAGCAATCATACTATTAATTAAGCGAAGTGCTGTGGTGTCGCTATTCGCCACAACTCCGGCGGTCCCTGCAAGTATAAGAAGAGGCGATAAGTTGCTCCATAGTATTTCGGTAGCCAGGGGCGCTTGCAGTCTCGGTACCTCTTTGCTTGTCACGCGCGCCGACCAATAGGAATAAGGGGGCTCGCCTAGATATACCGGCGCAATAGGGACAGTACAGGACATTTCCACGCAGTTTGTCAGTTTCGATCCAGAAGTACAACCGAAGAGTTCCAGACACTAGAGCCAGCAGTCTGTCTATGCACAAACCGGAAGAGTTCTCTATTGCCTAACAGAACTATGTATTAGTGTGAAGTCTGTGTACCACACAAGCACATCAAATTAAGTATTTATGTTATTAATACAATTCACATGGACTCTTAAATTCTTTTTGTTAGAGACCAATGTCCAAATCCTTGCTAGTCACGGCCCACCTTGTGAGGGTTCTATATGGAGTATAATTTTTATTTCATTTTATTTAATTAATTAATAGACAGATTTTGTGCGCGAGCCGGCGACAAATACTTCTTTAGGCACAGCTAGGCAGCTCGCCGACAGCAAGAGCCGTTACAGTTCCCACGGCCGAGACGCAGCATATGGCGTCAGCCGAGGAGGTGGGGTAACCAAAGCTCCAGATGGCTGCTGCCGTCAGATATTCCGTTGCGGCCGCCGCGCCTATAAGCCGGGGAAGTCCCAAAACTATGGCGCCAAGTTATCATTTTTAATTTATTATTATTTATTATTTAACAATGTTTAGTGGCATACAGGCTGTAGTAGCAGCCTAGGGGTCATCAAAAGTCGGTGCTGGTAATGTTACTTTATTTAATATTGTTCAGATAACAAAATAAATGAATGACTAGATCTTTAACGAATACTTCCGAACATGTATGGTGACACATGAAATTTTGTAGGTCTGCGCGCCACTGTAGACAGTCGGCGCTAGGAATTAATCCGTACCTGACAAGTAGAAAAAAATGTTCAAATGTTTGTATAGCTTATGGAACTTAACTACGGGGTCATCAGTCCCTAAACTTACAAACTACTTATGAACTAGTTAATCCTAAGGACGGCACAAATATCCATGCCCGAGGGGGGATTCGAACCCCCGACCGTAGTGGCCGTGCAGACAGTGACAAGTAGAAATATGCTCTCAGTATCCGCACTAAAATTAAAATTTTTCAACATTGTATTGTGGAGAGGCTAGCAATAAAGCGCCATAATTGGCAACCCGAATTTTATTCAGAAGAAATACCTACCCTTAACTCCTACACGTCGGCTCACAAGTCTGACTCGAAGGTGGGTCAGCTACTTTAGCAGATTCTGGATGGGAAGTGTGGGCCGGTAAATCCGCACGCCCCCTGCACCATCTTCTGCGGGCTCCTAAATACGCCTACAGCTCCAGTATAGGTTTAGTACTAGGAGGGGTTCTTGCAACCTTCCGACCGTAGACCGTAGCAGAGACACAATAATGGCGGCGAGAATTTTTCAACTGTATTAATCGTTTACTTTTCAGGCCCAAGGTTGCGAGAATTTGTTATTTCGTGGGCTTGTGGATATTTTTGTTACAGGTGGCGTACTACATTAGCTTACACATTTACTGAACAGTGTTTTCCATTTTACTTGCATTGTGGCTGCGCCACCCCTGTGACTAATACAATTTCCGCCCATACTGATAATCTAATACAAATTATTGAGTTTCAGATGCAGTCATTTCAAAACTCGCGAACCTCATGACGGCTGTCATCGAAGTCCAAAAACAAGCTGCAGCCGCCGCCGCCGCATAACAGCCACCAACTGCGGCGCAATAGCCTGCCACACAATCTGTACACATTACCGCCATTTCGACAGTTGAATGACAAAATTGACTATTTCGGAGCCACGTAGCGGCACATCAAATACAAGCTACTGTGTTGCTCCCTTATTTCTTGTTTCAAGTGGGAGTGAACATTTATCAGCTCTTTGTAAAACTTTTCCCCACAACTCCTCCGGAGCAAGTACAGTTTGAAGAATTAGTGTAGGTGATTACTAACCATCATGAACATACATTGAACGTAGCAGCTAATAGATTTCAGATCTATAATTGTCGTTCTACATCTACATAGAATACTCCGCAAATCAAATTTAAGTGCCTGGCAGAGGGTTCATCGAACCACCTTTGTACCATTTATCTCCTACTCCATTCTCGAATAGCGCGCGGGAAGAAAGAACACCTCAATCTCTCCGTTCGAGCTCTGATTTCTCGAATTTTATTCTGATGATCTTTTCTACCTATGTAAGTGGCAGTCAACAGTATGTTTTCGCATTCTGAGGAGAATGTTGGCGATTATAGTTTCGTAAGTAGCCCACGCCAAAGCGATAAGCGCCGTTGTTGTAACGATTCCCATTGCAGATCCTGTATCAAATGTTCAAATGTTTGTCAAGCTTAAGGGAGTTAACTGCGGGGTCATCAGTCCCTAAACTTACAAACTACTTATGAACTACCTTATACTAAAGTCGACACAAATATCCATGCCCGAGGGGGAATTCGAACCCTCGACCGTAGCGGCCGTGCAGACTGTGACTGGCGTGCCGCAGACCGCTTGGCCACTGCGGCCGGCAGATCCTGTATCATTTCCGTAACGCTGTCTCCCCTGTATCGTGACAATACGAAACGAGCTGCCCTTCTTCGGACTCTTTCGATGTCCTCCGTCAAACGCACCTGATAAGGATCCCACACTGGGCAGCAATAATCCAAAAAAGGACGGACAAGTGAAGTGTACGCAGTCTCTTCAGTAGTTCTGTTGCATCTTTTAAGGGTTCTGTCAATAAAACGCAGCCTCTGGTTCGCATTTCCCACTACATTATCTACGTGTTCTTTCCAGTTTGTCTGCAGTAATAGTATATTTTGTGGAGTTTAGGGCCTTCGCTTTTGAATGATTTATCATGTAAACAGAGTTTAACGGATTTCTTTTCGTACTCAAGCGGACGACTCCACACTTCTCATTATTTAGAGTCAAGTGCCAATTTTTACACCAAAGTGATATCTTATTTAGATCGTTCTGCAGTTGGTTTTGATCTTCAGATGGTTTTACTAGACAGTAAATGACGGCGTCATCTGCAAACAACCTGGGGGGGCTGCTTAGATTTTCTCCCAAATCGTTTATGTAAATAAGGAACAGCAGAGGACGAATAACACTACCCTGTGGAACGCCCGATATCACCTCTGTTTTAGTCGATGCCTTACCATCGATTACTACGAACTGTGTCCTCTCTGTCCTCTGGCCGGGGAGCGTGTCCGGGTGGCCAAGTGGTTAAGGCGACCGCTCGCGAAAAGCGGGAGGCCCGGGTTCGAGCCCCGGTCCGGCACAAATTTTCATATATTGCAAAATGATAGACCAACTGAAGGAGAGCAGCTAAAGTCGTAAAATCTAGCAAATTGCGAATTACTATATGTATATTTGACAGAAAATCCCCAATCCAGTCGCAAATTTGGGGCGATATACCATACCCACGCAATTTGATTAAAAGCCGTTTGTGAGGTACGGTGTCAAAAGCCTGCTGGAAATCAAGAAATACGGAATCAATTTGAGAACCCTTGTCGGTAGCACTCATCGCTTCGTGTGAGTAAAGAGCTAGTTGTGTTTCGCATCAACGATATTTTCTAAATCCGTGTTGATCTTGGGTCAATAGATCATTCTGTTCGAGTTAATTCATAAGTCGTAGGCAGGCTGGACAATCTTACAGGCAGTAGATAACTGAACTGCAAGGTTTATCTAGGAAGTGTAAATTTCGTTGTGACTGGGCAAGTACTATTCAGACCAAATGATAAGGGATGTGATTACTAGGAATGTGTCAGACCCACGCATCCGTGAACAAATCTTAAAGTATTCTGATCCTTCACTTAAACAAGCGCTTCAAATTATCGAGTATCAGAACACGTGTGACTTCGCAGCAAGTATTTTTCCAAATGTCCATGTTTATGCACTGTAGCGCAAGACAATCAAAGTGTTCCATCTTTGCCCGACAAACAAGAAGTTGTTGACTAGAGCTCACGCCACGTGCAGCCACGCCGTATTTCCTGTAAACAGCCACGGCGTCAGCTCTGCGGCAAACAAGCTAAAGTCATGTCCCACGTGTTTTTCTAAGCATAGACGAAATCAATGCCCTTCACGTAAAGCAATTTGTTTTCCTTGTGGCAAACAAGGACATTTTCAAACTGTCTGTATGTCACTTAGGACTGCTCCACAGCAGAAGTACTTGAAAAATTCACGCACTCGACGTGCAGACACTGTTTTTGCTATTCATTCTAAGCCTGCTGCCACTAAGACAGACTTTAGTGTTCTGGCAACTACGATTGTGACGATACTTCATTGAAACGCCATGCGAATAAACTGTTTGTACATTTGAAAATTTCTGTTAAAACAGTGCAATTTCTTTTAAAGAGCTGACCGCCATTTGACTGAAAGTTTTGTTTATTATCACTACCTGGTTTCGGCCTTAGGCCATTTTCCAGTGCTGTGATAAAAGTTTTCAAATAGGTTTCCTTAGGTCATGGTCATAATAATGAAAACAATAAAATATTCGGAGTTGAATCCATGTCGGGGCTATAAAATGGGTGACACATTTGTCCCTACATCTTAATTTAAAATAATAAAATAGGTATTTTAGATTTGGAGAAAGCATTTGACAATGTTGACTGGAATACACTCTTTCAAATTCTGAAGTCAGCGGGGGTAAAATATAGGGAAAGGAGAGTTATTCACAACTTGTACAAAAGCCAGACCGCAGTTATTAGACTCGAAGGGCATGAAAGGAAAGCATCAGTTGGGAAGGGAGTAAGACAGGGTTGTAGCCTTTCTCCGATGTTATTCAATTTGTACATCGAGCAGGCGGTGAAGGAAAGCAAGGAAAAATTTGGAATAGGGATTAAAGTTCAGGGGGAAGAAATAAAAACATTGCGTTTTGCTGATGGAATTGTAATTATGTCAGAGACAGCAAAGGACCTGGAAGAGCAGTTGAATGGAATGGACACTGTGTTGAAGAGAGCGTGTAAAATGAACATTAACAAGAGCAAAACAAAAATAATGGAATGCGGTCTTAGAAAATCAGGCGATGCTGAAGGAATTAGATTAGGTAACGACACAATGAAGGTGGTAGATGAGTTTTGTTACTTGGGTAGTAAAATAACATGCGATGGTCGCAGTACAGAGGATATAAAATGCAGAATGGCAATGGGAAGAAAAGCATTTTTGAAAAAGAGAAATTTGCTAACATCGAATATTAATTGAAGTGTAAGGAAATCTTTTCTGAAGGCATTTGTGTGGAGTGTTGCCTTGTACGGGAGTGAAACATGGACGATAAGCAGTGCGGACAGGAAGAGAATAGAGGCTTTTGAAATGTGGTGCTACAGAAGAATGCTGAAGATTAGGTGGGTAGATCGCATAACTAATGAAGAGGTACTGAACAGAATTGGTGAGAAAAGGAATTTTTGGCATTTTTGGCATACCCTGACTAAAAGAAGGGATCGCTTGGTAGGACACATTCTTAGACATCAGGGAATCGTAAATTTAGCATTGGAGGGAAGTGTGTGGGGTAAAAATCGCAGAGGGAAACCAAGAGACGCGTACAGTAAGCAGATACAAATGGATGTGGGTTGCCGTTCTTATGAGCAGATGAAAAGGCTTGCTCAGGATAGAGTAGCGTGGAGAGGTGCATCAAACCAGTCTCCGGACTGAAGACCATAACAACAACAGGTATTTTATTATGCTA
Source organism: Locusta migratoria (assembly GCA_026315105.1). Lineage (NCBI taxonomy): Eukaryota > Metazoa > Arthropoda > Insecta > Orthoptera > Acrididae > Locusta > Locusta migratoria. The sequence continues at coordinate 320,542,890 of CM048755.1, forward strand.
CCACTGATTTTTATCGCCATATTCGCTGTCCCCTCGGAACGCCTCGTCCGAGGTTGCGGGTTCTGCCCTGAGCCCACGGAGCTCGACGTTGTACCTCCAGCATTACCGCATCTGACGACCATCCTCCATTGCACATTGTGGGCCAACCGATGTCCGCCATCGCGGGATCATAGTCGCGTATCGAGGGTCCTTCTGACGCAGAGGTCCACCAGGGGGTCGCCTCCGTACCGGTCGTCGAGATCGTCCTTCCCGTGCCTGCATCTGTTCCTTCCGTGCTCGTGTCCATGGTAACGCGACATTTGGTGCGTTTTTCTACCAGCGTTTCGTGCCAAGCGCAGGCTGACGGTAGGTCGCGACCGGTGGTTCAGTGCTGGGCACAGATTCCATCACCGGTCATTCATCAGCTCCCAAGATCAAGATCACAACACTCCCCCCCCCCCCACCTTCTTTTCGCTCACTTCACAACGACGGTGAGAAGTTGGGGGGAGGACTGTTGTGGCGTCACTATTCGCCACAACGCCGGTGGTCCATGCAAATCGCTGCGCAAGCATAAAAAGAGGCGATAAGTTGCTCCATAGTACTTCTGCTGCCGGGGGCACCCACAGTATCGGTACCTCTTTGCTTGCCTCGCACGCCGGCCAATAGGAAGAAGGGGCCTCGCCTGTATATGCCGGCGCACCAGAGATATATGGAAAACCAAGAATATCATCCAACATAATTAATGAAGTATATACTACAATTAGATAAACCGGTGAACTTCGTATCATTTACCTCTTAATATAAATAATATTAATTTAAATTATATGTATTTTAGACCCAGTAGCTTTATAAAGGCACAATCAAATAGTCTAAGTATCGATGAATATCAAATGTGCAATGATATTGATATTCCAAAGAAAAGAGCTCTTTAAGTTTTCTACAAATGATCGTTTTCTGGCCAACTATTCCAAACTTTTAATTCACTCAGACCTTCCTCTAGCTTTGAACGTCGAATGGCCGGCCGCAGTGGCCGAGCGGTCTGCGGCGTGCCAGTAACGGTCTGCACGGTCGCTGCGGTCGGGTGTTGGAATCCCCCCTTGGGGATGGATGTTTGTGCCGTCTTTAGTATAAGCTAGTTCATAAGTAGTTCGTAAGTTTAGGGACTGATGACCCCGTAGTTAAGTCCCATAAGCTCTACAAACATTTGAACGTCAAATGTGCAAAATTTTATCGCAATGAGACGAATGATATTAATATCCCATCGAAAAAAGCTCTTTCAGTTTCTCGCGAATTTTCTAATTTTCCGGGTACCTTTCACAAATTTTTAGTTCATAATAATGTTCACCTTTCGTTGAACGTCAAATGATCAAAGTTTTTCGCAATCGTGTGAACGGTTCCCAACTTGGTGTTGAGTACATTTAGAAACACATTGAAAAAGGAACTTTGTTCGAGTTTTGCGACTTTCCTTTTTAACTGTCCCTATTTTTTTTTTTTTTTTTTTTTTTTTTTACTGAAAACTTTTCCAAGACCATAATGAACAAAGCAAAAAAGAATTACTCCTCTCTTCCGTACGAATAGTCAGAGTGCTGAATTCAATCAAAAACACGTTGAAAAACGAACTTTCAGTTTTCTCTAATTTTCCAATTTTCCGGTAGATTTTCCAAAAAAATTCTTTCATACAAACCTTGTCCTGTCAAACTTTACTCAAGTGATGCTCTTACAACCATGTGGCAATTAGTTTCCAAAAAAAAAAAAAAAATAAATAAAAATAAATCCTCGCTTTTGGTGGCGGCTTTTCCAAAGTTTTATTTGATGCTAACCTTCCTCTTGCTTTCAATATGAAATGTACAAACATTTATCACAATTGGAAAAACGGTAATGATAGCTCACTGGAAAAAGCTGTTTCAGTTCTTTCCGATTTTCCTCCTTTCCGGACAACTTTTCCATATTTTTCTCACCGTTTAAACCTTCCCTGGACTTACACGAATATTTCAAGACTAAAATTAGACAATTCGCTTCAGCCGTTCTCGAGTTTTAGCGAGACTAACGAACAGCAATTCATTTATATATAGATAATATATACGAAAAGCAAAGAAAGATCTACAATATATCATCTAAAGAATGTTGACCTCAGTTGGTCCCCAAATTAAAGTAACTAGGCACCGTGTCATTTAAAAGAGATGAGTCTCAGAATAGGTGGTTGTTATCCTTATGGGTTTTACCAATTTGCCCAATTCAAGAGCCTATCGAACACAAGTCGATCAAATTTTATCTGAGAAATCCTATCATTGGAAAAGCAAAAGTGCCATAGCGAAATATATAAGAAAAAATATCATATATCATACATCATAGGAGGCGTGTTTTTAAGTAAGTTCAGTTTTATTGTAGACACTAATAGTTCGCTCGCATACCGCAACGAGCGCGTGCGTCGTGTACCGGCATGCCTCGGGAACAACTGTGCTCAGTTTCAGCTCACTAGCTAATCTGTACGGTTTTGTTCTGTGCTTTTAAGACTATCAACTCAGCCGCCGTGTGAGGTTCGATCAGTTATACGATTTTTGTCAGCAAGGAACCTATCTGCTGGAGAAATTCATCGACCGATTTGCGTAGTGTACGGTGATTCTGTTATGAGTGAAAGCAAAGTGCGCAAGTGGGTACAAGAATTCAAAGATGGCTGTAACAACGTCCATGATCAGAATTACTCGAGTCGCCCTTATTCGAATACAACGATATGGTGGCTTCAGTTGAAGCGAGGATTAGTGAGAACAGGCGTTCCACCTTCACCTCAAACAACACCTCAGTGGCAATCGTTGCAAAGATGACGATAACGTGAAAACGGCAGTGAACTCTTCGTTATCGGAGCAGGCGGCAAGGGTATTTTAAAATTGGTTGAGAGGTATGATAAGTGTTTGAACAAATTTGGTAACTAGATCGAAAAATAGAGTAATGTATGTACTTTCTGAAAAAAATTACTTTTTTGAAATAACCTTGCGTTGTATACTGATGTTCAAACGGAACTTACTTATAAAAACACTTATCAAATCACATTAATTATGGAATGGAAACACACAGAAACAGAAGGTACCAGCGTGACTTCAAACACTTTGTTACAGGAAATGTTCAAAATGTCCTCCGTTAGCGAGAATACATGCATCCACCCTCCGTCGTATGGAATCCCTGATGCGCTTATGTAGCCCTGGAGAATGGCGTATTGTATCACAATACGAGCACGAAGAGTCTCCACATTTGTATCGAGGCAGAAAAGAGCTTTCAAATGCCCCCAAAAATGAAAGTCAAGAGGGTTGAGGTCAGGAGAGCGTGGAGGCCATGGAATTGGTCCGCCTCTACCAATCCATCGGTCACCGAATCTGTTGTTGAGAAGCTTACGAACACATGTTATGTCGTACTTGTAAATGCACATGTTCTAGCAGCACAGGTAGAGTATCTCGTATGAAATCATAATAACGTGCTTCAGTGAGCGTATGTGGAAGAACACGAGGCCCAATCAAGACATCACCAACAGTTCCTGCCCAAACTTTCACAGAAAATCTGTGTTGATGACGTGATTGCACAATTATGTGCGGATTCTCGTCAGTCCACACATGTTGATTGTGAAAATTTACAATTTGATCATGTTGGAATGAAGCCTCATCCGTAAGTAGAACATTTGGACTGAAATGAGGACTGACACATTGTTGGATGAACCATTCGCAGAAGTGTACCTGTGGAGGCCAGTCAGCTGCTGATAGTTCATGCACACGCTGTACATGGTACGGAAACAACTGTTTCTCCCGTTGCACTCTCCATACAGTGACGCGGTCAACGTTACCTTGTACAGCAGCAACTTCTCTGACGCTGACAATAGGGTTATCGTCAACTGCACGAAGAATTGCCTGTCCATTGCAGGTGTCCACGTCGTTCTAGGTATTCCCCAGTCGCGAGTCATAGGCTGAAATGTTCCGTGCTCCCTAAGACCTAATCAATTGAATCGAACGTCTTCCTGTCGGGACACCTTCGTTTTGGAAATCTATCTCGATACAAACGTACTGCGCCACGGCTATTGCCCCGTGCTAATCCATACATCAAATGGGCATCTACCAACTCCGCATTTGTAAACATTGCACTGACTGCAAAACCACGTTCGTGATGAACACTAACCAGTTGATGCTACGTACTGATGTGCTTGATGCTAGTACTGTAGAGCAATGAGTCGCATGGCAACACACGCACTGAAGTCAAAATTACCTTCATTCAATTGGGCCAACTGGCGGTGAATCGAGGAATTACAGTACATACTAACGAAACAATTGGGTATTTTGACAATTGTCTGCATGAATTTCAATTTACATTTAAAGAGAAATACTAAAATGAGCTCTAACACGGAAATTAAGCGTTTCCGGACACATGTCCACATAACATATTTTCTTTCTTTGTGTGTGAGGAATGTTTCCTGAAAGTTTGGCCGTACCTTTTTGTAACACCCTGTACAACTTTTATAAGTGAAAAGCACGCAATAAAAATGAAATACGTAGGAGCATCAGTAATTTAGTAGTTCAGTGGTAGAAGGTGAAATAACATGACATATCTCATCAATAAACAAGCCAAGAAAATATTAAACCAAAATACCTAAGTTGCGTGTTCATGAAACTAGTGACCACTTAAAATTAAAAATGATAATAAGTTTGTACTTCGTCTGAACTGATCCACCGATCCAAACAAACACAAGGGTTAGAAAATTGAGCACATTGCTCATTAAACAACAATTAAATTTTGAGTCTCGCTATAAGAAACACACGGAATTTGTTGTACGTCGCACTTGCACGAACACTGGGAGATAGTATTTTGACGCAGGCGGCAGTTCTACTGTCTTAAGTCATAAGGGGAAGGGTCGTAATAGTTGCGAGTTTCCACTTGCCGTTCTCGTACACTGGTCCACTGCTGATCGTTCGGATGTTCCTGCACA